>VUYV01000246.1:863261-906596 GCA_008711295.1 Anarhynchus alexandrinus
CTGAGGGCTGGCGCTGGGGAGGCGGAGCTGCGGAGGCTCTCGGGGGACGGCGAGCCCGTCCCCGCTCCGCCCCGCCGGCCCGGGGTGCGAGGAGCGGTCGGCCGAGGCTGAGGGGGCGTGTGGGAGCGAGCGAGGGCGGGCGGAGCTGCCTCGGTCGGGCCGGGCCGCGGCGGGGTCAGCCGGGGCCGCCGCCAGGTGAACGGAGCGCTCCGCCGGCGCGGCCCGCCGCGGCCCGGGGTGGGTGGTGGTGGTGGTGGTGGTGGCGGGCAGGCTGCGGGGCTGCGGCCGCCCCGTCGGGAAGGTGCCCCTGCTCGGTTTGGAAATGGGCGGTGGTAACGAGTGAACTTCCAGCGGTGACAGGAGGAAAACACAGCGCCCGCTCTGCCCCTGTCCGGGCAGTGCCGGAGCGGAGACTCCGCGTCTGCTTTAATAAACAGTCCCAGCGTGTCCGGCCACCCGGTGTGGCCGAGCTTTGCCGGGTGACAAACAGCAGCGCGGAGGGGAGCGGGAGGTCTCTGCTTTTTGTTGTTTTACTTCGTTACTTGCGGCAGGAGGCGGCGGGGTGCGATTCCCCGTACCGGGAATAGGCGTACGCCACCTGCCGCAGCGGGGTGGCTGCGGGCTTACAGCCCGCGACAGGGCGGACCGGCTCCCTGCTCCCTGCTTTCATGCAGAACGAGGTTCCATGTTCATCTGTATTTACTCTTCTTATTGCAGCCCTTGGGTCCCTGTCGAGGCCCTTGTCGCGACAGGCAGGCTCACCATGGAGGCCCCCGTCCAGGCAGTTACAGAGGCTTTTTTTTTTTTTTTTAATGTAGTTTTCTCTTCTAACCACAATCAGGCTTTGCAATACAAAAGATGGGGTAGGCTTCTTGACAGTTCTGGCATGGTTTATCATTTCAGAATGAGTTTCTTCTTAAGCTGTCCTTTCTTGAAACGTTCGTGCAAGTGACAGGTTCTCTCTCCCCGAATCTGACTGCTTCGTACTGCGAAGCCAAGAGTTTATAGTTGAAAGCACTGGGCTAAAAAAGTAAGTCAGACACAAAAAAGAGCGCTCACCAACTCAATTGAATCAACAGCCCCTGTATTAAAACGTATTTTTGTTTAAAACGTATTTTTGTTACTACGATTACTCACAATTTTAAACAGCCCGATGTTAGAACCGCAAGCAAGATTGAAGTTAAGTTTGTGCGATTTATTATCGCAGTGGAATAAAATGGAAATTTGGAAAAGCATGGTTGTAGGAAAACATGCAGATAAATTGCCTTTTATCACTGAGGAATGAATGAGCAGGGTAATCGGGAGTTCTTGCACACCTGTATGGAAGTGGGCAAATCAGAAGACAAAATACTGCTGACAGCAGGGGGTATAATTCACTTTACAAACACAAGAAATTATTTAGGCAGTTATTATTCTTGTATATTTAAACTTTGTGTAGGAATAATTGAGCTGTCAAGTAGGTGTTGCAGTGACATTTCTCCAGAGTTGCTGTATTGTACTTCAATACTGATGCCCCAGTTATGATTTAAAAAACAACAACAACAAAAGGCCCATTAACTTTTTGAGGCATCAAGCTAGCTTAAGACATGGAGTGAAAGGCAACGGTTAAGTGTGTTTCCCAGTACTCTTTATGTAACTATTGATATACAAGTTGTTTTGGTTTTAATACACTTGAATATAGTCATATTGGGTGAGATCCTTACCTTGTGTAAGGTAGAATTGTATCGAAATCAGTGGCATTTTTTTTCTTTACAACAGCTCACTTATATTTCTTGCAGTAAAATGTTGTTTTTAAAACTGTAGTCAGTGCGTGGTTAGAGTTTCAGGTGTTAAATAAAAGTGGTGTTTTTCCTTTTCAACTGTCACAGGCTTAACAACTCACTGTAATATGAAGTAAATAATGCACACTCTAAACCAGGGAACAACTTTGTTCAGAGTGTGCTCTTGCAGTGTAGCAATTTGCATTTTGATTAATAACTTACTTTTAATGTAATACATATAACCATTTGTAGTCCTTAAACATGGAAGGCTTCTGCTATGATAGATAGACAGGCTTCTGCCATGCTCCGAGAGACCTTGATGTTCCAGCAGGACTTTAGCTTTTTGACATCTTTATATTCGATTAAAATACAGCAACATCGTTGGAGTAGCGGTTGCTATAAAAGGGTCTAAACCATCATTTTTCACTTTTGTTGTATATGAGGAGTGAATAACTCTGGCTAACTGTGAGGCTTCATAAACATAGTAATACCTTCAATTTATATTTTTTTTCATAAAGTTGGGTCATTTTCTGTGGTCTTCACAGGTGAAAGTCATAAATCAGCCTGAAATGTTGATATCCACATAAAACTATTTATTTTCTTACTGAAATCTTTGCTGCGTTAATTGAAATGTAAAAAGCAAGTGATATGCTGCAAATTTACTTTGCATTATGTGCCAGAATTTACTGGCAGTAATCAACAAACATTTAATACAGAGCTGCTGGAGACTACCATAAGAATATGTACGGATAATTTAAATGAACATCAAACTTTGGCATAAATGAAAAGGAGAAAAAAAAAAGTTCTTACATTGTGCAGACAAAACAAACAGACGTATTCTTCCATCTTATAACAACTAAGATGTCAAAATAGATAGGTTGTTGAGGAAACACATGTCTTCCTTTAATAGATGAGGTGGAATTAAAACACCTGCAAATTACTGCCGTGGGTACGCTGAGAAGACAGGCTGCAAGGCTGTCATTCCCAGAAGTACAACTTTTTAGGGCGATATTTTGGGGAATTGGAGATAAAAACGTCAGTGCCCACAAAGGTGCGTAGAGAGATGGATGAAATACTCAGCCTGCTCTTCACTTTTGGCACGCTGTGGAACTTTTGTTCTTTTTTTCCTCCTGACACAGAGAGAAATAGATAAACATAGACAATGTTTTGGTTTTGTGGTTTTTTTTTTTTTTTTTAAGGGTTTAGTCTTTGGGAAGCAGGTTTTAACTTTTTGTTTATTTTGCTTTATGGCACAACAAGCAAATCGATGTTTGATAGTAATGCACATGTTATAAATATCACTGTTATTGGTAGTTGATGTATTTTTAGTATGAAATATTGACCGCCTAGTGTTTTCCCAGTTATGGGTATGTGGATACATCTATCTATCTGTGAGAATACAGAAGATGCAGAGTTTACCAGGTTTTATTCGTGAAGGGATTGTTTTGATGGCCTAACACGTAACAAATATTAAAAGACTACTGATAGGATCTCTGAGAAGTGTGTGTGTGTGAGTTTCCTTATTTAGAGAGTGTCAGAATATATACAGTATTCCCTAAGTATGCATTTACATGTGTGCCTGAGCTCATTAAAATTGTTAATTGTAGAGGAAAGTTCATCATTCTTGCTTTATTAATAACCGGCCAGTACAGTTTTCCATGCTCACTTGCAGCTTCTGTTGATATCTGTAGCTGTTCAGAGTGTGCTTAGAATGCAGAATCAGGTCCACTTGAAATACTTTGCATATAAATTAAGTTGATTTGCTTCATTTAATTGGCTGATTTGGCTTTGTTGCACTAGTGCAAATCTACTGATAGTACGGAATTTTGTTGGATTAACACTGGAATATCTGGCACCAACTTTTTACCTTATATTTAGCAACCTTATGCAGAATTAGGATTTTAGTAATGCATGTTTTATAATGAGACAAGAAAAACGTGACATGATGAATTCTCAATAATTACTAGCCAAATAAGGCTTTTGATTTCAGACGAAAGACCAAGGGTAACTGCTTCAGAGGTGGAAAAAAATTTCAAGTTTTTTTTTAAAAAAATTAGCCTTATTTGAAAGAGGTGTTAATGTAACTGGAAAACATATATCTAGTTCTATCAGGCATGGATGCTGTATAGCAAGGTAAAAGCGTAATGTTTCAAGAAGTTTGTTTCTTCATTGTTTTTTATAAACTAATGCTCCAAAATATGTATAAAACCCAAGAAGTTTTAGAAGAAGTAGGATACTTTATTTTCGTTATGGGCTACCTATTTTTTTTCTCCCTTGGCATTAGAGAGTATCATATTGCAGAATAATGCTTATAGGCTGATTAATAATAGGTGCCACCATTTTCATTATATCAAATCTATCCACCCATCCTCTTCCCTCAGAGGAATAACAGATGATTAGTCAGCCTCTAAAATTCTGATAAATGTTTACCTGGTATCTAAAATTGCATGGTTATTTCCACTGATGGAACCTTGGAAAGCGAGACGTGAATCAATACCACTCAAAAAGCCTACATATGTGCTACCTTTACAGTTACGTAGCCGGCTCATAGTCGTTTTCTCATCCTGCATGCCTCCAGAAATTATTCTTATAGAACCCCATAATTCAACCTTTTAAGTGTAGCTTCTTCTTTCTGCAAAGAGATCATTGCACATGGGTTTTCTCCAAATGTGTAAATATAAGTCTTTACCCAGAAAGGTTCCTATTCTTTATCTGGATTAAAATCTCTTTAGTTCCAAAAACCGGTTACAAATTTTATTGTCAAACTAAAGCCTTCCCATTCGCTACAGTCACATAATAAATGTCTTTTCCTCCTTCACAGATCTTTTCATAATTTGACCTATTAACTGAGAACATCCATTTGTTCTCTATAAAATACACCAGAAAAGAAAAGCATATGTAGAAGAAAAGTGAACTACTCTCTGCTTGTTTAATCATTTGTTTATATCTGTAATTCTGCAAAGCTCACAGAACGGTTTTTTGGACTTGCACAGTCACAGCAGTGCTGTATAGTAGTGTGTCTCAGACCTACGTGCAACCAGTACAGAAGTAATCAGCAATGGAAAACAATGACCCTCTTGAGAGCACTGTGTGGCCGCTGTAAGTTCTCATGCCCAAAGAAAGGCAAAGTGCCCTGTCGGTGTCTCAGGGCAGAGTGAACTCCCTGAAGGCTGTTAAATCCTGGTTTGAACTGAGGGCCGTGCTTGTTTTGCATCGTATAACCAATATTGGCTAACTTTTTTTCACATATTGATGAACAAAACTGCTAGTACCTGAAGTTTGATGCAAGGCGAGGGATTATTTATTTAACGTCAATGTGGTGTTTGCACATTTGTAGGAAACATGTAGACCATTACTTTATATCAATTGCATTGCAGTACAGGTAGTAAGAAAGCGATAAAGCAGTATTCAAACACTGTATACTTTGTACAGTTTGTGTCTGCCCCCCCCCCCTTAGACCACAGTAGTCAAGCAATGCCTTGTTTGATACATCCATGAATCAAATGGTGTGCACAGTCAGTAATCCCTTTGTTTTTTTTGTTTGCTGCTTTTCCAGGTTTCTTGGTGTTACGCAGTTTTCTCCTACTCATGCCAGAAAAGCCTTTCCTTGTTTTGACGAGCCCATCTACAAGGCCACTTTCAAAATCAGCATCAGGCATCAAGCAACTTACTTATCTTTGTCCAACATGCCAGTTGAAACGTCTGTTTTTGAAGAAGATGGATGGGTTACAGATCACTTTTCACAGACTCCTCTCATGTCCACATATTACCTAGCTTGGGCAGTGTGCAATTTTACATACCGGGAAACTGTCACCAAGAGTGGAGTAGTTGTAAGTATTTCTAATGTTGTATCAAATACATTTCATTATTTTGAAAACCCTCACATTTTGTAAGGGATCATAACATCAAGTTTTTTCTTGATGAGCCTTCCTAAAAATTGCCAGTTTATTTAATGACAGCATGTATTATTTGGGACCTTTTCTGAAGGTTTGTCTAACATTTTTTGGTTTGTCTAATGCTTTTTCTGTCTGGTTAGCTTAGTAGGTGTGGTTGGCTGATGAAATTTTAAGCTTTTAAGTATGCCATTTTCCTTCACCTTGATTTTCTTGGAACATTTTCTCTGTTTTTTCCTGTAGCCTTTTCAATAACAGTGTTCGTGGAACTATTTATTAAAAGAAAGCTGTGATACTGGCAGGGTTTCCACTCTCCTTCCTTCAGTACTGACACGTTCCTTGGTGTGCTGTGTGCTAGCTCAGGAGGCTCATAAAGTAATTTCTATCTTAGGACTTTACAACCTATCAACTTCCTGCGGAGGTCCAGGGTGATGGAAGCACTAACTTTCTGGAGCTGTTGTTGCCAAATATGGCATGCTTCCAGGAGTTATGACATGAAAAAAAAGAGAGAAAAATCTTTATTTATGTCACTTTTGTTTTTGTTTACAAATATCAAGCTCAGAACTGTATAACAAGCCAAAACATATGAGAAATGCTGTCAGCTTAATAGAATATTTCACAGCGCTGTCATCTCGATTTTTGAGGTGAACATACAGAGAAACCCTTCCTTCTTAGTTACTCTGGATAACAAAACAGAGCTAGTTCTGGCAGCAGAGGGCTAGGCGGCAGTTTAAGCTGTGTGCCTGAGCAAAGGGGGTGTTTACCTTATACTTCTGCAAACGCTCTGTGACTTTGTGCTGTAGCCTGGGGGCATGAGAAAGGACTGCAGATCTCCGTTCCATAGCTGATAGGGTCAGGAAATGTCTCCATAACCACTTTTAGCTAGCCTCAGCATTGAGCTGCTGTGGAGGAAGCTGATCTCACCTTCTCTGAGCCAAAGGTATTTTCTGCCTTCCTTGTGCCAGCCTTCAGCTCTGTACAGCTGTACGATCTGACTGAAAACTGACCTGAAAAAAGAAATGAAAATGTGGTAAGTTTTCAACCAAATCATTTTTCTGATCCGGCTTTTTGTGTGACTGTACAGGTTCAGGTCTGTGCTGAAGATGAGGGAGGGTGGACCCAGGACAGTCCTCTTCATTGGCATCCCTCATTTAGGCCATACTGAAGTGATCAGGAAATAAATCTTGGTTTTGTCACTGGAACAGCTGGGTAGGACACTGGGGACCTTTCACTCCTTTACAGCCCTTTCGTGCAATGGCCAGCAGACTATGACACTACCCGCTGGCCCCATGAAAGTCAAGGAGAAAGCATGTCTGGGAAGTGGATCTCTGAGGTCCTTTAACCTATGAGTGTAAGGACATGGGAACTGCTGAGACCATGCTTGCAGTCCTAGTTTTGGGTTTGTGGGGTTGGTTGTGTTTTGTTTTGGGTTGGTATTTTTTTTTTTGGCTAGGTTGTTTCTCTTTCAATTCAGTGAGTTGAGTTAGAAAAGGATCTCATGAGTGCCAAGGCAAAGAAGTAAGGAGGGAGAAGCGGATGACTGTTTCTTTGTGCTGCTACCACAAGATTAAACAAGAGGGATTCCTCTTGGGATGAGGAATTGGTTGCCTCCGGCTGTTGTAATAGTCATAGAATCATAGAATGGTTTGGGTTGGAAGGGGCCTTAAAGATCATCTAGTTCCAACCCCCCTGCCATGGGCAGGGACACCTTCTACTAGACCAGCTTGTTCAAAGCCCCATCCAGCCTGGCCTTGAACACCTCCAGGGATGGGGCATCCACAACTTCTCTGGTCAACTGTTCCAGTGTCTCACCACCCTCAGAGTAAAGAAGTTCTTCCTAATATCTAATCTAAGTCTACCCTCTTTCAGTTTAAAACTGTTACCCCTCATCTTGTCACTACAGTCCCTGATAAAGAGGAGTGGCCTAGTAGAACAGGGCGAGATGTCAGGCCATTTCTTACTCCCTATCAACCAGTACCGAAACAGGCTTCTGTCCAGGTAGGAGTTGATGATTTTCGTTGTAATGTACTCCACCTGCTGAAGGATATAGTCTTAAGCTAAGAATGGCATGGGGTTTTTCAGCTTTAGAAAACACTGGTTACTTGAGGTTCTCCTTTAACTGTAATAGGATGGAAGTTTTTGGTGTATGCTTTAGTAGGTAGGTCTAGTCTTCCCTGTGCTCTATTAGAGTGTAATGCTTGCAAGTTTGTACTACATAATACTACCTTGTTATCTTTCTTTGAAATGTCCTAGAGTCATCTGAGAAACAGCTGCAAGCAGTTCAGCTTCCAACATCAGTGTAAGCAAATACATGAAACATGGGGGATGGACCTCAGCACCATCAATTTGAAAGATACAGCCTATTTCCTCTTTAATTCATTTTCTTGTAGTGTTATTCAGAGCTCAGACTTCTGCTGCTTGAGTACGTTTGATACCCTGAAGACAGAGGCAGACTCATGTCTTATAGACAATCATTGGTAGCATTCTGCTGTTCTTGTGTTTAGCAAAAGTGTTCTCAATACTTTAGGTTTAACACGAATCCGAAGAGAAAATCCAAGTAATTATTTAAATATATAATAAATATATTTAATAAATAATATTAATTTATTAATATTATTTATTTATTTATTATATATTTATTTATTATATATTATTTATTATATATTTATTTATTTATTTTAATATTATTATTATTAATTAATTAATTAATTAAATATAAATATATTTAAATATATATAAAGGGGGCCTACAGGAGAGCTGGGGAAGGACTTTTTACTAGGGCATGTAGTGACAGGACAAGGGGGAATGGCTTCAAACTGGAAGAGGGCAGGTTTAGATTGAACATTAGGAAGAAGTTTTTCACTTTGAGGGTGGTGAGGCACTGGAACAGGTTGCCCAGAGAGGTTGTTGAGGCCCCATCCCTGGAGGTGTTCAAGGCCAGGCTGGACGTGGCCTTGGGCAACCTGGTGTAGTGGGAGGTGTCCCTGCCTATGGCAGGGGGGTTGGAACTCGATGATCTTCAAGGTCCTTTCCAACCTAAACCATTCTATGATTCTATGATTCTATGATTTGTTAGGAATTTGTGGTTACAAGAGCCTAATAGATATGCTTGAGCCTGCTGGCTCAGCGCATGTAGGACATGCATATATACTTATACTCCATCAGCTTGACAGTACCACTATACAGAACTTTGCCAACAATTATGCAAATTAGTAGGGAATCTTCACAAAGACTTGAAAACCAAAAGCCTACACAGATTGAGATAGTTTCTTATCCCATAAAATTGTTTGGTTAGTCTAGAGTTTTAGCTCTTGTTTTTTATAACGCCCCTATCACAGAGGTATATTAATGCCCAGGAATACCAAAATAGTTTACACTGAGTTGTTGGTTAAATATGTCTTGCTATTTTTCAGTCCATTTGTGATCTGATCATCTTTAAATGTTATTTAGTTTTGTTGAAAGAGTAATCTTTTAAGGTATGAACTCACGGCAAACGCTTCAGTTCAGAGTTGTGCTCATTCAGATGAATTGCTGAGGTAATCCATCTTTTTGAGTCTTTTGTATTGCAACACCAGGAGTTCATGGACACTACTGGGTGAGTTTGAAATTATCTGAATCCTGGCACATGCTATTTTAAACTTCTCCATTTCCTTTGAAGCCACTTTTTCACTAAAATTTAGTTGCCTTCATATCCATGGCAATGGATGTAAATGTATGATAAAAGTAAGTTTGCTTCTAAAAATGAATGAATGTTCAGGAACGTTAATCAAACCTCCATATTGAAGCATCTTCATAGGCCCTTTCTTGCATTGGGGAATCTTTCTTCGATCAATGCAATGTATATTGTATTTATTTTGTAGACATATAGTAGGCACCTCAAAGACTTCAGCTTGCGTATACTTTTGCTTTTGTTTTGGCACTTTCATGAACCTGGTTTTGGTTCACAAAACATTTTGGGGGGAGGAGGCTGTCCTTTCAAATTGTGACAGCATGCTAATGATTTAAATCTCACCTCTCTTCCAGCTGACCAGTCTTACTAAAGTGCTATGGTCAAGGGTAGATAAACTCCCCAAGCAACAGGAGAGATGGTGAGATCTAAAGCAGATTTGTTCCTCAAAAATGGTTAAATACTAGCTGTTCAATTTTTCTCAAAGAATGACATTGACCTCAGAATTAATTTTAACCTAAGTGTGAGATTCAAATACAAATCAAGTTACAAATAGAAACTGACTTTTGGAAAGCTTAGGTATCCAATCAAAATAGTAATTTTTATATATCCTTTATAATTCTTGCAGACATGAAGATGTTCTATATTTCATACACTAAAATTAATTTGGAAAGAGGAATTAAGACAAGCAGTGCTTCCCTAGGACCACAGCTCAGTGGATGTGAATCAATAGCATAACTCTTTAGTCTCCATATGGGTGTGATCAGAATCCCTTCCAGAGCAGGTAATTTAAAAGCAGAGTTGACTTTTCATATGCATTACAGATATATATAATAGGTTGTTCAGATTCACCTGGGATTACAGGAAATCACTGCAACTGCCTTTGCCTTTGGGCAGGGCCTTGATTCCTGTGGAAAGGACGTGTGGTGCAGTCGTCCATGCTGCTGCAGACTAGGGAGCAGTATAGTTCTACCGGGGTGCTGCCTGAGGTAACGCTGCAGTGAGGGAGGAGGGATGCCCTTAGGAGCAGGCTTAGCTGATCTTTGTATGGCTTTAGCAGTTGTGCAAGCTGTAGTTGGTGAAAATCATGGGATCCGTGTACTGTCGTCTTTGCGTGGTACAGTAATCACTTACCTTCACGTACTTGCTTGCTTCTACTCATATGTTGTATTTCCTAATTGTACCTCTTGTGTATGTTCTTTGTCAGTAATTCTTAAAAGCAAAATATTGCTGGCTGGATTGTAATGTCTGTCACATCATCTCTGTGTCTTTCCTTCATTGTTGTCTTTATCTGTGCTTTCAATCCACCAGGCCTTTTCCTACTATTGTTACTTTATTTTTCCACTGTCTGGATTTATTTTTACTGTACGTGTTTAGTTGTACTCCTTGTCTCCAAACCCCTGTTTCTCATTCCTTTGTCAGGTGGACATGCCTTCTTATTGTCTCGTAAGTTATTTTAATTCATTTTTTTTTCCTGCTAATTCTTTCTCTTTTCAGTTAGTGGAAGGAGTGAGCGCTCAGGGACAAAGCAGAGTATATCACTGGAGATGAATGCATTGCTGAAAAGCGATGTTTTGGGGAGATTCATCTTCTACCATTCTTCTCTTTTGCTGTGGATGGGGTGTGGAGATAGGTGTAGAAATAAAGTGCCAACTGGCAGCTTTAAAGTGTTTGGCTCTTGTCAGGGGGAGTATCTGCTAACAAGAAAAAAAAACAGAAAGCGTGTGGAAAGGAGTGGAGTCAGGAGGGACTGTGGGCGCAGGGGTTAGAAGAGCAAGTGCAGGCAGCGCCAGAGCAGATGGGAGCGAGGAGCAGCGAAAGGAAGTGGCTATCTGGCTGGGTGGTGGTGAGTGGGAGGAGGAACGCCGATGGAAGGCAGTGCTGAAAGAAGAAATTTGCGTGGTTGCACTTTTGCTACTCCCGCTCCTATTCCAAAATGGTTACAGCATATGTTGCGGGACTGGCAGTGTGTGGGCCTGACCACAGCTTGGTCAGCTGCTCGGGGTAGGACCTCCGCTGGCTGGCTGAATCCATGCACGTTACACTTTGAAGAGACCTCTACAACTGGGTCTTGGTTTCAGTTATATTAAACATTACTGTAGAGTCATCAGTGCCGAGTAATTACAGAGAAAGACCTTGAGGCTAAGAAAGATCTTATGAGAAGAGTCATACCACAATAAGGCCAACCCTTATTGTGCTGCTGTTGTTTTGTTATTACTTTATCTAAAATGTAATTAGAGATTACAAGCTCCTGGTTAGTAAAGATCTTAATTCAATACTTTACAGTGCAGTTAAGTCTTATCCTGGTCAATGAGGAGGAGCTGTAATAATCTGGCTAAAGGAAAATAAGATAATTACTGTTTCCATAGTGCTGTCTGGCTTGCAGAGAGCCTGCATAAATGTCCCAATACTGAATTCTCTTTGGCTTGTGTTTGGGGGGCTCACTCCGTTTGGTTCAGCATCACACAAAAAGTCACTTGGTTCTGCACAAGTGAAAAATCATTTTGGCCCAGGAAGAGCTAGTGAACAGAGTCACATAAGCAGACTTAGGTCAGAATCAGTGCACGTCCAACAGCTCATGCTAGTTTACATCCAGCTCCATGCGACCACGGTTTTCTTACTTGGCCTTAAGAGAAGATGACTGGAGGTAGTGTAGTGCTTCTAGCAATCCATGAGATGTTGGAGACCTGGGCTGGGCTTTCCCTCACCTGCAGTGCGGTGATCAGTCTGAGGAGACTGAAGAGCTGACTTTCATTAATAGTCCAANGAACAGCTATTCAGAGTAACTTTTTCCCCAGTGGGTTCCATCATTCAGCTGCTAGAAAAAACCAAAACCATCAGTTCTCTCTAAAATAACTCTGCACTTATTGTGCAGTTCAGGCTGTGGCTTTTAGAAAATTATTCTGTATTTGAAAAATGTATTAATATTTTTATGTAATAGCAGTAATGACCTCAAGAACAGGCATTTTCTGTCAGTTAATGACTACCTGGGTTAAAGGCCTGAGGCTCTGCCTTAGGCCCTCTCTTCAGCTGCTGGTTATTAACTGCCAGCAAAGTCTCTCCATCAGTTATTATTTATTAATCAGTATTGAAGCAATTATACACCAGATAATTCTTTGTGGGTGAGCAAATTGGTTACAGCAGAATGATTTAGCTGTCAAAAGTGGAATTAGTCCTCAGTTAAAATCAAGTTTTCTTCCTCTGCAACCTGAATTTAGTCCCACTCCAGAGCTGAGCTTTACTTTCTTAGCCCACCTTTACCTGAAAAGTAGCTTTTGTTAGCCCATCACTTACCACTGGGAGGCCACACGTGTATCTGATAAACAGATAGCAGCTAATGCAGGAAGCACCAAGCATATCTCTGAAGCCTGATGCGATGCAGACTCGTAACGTTTAATCTTTATATGTCCTGGAATGGTGCTCTGATAGTGATACGGTGATACCCATTCATTTTTGGTCTTCATTACAAATGTCCCACTCTTGCCTTCCCCAAAATAGCTTCCATCAAACAGTTAAAAATAAAATACATGGTACAAAGAGTGTGTTGGGAGGTATGCAGTTATATTGAGCTAGAAAAGCACACACACACGTGAACATGGATAGGCGTGTTTATGCTTCTTTTGCTTGTATGAAACTTTCTCTGTAGTAACAACAGAAAGGCTGGTTCTACAAGTACCTCTTATTTAGTTCAGTGCTTACTGCTGTGAATTGTTTTAGTTAAGTGGGGAATGGTAATATAATACATTAGTAATCCAAAGAAATCGTAGCTTTTTCAGATTCACCGCATCAATATTTGTTTACCCATTCTGTTTCAGGTTTGTATATTGAAAATGACTTTTAGTTTATTAATTTTTAAATACTATAGCTACAAAATAGGCTACAAACAAACAAAAACCTATGTGATCAGCATCCATGCTAAACTGAATATGCCAGGGAATCTGTTAAAAACATAAATTGCAAACTTGCAATCCATTGTTATTGATTTCTGGTTGAATTTGCAAGTCGAATGCACTAGGAAAACACTGTACGTGTATTGTGCTTACTCCTTTAAAAAATCCTCTCCGTCAGCACTTGTAGTACATGCAGTATTTAAATGTGATATTTATTTTATTAACATAAACTCTCTGCAATGCACTCTGCATATAATATTGAGTTGAAAGACTTGAGTTTGGGAACAACATTTTGTTTTGGTTTTGCCTTGGAAGATCACCTGTAAGTATCTGGTGGCAATGGTGTACTGAACCATAGTGTGTAGTAGCAAGAAGACTCTGTCAAAAAGCGTAAATTTTTAATTCATGGCTAATTTGTAGGCATATGGCTGGCTTGCAGTAACAGGGAGCAGAGAGAGAGGCAGCACCCGTGATTGCTGTTCTGACAAGCATCAGGCCAGGGTCTTGATTGCAGTTCCGTATGTTCAAGAGCATTGCTTCATCTGGGGTCTCTTCTGGCTAATGAAAAGAAAGAAAAATCTGGGACTCTTGGTACTTTCCACTCCTTCCCTGCCATTTGCTCAGAGGAGAGTAGTGTGAAGTCCCTGCAGTTCCTCCCATTTCCCACATTATATGTAGGCAAAGGAGGGAGATGGAGGAGGAAAGACTCTTATTTCCTTTTCCTTTCATGTACTAATGAGCATATGCTTAGGAGTATGTACTGCGACAACGTAACTCATGGTGAAGGCGAGCTGTGCTCTGCTTTCTGTACTACGTTCTTTCATGTCTCCTTATGCCTCTTATGTTCTGCTGTCATATTTGACTTTGTTAACTCATTCGTTAAGGTCTCTGTCCTTGGCATCAGTATGAATTCTGCTTTCTGACATCCAAGGAAGTAGTAAGAGTTTATAAACATGTTTCCATAAGAGTCGTGCTCTTGCTATAAAAGCAAAAATGAAGCGCCAAATAATCTGTAGGAGGTATCTCACCCCTGGACAATGTAAAGGTGAACACATTCCTGCACCAGCCTGAACATCTGTCAGTCAAACTGGTGTTATCCCGTATACCTACCATAGTAAATGCTCTCTCTGCAGTGAAAATGGATTACTGAGGCAGGTGGCTTAGTTGACATCTGGTTGAGTGACAGATACAGTATTCGTGAGGGAGGAGAGTGATGTGTACTTTATTTATTTATAGACCAGTCTCTCCTCCAGGGTTTAGGTAAGTTTTAATCATATTTTTCATACACGAACAAGAAATTTAGCCTATTTGTTCCCAGTTTTTATAGCCAGTGGTGGGAAAGTAACCACGCTTTTCGGAGATTTGTAACTGTTGCCAGTCCAACCTCTCCCTTTCCGACAGTCAAATATTTGTAACATTCACCTTTTAGGCTTGCCTTTACCTCAGTTTTTTGTGCTGGAATACCTGTACAAATGCTATCTTATTTTTGCCTTTGTCCCAGTATTTTTTGCTGCTTGGAGCAGAGGAAAGGCTCTATGGTTTGTGGTGTTACCCCCATTTGTACTAGTAGAGGATGTAGTCTGTTTGATTTTTCTATGAAGGTGTCTGTAGGGTTAACAAGACTTTTTAATTCTTCCAGTGGGGTGCTTTCACACTTCAGGTGCCTCTTCTGAAGATTTTTTTTTATCAGACGCCAGAATGGCACACCTTCATAGTGTAAATGTGATTTTTCCAGGGTCCAGCCTGGCACAGGCTGACTTCACGTGTCTGTCTCTGCCCCTCTTCGAGGGTGTCATTTGCACAGGGCAAACTCTACAGCCGTGGGAATAGCAAGGGTGACTCTCGACCTCCTTGCAGACGGTGGTCTCATTCTTGAGTTTATTCCATCTCGTAGTGGCTGCTGCGACTGCCCAAATGCTCGAGCCCGGCACGTGGCCCTGTCCCCTGGCACCCCTCTCGTGCAGTGGGGTGGGGACAGATGGCAGAGAACCAGCCGCCCTGGCCTGGTGCTGCTGAACGGTACCCCTAGGAGATCCTCCACAGCTCCTGCCTGGCAGCTTTCTGGCTGCTGCGTGCTGTTGAGACATAGCAAGAGCAGCCAGAGATGAGAACTGAGCCTGTTATCTTCTTATTTGGAACAGCATAATTTGAAAGCAGATTATGTTTCTCTTTGAAGGGTAAATGACCTAAAGTGTATTAAAAAAAAGTTATCCCACAGTGGATTATCCTGAAAAATATTTAGCGATGCGTTTTGTTTCACAGCATGCAGTGGAGCTGTGTGGCAGTGTGGGACAGAACGAGAAGACTAATACTTTATTTATTTGAAATGACTACAGTGGGGGAGGGGATAAGAAGCAAGTAGTTATTAGCATTCACTGGGGGTGCCTCTGGGGATACCCACACTTTCTTCCTTCTCACCCTCCCTTTCCTGAGACCAGCGGATAGTTTGGTGGTCACAGCAGCTTGGAACCTCAATTAAGAGTTTATATCCTCAGGAGAGCAAGCAGTACCTTAGTTAATAAAGATAAAAGAAGAGGAAATAAAGGGTGGAGGAGATAAAAGAAGAAAGGAATAAAAGGTGGAGGAGAAGGGAAGTGGATTCCTATGGATTAATTTCAAAGAAAGAAATACACCTACTGAATCATTCGCATACCACATACGTGTTTCTTGTACTTCCTCAGTCCTGTGGCTAATTAAATCACGGCCCGTGGTTGAACAACAGTACATCAGGCTGCATTTCATTTTGTTGAAAAGTGTTCCTATATGTTTAAAATTTGATAATGCTGTTTTGGAGTAAGTTCATTGTTACCCTTTAAATACCATGGGAAAAAAAGGGAGACATTTATACCTGGTGAGAAAGTTTGATAGTTTTTTCTCACCTGTGTAATTCAGATAGAAGCCCAAATCTGTATGTGGGAATGTCAATGAGGGATAACATGTACTGCTTCATTTACAGTCGTAGGTATAAATGCATATGCATTCATAAAATAAATACTAATATTTCTGGCCAGTGCTGTGTCAGAGAAGACATTTGCTANACAGGAATAATTCTCCTCATCTTACTGAAGTTTTGCTAACTGCTTTCAGAAAATGGAAAGGGGTTGATGCCCAAACTTGGTTTTCTTCTCTTAATTAACCTTTGTTTTTTATTCCTTAGCAACTCCATATGTTTAAAATGTGTTAAATATGCAGTTCTAGAGTAAGAGAACAGAGTGATCACAGGGAATATGTGATATGTTTCAGCCCACAGTACTTCTACTATATCATCTTTCTGTGATAAGCACCAGCAAAGGTAGTAGTAGCATTCTGCCTTATTTGCAAGCCTCCTATCATCCCATGCTCAAGTTTTATTCATGCAAATATTTGTCCATCTACTTGCACAGAGAGTATGCATCTGTGATGCATATAAAGTGTATGTTTGCCTTTGTGCTTGAATTTAAGAACTCTTGCCGTTCTAGGTCCTATTGGGAAAGGAATGTGTATTATTTCTTCTCTATTCTCTTTGTTTATTTTGAAGGAGTACGTAGCAGGGGTTTCTTCTGGAGCCTGAGACCTTCTTCACTTTGAGGTTTAGTTAGGGGGCTGTGATTCTTAGTATGCTTTATTGTGATCAGCTGTTTTACCCATGAAATATGGGGTGGTGTTTCCTCTTTGTGTTTGGTTTAAAAAAAAAAAATACCCACAAGGTTATACTTTACTTTCTTTGGAGCTCTTTAATGTTTATTCTTGAGCCAAGACCATTTGGTGTGAACTGGAAATTTAGGCAGTTAATACGAGCAGTTCTAAAATTACATTGCAGTCACCTGCTGACCCCGACGATCAGTTTTTAAAAAGTTTTAATATGCAGAGGATTAAGAAATAGAGTAGACTGTATTAAGTTTTCTACTTAAAAATATTACATCTATTGTGGATGGGGATAGCAATGAGTATATTAAAGTTAATAGGCCCCAAGATAGTAGAACGATGAATTCACTGGGAGTATGATATCTTGGCGCAGAAAAAGAAAGTTTGAAACTTCTCCTTGTGTCTCTGTATCGCTTGACTTGTGATGATCCACAGAGGACTGGTCATTCAGAATCGCTGTGGCAAGTATTGTGTAATTTGTCTGCCAAGTCAAATTACATTAACTTCTGGCCACAGGAAACACGAGTCATACAGAGGAGAGAGATGGTGGTAGCTTAGACTTAAGAACCCAGTGCAAACCTTTTCAAAACAGTGATGTGGAAAGCATGAGGAGGCTTGAGAAAGTGAAAGGAGATGAAGGCCACCTTTCAGAAAGCTTGGGACTCCTTCCTATGAAACAACTTTAAAATGCCTAACTAGCTTGTATGTGAGAGTTGCTTGAGCAGCAGAAAAAGTTCAGCGAAAGCATAATTTAGGTATGGAAATGAAGATTTGTAATTTGCATGGTTACAATAGGGCGTATTATAACATTTGTCTTTACTACAAAATACTTTGATGAATCACATATGACTAGGAATGATTACACTACCATGAAGTATTGTGAGGATAAAAAGGATCAGTGAATCATAGTGCAGCTGGTAGAGTAGAGTTGCCTGGTTTTATAATTCTGTTATTCAGGGGTTGGTGGCTAAGAAGAAATATCCTGAGTACTGTTTCGTACGTACGTATGTGCTTTAGCAGCATATAAAGTATTTAAATACATTTAATTATACAGTCTATTCCCTAATTGAACTCACCAGTACAATGATACCTTGCAGTACCTGCATGAGGAAGTCCAGAAAAGAACAAAACTGATATCCCTTTAGATTCTATCTGCTCTAAAAGATGCTTCCTCTCAAATGCAGAGATTTACTGATGCTAGGATATTTTCATGAAGTTGAACTACTGTAACAGCTACGATGAAGATTTACAAGTTGAAGTGCTTTTCCATATTTATTGTGCTCTGTCACCTGAACTTGAGCAGGCTTCCCCCTACCTACCAACTCTTAACCACAGATTTTCATATCCTTTTCTTTCCTCTTCAGTGGCTGCTTTGTGGCATCTAGTCACTTCAGACTCACTGTCTTTCAAGTCCAAGGACTTCTGTGTTTTTCATTCAGCAGACCAAGTTCAAATAATGTTGCTGAACCATAGGTTGCAGTTTAGGGTTGTACATAATGCAGTGCAGCTGAGAGCTGCTACTGGGCAGAGTTGTTCACCCCACCCTCACCTGCACACTTTTGCTATATCATTTCTGTCAGATCTAGTGATCTGTGGCTAAACAGCGAGCCTGTTCACTGCAATAATCCAAAGAGAAACTAATGAAAAAATTTAATAACCTTTTGACTGAAGCATCTTACCCAATGTGTGGTTGGTTAGTCCATGGATCTAACTTGGGAGAAGGAGGAAACGTGTGACTGTCCTTTTTAGTGATATGCTATCATAACTGGACTAAGAACAATATAGAACTGTCTATGAAACTATTTTGCCACTCTGACTCGTGGTGGTGTCACTCTTTCACATCCAAGCTGCTCTCATTATTACTCAGGTGAAGAAGTTAATGCCAGGTGCTTGGTGTGTGTGAATTACAAGTGCGACCCTTCAGAGGGATGAGATGTTTTTATTGTTTCTCCATCTGTACCTCACCTTCCTGGTTGTTAAGAACTCATTATCAGTTATTTCCTGGACTCTAGCTGTGTGGTCACTATACTTCAAGGAAAAAAAAACCCGTATTATCCACTAGGAAGAGGCACTGTGCAAGAGACCCACAGCCAGAGCTGGCCTTCAAGTCATGTGTTAGATTACAATGAAGTTGTTTTTTTTCAGTCTTTTCAAAAAAAACCCCATGCTTATTGTAAGAAGAGCCATGGAGGAAAATATTTTACCATGTCCTATATGGAGACCAGTTTAGACATTACAACCAGTGGAGTATTACTCCTAGATTCTAGCTATTAGTGACCCTGACCTGGAGTTATACATGGGCCACTGGTTTAATAGCTGCCAAAGGACCTGCTCTCTGTGAATGTACATTACCCATGTTGGAAGCTGTTGCACTTTGCTCTCCGTGACAATTGGTGGCAACGAGATCTGTATTTTACTTGCATGTCTTGTTTACTTAAATGCATTTATTCCACATTTTCAGTGGCTGCCCTTGTCTTTTGCTGTGGTGATTAGTGACTGGTTGTCCTTCATTTGCTTCTTGTGTACCAGTCCTGATTTTATAGATGGTTTAGCTGTTCTTTTTCAGAACTGAAAATCTCTTCTTGTATGGGTTTCACTTCCCATCTCTTCTTATTCTTATCACCTTTTTCTGTGCCTTTTAAGTTCTACAGTGCCTGTTTTGAAACACAGAGTGAAAGAGAGGGGTGGTGCCACAACTGCCTACAGTGCTGGAAGTTGTATGCTTGAGTTTGTTCTGTGGCATAATAATGTTTTGGTTTTTATTCTTTCCTTAATCAGTTGTAACATTGTGTTTGCCTATTGAATATCTGCTGAGCACTGAGCTGACGTTTCCAGAGAGCTGTCCACAGTGTCTCCAAGAGTTCTTCCCTGAGCTATAGCTAATTTAGACTATTACCATGTATGTATAGTTATAGTTATTTTTTTCCTATTTCCATTTCTTTGCACTTACTGATGTTGAATTTCATCTGCCACTTTACCAACCAGCTACTCGGTATTATGAGATTCACCTGCAGCATTTTTTACATACAGCTGTTCTGAATAATTCTGTACAGACTGCACACTTTTTTGTCTATGTGTCCATGTCAGTTCTGGACGCATTCCTTAATGCTTATTTCTGCTGATGTGGCAGAAGAGTTCATGACTACCAAGAAAATGGCAGTTCCATGTTCTGTTTTGTGGCAGGAAACTTTAATGGAACTTTACTGAAAGGTATTCCTGAAAGAGATTCTGACAATGTGATAATATACACGCCTAAACAAGTGAATAGAGAATATGAAGGTTGTTGCTAGAAGTCATAGGTAATTATGGTTCAGGTCGCTGCTGTGTGAGAAATCTAGTAAAGTTAGCAATTGCTATGCTGAAGTTGACCAACATCTTCAACACTGAGTGTATTTTAGTCAGTGTCAACTGACCTGATGTAGGTGTATCTGTTTTGGAATATTCTAAATCGCTCTGTAGGTTCCATTAACTCTGTTGAACAGACCTCCATTGACTGACAGTGGAGGTACAGATACCATCTTGTATGCAGACATGTGCATCATAGAGACCTTTAGGACCTGAAAGACACCGGAGGTGTTGGCTTTGTGAAGCATCACTCTAATCATAAGCTGTAGTATTTTGACTGTAATTCCATTACATTTGTTTTTTGAACAAGTCTTAGGAAATTAAACATTCTGCTTTATTTCAAGAGGAATGTATTGTCTGTCATGACATTAAATACTTGTTTTGTTTTGGTGGGAAACTGTTAAGGCAATCTTGATTCAATACTAACAAACTAAGAATGGCAAGTTCAGCTGATAAATTGAAAAAGTCAGTTGTTTTTGCACATCCCTGGTGAGATGCTAACACACTTAAAGGCTAAGTACTAGAACACTGGGAAGATTTTTTTTTCTTCTTTATATTTCCAGTTTTCCTGATTTTTATGGAATACTAGTAATCTACAAATGGAACAAGTTGAATGCAAAAAAAAAAAATTGTGAAAATTGTGGTTCGGATATGTGGAAAACTGTGTTTGCATTTTTTTGCGCTATTTTTTTTTTGTTAAAACATCCAAGGCTGCAGTGATGTGAAGATAATTTCTCTTCTTAATGGAGAGCACATTAGAACCATGAAAGAAACATCATGTCATTGTTTGAAAGTCTATCTATTCTACAGAAAGACAGCCAGTGAAGTATTTAACTGATCTTTATATAGCTGGACAATGCCAAATATACCACTTCTTTGGGAACTCCAAAATGGAAAAAGTTGGACCTTCCATAACTGAACTTTTAATCTGAAAGAGACTGTCTGTGGTTTTGTACCATTTTCTGCTCATCAGCATTCAGCAACACTGCAGGACAGAGGAAAAATACAGAAGCATAAGAAAAAGATAAAAGGAGACTGGGAGCTGAAAAAAGATAAATGACTTTGCCGTCAGTGCAGTATAATGAAAATCAAATCATTGCTTGGCAATGCACAATTGCCCAGTATGGCTAACCCCAGACAGTGTTTTAAGTAAAATACATGTCTTTTGTATTTTATTCTTGTATTCATATAAGGATAGATGACTTTGTTATTAGTTGATTGCAGGGGAAATAGACGTTGTGATTCTGTAAAGTCATAAGAGTGAGTGTGACTTACATGTTTAGTGTCTGTCCGGTTATTGGCTTTGTCGATAACGGAATTTTGTTGTTGCCAAGGCAAGGCCTGTAACAACACCTCTTTGGTTTGTTTAAGCTGGGTATAAAAAGGCTCTGGAAGCAGGATACACTCACCTTATAAGTGTAAAACAATTATTTGTTTGATAACTCACACAAAAGATACCTAGGAGTTAATGAGCTAATAGGCTCAGTGTTAGTGTGCTCATCAGTGCTCACAATGTTTGCTGGCCTGGCAGGCATTGACTGGGGAGAAAGGATTGTCCTGCATGGCTCCCTTCAGTAGACCCTCAGTGTGCTGAGCTGCCATCGTCCACTAGCTCTAATGGCACTGATGATGGTGATGCCTGGAGGTGATGATTCCCAGAGGGGCCAGCTAAGCTCTCTCGATGGTTTTATACCTTTGTGTTGGTATTTTCTTCTTGAATCCCTGAGCTGGCGATGATGTTGTCTCGATAACCTTCACCTCTGTAACTTCAATGTTTTTATCTGCCTCCAGACTTTCTTGTAGCTGTTCTTCAGTAGTTATGCAGCTAGGCAATACCAGAGCTGGACCTTGGCATGCAGGCAGCTGAACCCCTGGGTGGTGAAAGCAGAGTTACCAGAGAGGTTTATAGGCTATAGTGGTAGTATTTACATGACTGAGTTACACTGTAATTGAAAGTAGTATAAAAAATAATTTTTAGCAAGCTTATCAATTTCATTTTATCAAAAGAAATAATAAAAGTACCTTTTCTGTGTTATTTTCAAATAATATTAATGTTTCAAATTATTATGCATTGGCACAGTGCTGCACTGTTTGTGGGAAATGCACAATGGAAACATAATTCATTTTAGAGTGTGCCTATGCTGGAATCAAAACACAAAAAGGAATCCACAACAACTTTGAAAGACTTTTGCAATCTTGCATTTTGTTCCCGATTGGATCTGACAATGTATTTTTAATGAATGTAGTCTTGAACATCTGCAAACTGTTTGCAAGCCGGAATTTTCTTTTAGAATAGCTGACTGTGGAATCACAGACTCTGTAATCATGGATGCTGTGTCTCCACAGTACCTATTTGCAATGTAATAATATAATAATCATAATAATAGCAATAATGAAATCCCTTCCCTCCCAGTTAAAATTCAATGTTCTGGATAGCATTTCATACTAGTATAATATGCTATTGGCTGTTTATCATGGCTCACAGATGACTGCAAATGGCCTCCAAACACCTTGTACAGCTGAAAATACACTCATTTTCTGGGATGTTCCTCTCCAGCTTCTTCATTTTAGTAAATGAATCCCAGAATCCACAAGTGTGGAAACTTCTGACCCAGAGCTGTTTTTTCTTTTCAGATCAGATTACAATGTACGAACCTGTTGGGAGCCCTGTTTTTGTGTCCACAGGATGAACTCAGGTTGCTGCTAACTCTCTCGTCATGGAAGTTAAATGAGACAGAACTGTTTACAGGGTCATATTGTTCCATCCATTCCTGTACTTTCGAAATATTTGTGTTGATATTGGTTGTTGTAGATTTGAAGTCCTTGAATATATCCATATGAATGCAGTGCAGTATACAGTTAGGAAAGCTACAGGTATATAAACTATCAGGGATAGGTAACCTATGCACTATAGTCAGGTGTAGAGACACCGCTAATTTAAATGGAGAGACTGCATAGTTGTGATCATGCTGTGTAAAGTGGGAGTAAATGCATTGCGGTCAACTCTTCAAACATTGCAATGTTCAGTGTAGACAAACCCTTAATTTTGTGTTTGCTTTCTCGGCTCAACTTTCTTTTTAAGCTGCAGGACCAAAAGGGAGTGAAGTGCTATCAGATCTTTTCCTTACTGTGCTTTCTGGCTTGCTTATGTGAGCGACCCAGTAACTCGATCTGTATCTGGAATTCCTGAGCCCTCAGTGACCTAGGATTTGGAGTTTGTTCCAAAATACCTTCTCTTTCTAGCATGTGATGAAGATGCTTCAGTTTTTCAGGCTCAGAGAAGACCAACGGAGCGGCCTTTGCTGCTGCTTAAGGATGTGTGGTATGGTGTCCAGATACAGAAAATGATGGAGAGGAATGTGGAGAAGAATGGCTGTTCAGCTGAATTGCAGCTATTGCACAGCTCATATTTGACCCCATTCCTGCATTGGCGTAAAATGAATGAAGCACATCTGTTCTTTTTAGGGAGAGAAGAGTAATCCGTAGTGGAGTACAGCGCAAGTACAGCATAGCGATCCCTTAATTGGCACTGATTTAGCTGCCTCTGGAACGGAGAGTGGGGTAGCAATGTCAGCAGAGCATCGTGTCCCAGGTCATTTACCATGCTGCAAGTCAAGGCTTATTAGCTCAGACACGGCTCTGCCTCTGCCATACACGTGTCTCTGAGCGATGCTGGGTTGTAACAGGCGGTGATGCCAGCGTGCCTGCGATCTCCTCTGCACCATGCTCTGCGGTCGAGGGGAGCTCTCTCCTCGCGAGCATGGTCTGTGCTGCTGCTGAGGTTGCTCATGTCTCCACGTGGTAGGAGCTTACCATTTTCTGAGGCTGAGTTCACCGTCTACACCCTGCACTGGTCTTGTGGTTAGTTTGGGTTTTTCTTTTGCGAGTAATGAGGCCTTTTCATGTTGTTAGAAAGAAAATCAGAGGTGAAGTACTCTAATAATTGTTTAACACTTCTTTTTTTTTTCATAAGAAATCTGGGCAATGATCAAATGCAGCTGTAAAAGTCACAAGGACTGTTCGGGTTCGTAAGTGTAATGCACAGAGGCGCTTTGGGGACAGCAGCTGGCTGGGTGGTGTTCGGGAGTCCATGAAGTACAGCAGCTGGAGGCTGACTGTCCCTCATAGGCTTAATCCTCTGGGGCGCTGGCAATGAGATTGACTGGTCCTTCAACTGGGGAAGGATCTAAGGTTTGGTCTTTAGTTCAAGAAGGAGTCAGTCAGCACTGTGAGCCTGCGATCCAGTGGCGATGCTTCTCCCTGGGATTTCTTTCTAGTTCCCTCATCATTTTTTTCCCCCTTTGCTCTGCCTAATAGGAAACAGCAGCTTTGAAGACCCTCATGGGAAAAGCATAGTAGGTATTTTAGAGGCGGTAGCAAGAAGCTACTTGAGAGCTTTCGCCGAAACTGGCAGCAGAATATTAGTCAGCGATATTTATACAAATATTTTTTTCTTGGAAGCTTCTGGTAGCAGTTTCCTTCACTTCATACACTCATCTGAAGACTCTCAACTGAATATTAGTTTATACTTTCTCCGCCTAGCTCCTTCAGTACCTTTCTCTTTTTAATAATCTTCCCATATCCCCATGGCATTAGTGGCAGTTTGCCTCTTACAGCCGTCACAGGGGCTGGTACTTGGTTGCAAATAATTAGAGTACATAAAGAGGTGGGACAGGATCAAGCCATTTGTCTTCCCAAATGCAGAGTCAAGCACCAGAAACATGCAGAAATAAAGGTACTGGAGGTCCTGTTCTGATATCCTGAGCCTAGGGAAAGCTTCCTTACAAAGTCCCTACTTTATCCTTTCCAGTGTTTATATCCCATGGAAGCTTCCAAAAGACTTTGCATTTGTTCACGTCAGTACTTGCTGAAATGCACAAACGCTCTTGCTGCCCATACACTGTTGATATCGCCCCTAATAATTGTACCTAATGTTTGTTAATCTGGATACTGGGAGGTGCAAATCCTCTGGTTGTAGACACAGTTTATTCTGTGAGTACAGATAGGATGAGAGCAAATAAAGCCTGCCATTTTAAAGGTTTACCTTCACTGTGCAGTCAGGGTACGTCTCATGAGAGGGGATGTTATCTTAGGCTCCAAGAAAGTGTTAAAAAGAGAGAGACTAATGAAGCTGTTATATTGACGTGGATGTCAGCTGGAAGCTAAGCAGGGGAATAGCTTTCTTCATCAGCTAGGAAAAGGGAAGGAAGGACTGTTCAAACAGCAGTGATCTCCTCCTCTGTCAGCAAAGGAATATATCTGTGCAGTCTGTTTTATTGTGCTTGGAATTAAAGAAATGATGGTGGCAAAAATGCTTCTGTCTTGCTATTTGCCTGACTGATTGATTATTTAAGACTTAAACCCTTCGTGCAAGTTCATTTCTGCCTGCGCTATCACTGCTATGCCTGCAGCATCTAAAAGTTTGGAAAGCCCAGGTTTCAGAACCCGTTTTTTTTTCTCTTTCTATCTTCCCATAATCCATTGGACCCCATTGTTGCATTTTGTGCTTGATAGTTTCCCGGGGAAGGAATTGCCCTGACCTTTTTTATAAGAGAATGTTTTAATCCTTTTTCTTCTGTTAGACATGATCTTGTTCTAAATAAACTATACTAATGTAATGCTAACCAGCACATCTGTATGAATAAAGAGATTGGCTCTCACCAATTGCTTTATTTTGGGAAACCTGTGTGACAGTGACCGAGACCTAGTTAAATCTCAGCAGATTAGTTGACTGTCTAGCTTTCCAGATGCAAACCAGATCTGTTCAAGCTGTGGCTGATCAGAAAGTGTTAGCAAATTGGCCTTTTCCATAGCCACACAGAGGACATCGCTGATTAACTTGCATCTTCCTAATGGGAAATATGTCCCGAGTAGTGGAGATTTTAAGATGAGTAATGTAATTTGAATGATAAAATGTGCAAGAATAATTTTTCATAATCATAAACATCTGAGCATTTCATGTATTGGAAGGGATTTGATTAATAACCCTGCAGTTAAACATTTTATAGTATTTTATTTTAATTTAAACAATTCACATGTTATATTAATGTGTGTTCTGTAGATTAAAACCAGCATGCCTCAGAGTCTTATCACATTTGTCTAAGTTTGTATATGTCAGAGTACTTGAATTTTGCAGCTTCTTCTGTCTTAAGGTGCAAAAAGCCTCTGTTTGCCAGTTCAGATTCTTTGTGTATATATGATCTGCCACTTCTCATCTGTGTCTCTGCTGGCTGCTGGTTAGGCGGTTAATCACTTTGATCCCTGGTTGTGGCCTTGATCTTTCTCAGATGGGAGGCCTGAGATAGGAATAATGTTCTAATTGATTCAGCCCTTCTATTTTGCTTTTTTTATTTATAATGTAGTTTGGCTTTGGTTTTCTTTTTTTCTCTTCTAATTCTCATGTTTTACACTGAGATTGGTGTGCCCAGAGCGGGGGCTGGAATCCTTCCAGCCATGGGTTGGAGATGTTTTTGATAGATAACTCTCTCTTCCCTAATTTATCATGTCCATCTGAAATGCTCATTCTGCCCATGATTTTGACAGAGGATAGTTGTGCAAAAGTGTTTGGATACTCTTAGCATGTTTAGCTTTTTTGCTTTACTTTTTATATTGTTTTGTGGATTTGCAGGCTTTTAAAAAACATTTAAAATATTAGTTGAGAGTCAGAAACAGAATATTTAAAGAAGTTTTTTTTTTTTTTAGTGGATTCTAATGTGTGTCCATACAAAAAATTTGATTTCTTGTTTCCTTATTTCATGGTTTATGGATTTTGCTTTTACTGGCCAAATTGTTTGTCTGTCTACTCCGACAAGTTTTTAGCCTGAAGGAACTCTCACTTGTAATATGGTTGCTGCTTTTATTGATGTAGCCCGTTTTTGTTATGGATTTTATACCAGTCAGAGCACAAAATTTCCCACGTGCATATTTTTCTCCCTCCTAAGGGCTAGGTACAGTTCTTCAAGAAGTATTGTGGGCTCAATCCAGCACAATGCAGACTTGTCTACAAAGTGCTGAGTTTCCTCAGTGTCAACAAGTTTTAAAGGGTACTTTACAACTCAGCACCTCGCAGTACTAATCTGTTTCCCTTGCAAACAGTTTTTCTATTAAGTTTACATGTAGCTCACAAGATTCCTTCCCGTGTTCCTTTTGCTTATTGCTGCTATTATAAGCTATGCACTGAGTAAATGCATTTGAGCTCACAGATGAACTGTGCTTCTGCTTTGCTTTTCTTGGGACTATATTTTGTCATTTGTGCTCTTTATTTACCAAAAAATTTTTTTTTCCCTAATACTGATCAAGATTACTGCAAACACATGATGAGTAAGGTGAAATGCATGTCTACCAGACTATGGTTACCACTAGGGTTGTGCTGAATTTATGTGAAACATGAAAGTACTGATATGCCCTTGCAATCATCTTTGCTGGATTGTCATGTACAGTCTGTCGCTATCTCCTCCTGTTTTTTTTGTTATGCTCTGGACAAGTACATCACTTTACTTAGTAGCTATTTTGTAGCGCACCACTTTGGTGAAATCTCTTAACGTAATTACTTTTAAGTGTATAATAAAATAGCCTTTCCCTTTAAGCAAAGGTAAATAGTCCCAGCATGGTAGCCACTTGACAAAAGATATTGTTATGGGAGTGGGATAGTTACTCTTTGAGTGAACGTGCGAAACTTCAGTTTTCAGAATGTCTTCTGAAGTTGAGTAATTTCAGGGATACAGGTCTACAGCTGGGGCTTAGGTCTGATTTTTGAGAGACTAGTTGTGACTGAGGAACCTGAAAAAAAGATATTTTTTTTTAAATTTGTAATGGAAAAGGTGCTGTTTTCCAGACAATGTTTTAGGAATAGTAATTTGTTGATTTATGATGAAAAGATGATTTATCAGTTTGGGGCAGTGAGGAAATTCAAGTTCTATTTCCAGCTCTTTTTCAGATTTTCTTACTGATATTAAGCCCATTTTTCTGCATCCTTCATTTGTAAAATGGAGATAATAACAGTTCATTTCCCCCATATTTTGCCTGCCTCTGGTTACACAGAAAGATCTGAGAGTATGATTCAACCCTTGCTCCTATTTATGTAGCTGGCTGAGCACAGGGGAAGTTCGTAGTCATATTGACAGACTCTAGACAATGCCAAAATATAAATCAGCAGTTGTAATAGTTGCAGATTATCATTTCAAATGGGATCACTCTAAGGTAACATCTGTGTGCTTGTGATAGAGCAGTCTCTAGCCAGGTGAAACTGGTCATGCTGTAGGGCTGCTGAATGTTGTAGGTCACTTGTTAGCACTTTCTTTAAACTTGTGTACTTCTGTAACTCTGTTTTTTTATCCCAAGAGTAGGTGAAATATTATTTATGAATGATGTACAATGTGAATGCTTTGACTATAAAATAGCCAATGAAATACTCTGAATAAGAGAATTCTTTTAAATGCCAATCCAATCCCAGTCCAACCAAAGGAAATGGAAACTGGGGTTACCCCTTGGGATATGTCTACTGCAGATTCTTCCTGGAGGGAAAAGTCACATCATCTTACTGCTGGTGTTGTGGTACAGGTTTTTTATGTGTAATAGGTGAATAATGTAGATCTTTGTACTTTATTTCTAAAGGCTCTGCTGATTTTTTGCCTTCTGTAAGGAACTGGAAGGAGCCTTAACCACTGGGAATCTCAACCATTTAGACACTGAATTCCCCACTATAGTGAAGCTTTTCCTCTTAGGCTGAAGTTCTGTAATGACACTGTTAAATCTGTCCCTCACGAATCCCATACCCTGGAGGCAAGGGAGAAGGTCTGGAGAGAGGTAGATTTCCCCTCAGTTGAGGAGGACCGGGTCAGAGACCACTTGACCAAGCTGGACATTCATAAGTCCATGGGCCCTGATGGGATGCACCCGCGAGTGCTGAAAGAGCTGNTTCCTACTCTGAAGCTTCTGTGATTCTGCTGAAGTTCTGTAATGACTCAGATTTATCTGTAATCCAGTCTGTCATGGTCCTTTCTTCTCTCCACAAACACTTTCTCGTGCTGCCTCTAGCACTGACCTGATGGGTGGCCAGGTGTGGAAGCTGGGCTGCCTGGACACTACCCACCTGGCTGGTATAGTTAACCGGCTCATCTGGTTGAAAGCTTACTGTGAGATGAGATGAGCTCTAGTGCTGATGGAAGGGAAGAGTCGAAGCTGAATGACTAAGTGTGTGGTGGTGGGATCGTGGCAGTCTTAGTTGGCTGAAATGGCTATGAAATGGTGTCCGTAATTACATTTGCTATACATTAGTTGTTAACATGTTTGCTTTCTGTCCCTGAGCCATTTCAACAAGATGATACAGATCCTGAGTGCTCTAAATTAATCTTAATGGCACTGTGGTCAGTGACATGGCCAGTATTTTGTTTTATGCCAGCTGAGCATTGGTTGGATTTATATGTGAGTGCAGCTCATTAACTTTCCAAAGTATTTTATGATCTCTTTTCAAGTTAGAAATTGTAGCATGTCTGCGTGACAGTTTTGCCTCCTGGTGGAATATATTGTTGCACCTTTGGCTGGAGCAGTCAGCAAACACTTGCATTTGTTTTTGTTCAGATGAGAAATTGATGAGGCAACTAGATGTTTATCCCATGCAGTCATGTTTATTTAGAAAGAAGATGTACAAAACTATTCCCCCCTGCACCCCTCCCGCCTTCACAACTCTGAAAGTACATAGCGACGTCTTTGCTTAATATTCCTCATTTTCCCACTGTCAGCTGGAACCCCAGAAGTTTCTCTCACTTCTTTCTCCTTCAGGATCATGGCTTGAGTTTTTATCTAGGAACATCTACTATGTCTGTTCAAAGCCTCTTTCCCCTTGCCCTGCAACGGTGTTCAGGCACCCCTGTGCTTGCATTTAGTTTCCTGAGACACCTCTCCACGAGCATAACTCCCTCCATGACCATTTCTTTCATATAAACTGTATTTTTAGTGGTGGCTTTGACTGGTTTATTGAAGCAGTTAAAGCTGTCTTGAATGAGGATGCAAAGATGATGTTCGTTTATTTTAAAAACAGTTCCACCTAATCTCCAGCAAAACAGTGTTTCCTTAGAAAGTATCAGGTCATTGGGCTCTCACTGTTTCCAACTAGCTTTAAAAAAAATCCTAAATTTATTAAAACATTTTTGGTTGTAATTATATAAAAAAAAAATGCTCAGTGCAGTGATGTGTGTGACTGCTCGGTTTGGAGAAAAGTCATCTCCTTACAAAGATGAGCTGTACCTTTGGTATTCAGTAAGCATATTTCATTACCATACAGTCTCTTTTGGGTATTGTCCGTGATGAATAATGAATAGAAGATTGAAACAAGGCATTTTTTCTGTCATTTCTTCCCATTATCAAGTTTAACTATGTTCACTACAGCAGAATTGGTATTTCACTACAGCCACCTCTCTCTCTCTCTCTTCTTCACTCATCAATGTTGTAAAATTTATTGCATTTGAACACACAAAACTTGTGGAGTTATGCACACATGTGAAACAACTCATACCCAGTCTTAGTGGAACTTGGCTTGTAGCTTGTTCACGTATGTAGTGAAGTGTTATTTCTTTTGAATTTATCACATTTAAAAACTCATTTGAGATGCAATGCCTTGTTTACAGAAGTGACCCAGGGAGGTTGCAGCCAAGAATGTTGCATCCAGACATCTGTCTGCTATATTAAACGTGTAATGTGAACATATATTCATCTCTGTAACAAGAATAAAAGGAATACCTGTGCCTAAAATAGTCAGTAAGCAAAATAAAGATAAAAGAGATCTGAGATTATCGAGTAAATTGAGGCTTTTAAGTACAGAGGCAATGCATGTGTTTTCAGCTGAGAGTTTCACTTGCTGCAGAAGTATTATGGATCTTGAAATAAAGAGCATAAGACTATTTTCTCCCCCTTTATACAATTTGTAAGTGGCTGCTCTATTGAAATGTTAGGGCCTTCTCAAACACGTAAATGCATGTTTGAGGTTAAACACATATTTAAAATTAAACATATGCATAAGTGCTTTCCCAAACTGAGATTTTTAAATCAACGTGAATGAGATCCCAGATGTACCAGCGCTGGGCTGAGCCTGTGGGTATAGTCACACAGAGGACTGGAGCTAGTTTGGAGAGGCCTTCCAAGAACAGTGCTTTATGTGGAGTCTGCTGGCTTTGAGGAAGGGATTAAAGAACAAGCATTATTCCCAGGGTGGCATCGCTGACACCAGTTGATGTGCGGAAACATCTGTTTTGTAATGGGAAAGCACTCTGAGCTGCTTTAAAACACCTGACAAAGTTACTTTTAATTCTGCTTGAAGTAGGTGGGAGGGGAAACTATGTTTAATTGTGAAGTGGATTCCTGTGTTGACACAAGGTTACCTAATCCATATTTGCCTGAGAAAACAAGATTTAAGGTTGTCATCAGACTTTCACTCAATTTCTATACCCCCATTTGCTCCCAGTCTGTTCAAACTTAAGTACGCGTAGCAAAATGGACCAAAGATGGAAAAAGTGGGGAAGGGAAATCTAGACAGTAGCAAAATTTGTAGATTCCATCCTTGGAACATTCACCAGGTTAGCTTGGAAAGATGCTGTAATAGTGCCAAGCGAAAGGAGAGAGATTCAGGTCTTATTTGGTCCCACAGGCCTATGTGATGCGAGAGCATTCAGGGCTGGGTGAAGGCTCTCTGTGGCTGGGGGTACCTTCAGGAGTGGTTCTGTACAATCACGTGTGTGGCAATGTCCAGGAATCAGATGGTGTGAACCAAGTGCTGGGATTATTCAGGCCAAGAGAGTTGGGGCTGTTCAGCCTGGAGAAGAGAAGGCTCCAGGGAGACCTTATTGTGGCCTTCCAGTACCTAAAGGGGGCCTACAGGAGAGCTGGAGAGGGACTTTTTACTAGGGCATGTAGTGATAGGATGAGCAGGAATGGCTTCAAACTGGAAGAAGGTAGATTTAGATTAGATATCAGGAAGAAATTTTTCACTTTGAGGGTGGTGAGGCACTGGAACAGGTTGCCCAGAGAAGTGGATGCCTCATCCTTGGAGGTGTTTAAAGCCAGGCTGGATGGGGCTTTGAGCAACCTGGTCTAGTGGGAGGTGTCCCTGCCTATGGCAGGGGGTTTGGAACTAGATGATCTTTAAGGTCCCTTCCAAACTAAACCATTCTATGATTATAGATGCATCTTCTCCCCTCATCAGCAACAAAGCTGGCCTTGTTGTACCTGATGCTGTGGAAGAGATACAGCAATGGTTACTACTGTGTAAATTCTGTGTCAGGATGTTTACAAGAGGCAGAGAGCTATTTCCCTTATAGCACATGGGATATAAGTGTAAGATCCAGTCAGTTCAGATCCCAAGAAGCAGGATCACTATCAGTGGTCGTGACCAGAGTACTGCCATTTAAAGGACTATTTTTTTTTCTTTTTTTCCTGTGCTAACAGGATAACAAGGATAACAGGATAACTGCTAACAGTCCTAACAAGGACTACTCAAATGGTGATCTAAAAACATGGACTGTAGACATGGCAGATGCTGTTGGTGAAGGTTGCCTTGGCTGAAGTGTCCCTAGCCCAGGGGCTGGATAAGTCATGCCTCCTCTGGAAGTCTGATTTAAAGCCCCTGTAGTTAACAGGAGTCATTGAGTTGAAGTCAGCGGGTGTTGCGTTAGGTTGTTAGAGCCCAATGAGCCATCTGCTCTCACAAGCCTTCCCTTGCTAAAACAGAGGTGCACTTTATTCCCTTGGAGCAGTATTTCTCATCCGGTGAGCTGTGATCTCCCCAGGGCATCAGGGAAGGCAGTGATGGCAATTGCAGTGGTCTTAAAACGTGGAAAAGATGGCTAAACATTTAAAGAAAAGATACCTTGCAGAATGAATGCAGGCTATTTTATGGGATTATTGTGATGAGCAAACTTTACTGTTACAATGAATAAAAATATTTCTTGATATCAAGCAAGGTGACACTCCCCTAAAAAGATAATATCACTATAAGAATGAAGGTTTCAAAGGGGATGCACGTATAAAATAGAAGGTGGCATAGAGAAAAATGTCTTCAAGAACAGACTTCAAATGTAGAAGTGGATATTTAATTCTAAAGTAAGAGGTGGGCTCTAGTGTATGGCATGCTTAAGGCTTGCAAGCCTCTTGCTGTAACATCCTGATTTCTGCCAGGTTGTCAGCTTCCTTAATTCCCTGGGGAAGCGGGTTGGCAGGCTTGTGGCACCTCTAGCAAAGGTTATTAGTGTCTTCCTCTAGCGCCAGAGGGAAAACATAGTGTAGTTCTCTCTGGTCTGCCTTTGCCTTTGGTGAATTCCTGCAGGGGGAGAAGTTTGGACAACAGTCCTTTTGCAATTAGACATGGATTTTTACTTTTTATTTTCATGGTCAAAATGCTGCACATATTCCGCATTCCTCTTACCTGCAAAGCAGAACTGAACAAAGCCTTCAGTTTGGCCTGAATGAAGTATTTCACAGAATGTGAAAAAATGACTGCAGGTTTTTCCTTACTGTTCTTCATCCCTTTTATCCTTTTTTTTTCATGTACTTCAATTTTAATGGAAAAAGGAAAAAAAGTCATGATTCTAAAATGTCAAAATAGAACTGTTCTACTTTTTCTGAACACATTCCTCTGTTTATTATGTGCTGAAATTATCACTAGCCTGTGGTACGGTGGAAACATTTTTAGTGAACATACTATTCACCAGAAATTAAGATGTTCATTGCTATTTACAGTTTGTAATTGTCAGAATTTACTCACCCTACCTTGTATATAGTTACTAATTCACATTTTTTTTGAAACACACTGGAGTAATAAGACAAGTAAAACTCTTCTTTTTGATGAATAATTTTTACCTGCTGTAGACAGGAAGATTTTTTTCATGCACAGCAGTTAATAACCTGACTATAGTTAGATGTGATTTGTTCTAAATCTGTTGCACATTTCTTAGCATATATCACAACTGTCCCTCACTATGGGAGACAGCTCTTATTTTACAATCACATTCGTCTGTTCTGGTGACCCGGTATTACAAATATTTTTAAATTACTTTGACTTATTTTATGTAACCAATGCTGAAATATTAAGAGAAACTACAGAAAATGTTGCAATATGTACAAATTATTTGTGAAAGTACACTTTTTGTACAGCAAATACTTTTGACTAACTATAGAAAAGTAGACTATTGATCACTTATAACAAATACATGGAATTTACCATACAAGTTCAGGAATATTTTCGTGTTTTATCTGATAATGCTGCTAAAGCCATTCTAAGAACTTCAGTTAGTTTACTAATATTTTTAAATTAATCCTTCAGGATGATTTTTCTGTGGTGGTATCTGAGTGTGGCTATTGTATTGTCTCTATTTAAAGTTCCAGTGAAAATATCCCAGGGTTTCCGGAGAGGAAACAAAGGGAAACAACTCACATTTTTGCTCACTTTGGAAAAAAAAAATGAGAAAATATACATTGCAGTGATTTCATTTAGGATCTCTAGTAACTTCTTGCTCCGCTGTTAGCGACAGTGAAAATGATTTCTAGTGAAGTCTGTCAGGTCTCCTCCATCAGTGGCTGTGCCGTATAAGAACAACAGTGTCTTATAAATGTCAAAAGGGAGGTCTGGGTTATGGGGCTGAAGGTGCAAACCTAGTACTCAAACTTGTGGTAGGAAGGAGACAGTCTGTCTGGTTCCACCCGAGAGAGAAGTGAGAGGTTTGGATTTTTCTTTTTTTCTTAGAAGTCAGAACTTCTGTTGAAAGATTGGTAATGGTTGCAAATGTAGGTGCAAAGGAGTTTAGAAAACCATGTGAACTTTGTTATATTCATAGGTATTATGACAGTGTCGTTACTAACATGATCCCTCATAATATTTTTCTGGTATTTTTGTCATTTAAGACACACGGGGAACTATGCTGCATCAGGACAACACCAGCGTGCTGTGAATACGCCTGTTGTCTGAACAGTCCCTGTCTTATTCATTCCCAAAAGTGGAAGGCGCTTGGTGCAGGCCGTCAGGTGGCCGTGAGGCTGAATGCCATCTCTGAATTCCCTCCCTGCCTCTGCCACCAGAGTTACTGTGAGATGCCAAGCAAATCTCATAAACTGACACAGTCTCATTTAGTCACTAATCGTGTGTTACTAATTTTCTTAATATCCAAACTAAGGCACCTGTGACCAGACTCAAAGCTGTATAAAGTGTTCACCACTGCAATAAGATATAATGGGAACAGTGCTTTAAGTGCGTGCAATAAAACTGTTAAGTATACTTGCCATTGAGAGGTGTCAGGATAGGCACCCACAATTAGTCTCAGTCCTTCTTTGTTCTCCACTTTTCTTACATCAAAATAATAGTATAACCTAATCTTGCAGAAATTGTGAAAAAGAGCTTCACTAATATTTGCAGGGCAGTAGAAGCCATTGCAGTGAGTGGTGAATTATGCATCTAAGCTAGAAAACTATTTATCTTTTGGAGGAGAACACGTACTACTTGTAATTATACTTAGGTCTGACCCTGCAGAAGATTTTCTGTTCTTTCTCTTATTTAAGTTAATGTAAAATTGAATTCTTAGTGTAGTGATCAAATAGACTGCAGGAAAGTATATAATAATTATGCATTATTGTTCAGTCCAACATAGTTATAAAGTAACACAACCGATCTGCCTTTTGAAATGAAAGCAATAAACAAACAAACAAAAAAAGCTAAACAAATTTCATGTCTTAATCTTCATTCTGTTTTATTTACCTAAGCTCCTGTTTGGAGCAGTATTTGAAAACTTTACAGTCTTTATTACTTAACACTCAGAATGTTCGTATAAGTTAAGGAAATAATATAATCCCCATTTTATGGACTTGGAGGTTATACATGGTCAAGATAAGCCCATATGCATTAAAGGACATTGGTGTGTGAAAGTTAGGGGCTTCAATTTCAAGCTTGTGGTTGCCAGCCTTTAGACTGAACTCTGGACCAAGCTCTTTATATTGTTTTTCTATATTTGTGTATATATAGCTATTTATATATTTTTATATGACACCTGAGAAGGTGTCATCCAAAACAGCCAGCCAGGTAGGCAGAATGTCACAGACCGACTCCCGTGGTAGCCCTCTGCTAACCAAGAGGGGAATTTTCTGAGGCCAGGGCTGAGTCTGCGATGGTGCCTCTAAGGTTCCTTCATATGTTTCACGTTCAGTGGTTGTTGGGTGAAAGGCAGAAGCAGACCCAGCATTTGAAGGTAGCTGGTGTGCTTCGGCAATGCTTGTTGCCTCAAAGCCCATGGGAGACCTGACCGAAGGCACGGGTAATTTCTGAACTGAGTTCCAGCTTAGGGGTGACCTTGGTGTGAGCTATGGAGCCCTGGCAGTCCAGAGCTGTTCTGGGCGGGCAGAGAGGCACCCCAGGAAACTTTACAGGCGAAATAAAACTATATTCAGCAGGTGGCAAATGAAATTTTGCAGCATTGCGGTTTTTGAGCTTTGGTACCCGGGCCCAATCTTAGACACCGTTAAATGCCTTTTCTGCATTTGCCAAAAGACACACGTTGTAATGCAGTAAGTTGAACCTTGATTTTTCTTGTATGTACCTATTTTTTTTCTTCCCTTCTGTTGTCCTATTCCTTATTATGGACACATTTGGCCACTGTCAAATTGAATGATTTTTTGCATACTTGGTTGGCTGACTCTTTTTTTCCTAATTTGCTGATACAGTCAACTGTGCCAGTAAAGCAATTATGCAAAATTGTGTATAAAGGTTTAATGATACAAAACAGTGTTCATCACAAATCTAATTGTGATTCTTACCATTCTTCCATAAACTAAAGGTTTTGAGATGTTTGAATTAGGATCTCTGTGGTTAATATCTATTTTGTTAAAAAAATATATTTAGTGTAGTAGATCAGGGAACATTTAATGTACATGTCACTGTTAACTGTGGAAGGAAGCAATAAACAAAAATAGTGACTTGGAGATGTTCAGATAATGGTTTATATGCTTTCAGGTGGTGATTATGAGAAGTCTGCTTTATTACATGTCTCATTAGGTTATGCTATTATCTGTTTTACATTACAAATGATAACTATGTATGGCTGATTGTGCAGTGAGTCTGTAATATAATACAAAGATAAAAAATATAAAGATGGACATAGACACATTATTCTGCTTTCTTACTGAGTAGTGAAAACAAAGAGATAGTGGGTTAGAACAGAATTGACAGGTTCAGTGTACTGGGGTTTGATATCTGGCTTCCACTCAGGTAACCGAACTGGTTCAGGAAAAGAGCAGAAAAGCAATACTGGGTAATGCTTTCACTGAAGCCGAAAATCCCATTGGCTTTTCTTGGTCCAGAATAGAGCATTTAGAAACACTTCAAAATTGATACTTCTGCTTCGTGTTTGCATTGATATTTTCTGATTTCTGCCCTGCTGCTTTCCTCGGAACCCTGGCTGGGATTTAATCCTACCACAGAAAGTATTAGCGAGTCAGATATTATTACTAGGACTGACATTTAGTAGAGTCTCGTTTGTATCAGGTCATTATGTACTGGAGGGAGAGACCTTCTGCCACAGCCAGAAAGCATCCACTGCTTCCCCTTGGCTTCGTCCATCAGCCTGCGTATGAGGAGGGAGAGCAAAAAGTGGCTCTCTTTTCTATCCCTTTCTTGGTTAACAGTTCTCAGCTGTGTGTCATCTTTGCACTAAGGAGACATTAAGGACTGTGAGGACAGGGAATAATGAATAACCTGGCAGTGCTTTCCACTACCTTCTTAATCAGGAGGGAAGCGGGTCACACTTGGGTGCTGAATTATTAAGGTGAGTTCTGTTGACTTTGGTGCTCCATGTAGTCAAACGCGTGAGCTATTTTATACTGAACACAGCAGTCTGTGGTTTGTATAAACAGCTTTAACTTACTGCTTTCTGAAAACAGAGGCCTGAAGCAGCCATGGAGGTTTCAGGAATGTTAATTGTTTGTGTACATGAATGAGCTTATAAATGGTTGTTTTTGCAGTCTTCCATAGCTCATGGAGGGTAACTGTGTCACTGCCAGAGAAAAGAAAAGAGAATTATTATATTTTTTTTTTTCCCCCCTCTACAATCTACTAATACTTTCAGGGCTCGATATAATGTGCCTTTAACAAACCGTGAACTTCTCTCCTACTGAGCCACTGCATCCTGCCTACATTCAGTGTGGGCAGAGAACCATTATACTAATCCACTCTCCCATCATATCTCTAGCAAACACATGTAAGTGTTTTCTTTGAATATTTATTTTGATGCAAGAAGTGTTAAGTCTTTTATTTGGCAACACAAACAAGTAGGAGATTGTGACTTCTCAACTTTGTAACCTTAATTGTGGAAGTGCTGTTTTTCGGCTACGACATGTTTTGACAAACATATGACAGTAGCATTTGGCTTTAAGAGAATAATCCTTCCACCTCACAATAACTTCAGAATAATTCACCTCTGCAGGTAGGATAGCTTTAAAATGTAGATGCTGAAATGATCAGTCTTTCGCTTTGTTTTTTAACAGGTACGGTTATATGCAAGGCCTGACGCAATCCGAAGAGGATCGGGGGACTATGCTCTAAATATTACAAGGAGACTCATTGAATTTTATGAAGATTATTTTAAAGTGCCCTATTCCCTGCCAAAATTAGGTAAGATTTCCCCTAGAACATGAAGTTCACCCAGAGATGGGAGATAAAGTCAGCTTTTTTAAAGGAAATTTAAGACAGGAATGTACTAGATTTCAAGGTAAGCAATGTCTGGATTAATTTAGAAGGATCAATAAGTAAGGAATTTTTCATCTTTTCCTTGCAGAAGAAGGGAAGCCAAATCATCCCCTCTCCAGCCTTGCACTGAAAGGAGCAGTAAGCAGGCAGTACTTAAATTTGTTAGGCATTGGGAAGAGAACTTGAGACCTTTCACTGATAAGCAGGTTAAGGGTTTTTTTTTAATGCTGTTTATTTTGGTCCTTACTTTCATTAGGTAGCCACTGGGAGATGTTTATTCTGTAATATTTGTATCTTGATGTCTCAGCCTTAGATGGGGAAGAGAAATGAAAATATTTGTGGAAGCTGGGAACTGTAACAGTGCAAGGCTGTATTTTTTTTTTATGCTGGTTTATGTGGTTTATTAATGATGATTAGTACATATGCTTAATTGTATTGTTGCTTATTGAAAGAATTGTTATGAACTTGCTTTGCTGCTCAAGTGACCTAAATGTAAAAGCTGTCAATTTCCATTATTTTTTAAATAGTTTTTTCTCCTCCTCCCTTTAACCACAATCAATTGTTCTCCTACACACTTGAGTACTTTACACCATATTATTACACCCTCCCTCCTTTGGAGCATGTTTGATCAAGATCCAGAAAGGCCTGTTGCTCAGCAGCAGGAGGAAAGCTTGTATTTGATCAGAAGTGTTAGAGTTAGAACCACAGGTGATCCTCCCAGGAACTCAGGGTCTATTTCATTAAATCCCTTGCCTGCTGAGTAGCTTTATTAGTCTTGCAGCTAACGGTGTAGGAGATAGATAAAGTAAATGATGTTGCTAGATGAGGGTGTTGCATAAATTTTTTATAAGAAAGTTGTGGCATTTGTTTCTTGTCTTTAAATGATGGGTTACAGGCAGTGTTCTGGAGAAATATGCAGATGGGTTAAACATGACACACGCATCAGACTTTCTGTGTATCCTTTCATACCTGGCTTTGGGTATGTAATGATGATTTCACAAAGGAAGTTATAGACTTACAGGTGCCAAAAATTTAGAAGGAAAAAAATAATCAAAAATTTTCCATTGAATATAAAGGACAAACATCATCACTTCAGGTAGTTTACTGAGGATGCCAGGTAGCAGCAGGCAGTAGTGGCTGTATCTGCTTCAGAATAGCTTTCACAAATGCAACATACAGTCTTTCAACTAACTCAGTGTGCTGTATGGGTAATCATTACGCTGTGGCATATCTTTTAAAAATATCTCATCAGAAATCATAGATTCATAGAATAGTTTGGGTTGGAAGGGACCTTTAAAGGTCGTCTAGTCCAACCCCCCTGCAATGAGCAGGGACATCTTCAACTAGATCAGGTTGCTCAGAGCCCTGTCCAACCTGACCTTGAATGTTTCCAGGGATGGGGTATCTACCACCTCTCTGGGCAACCTGTTCTGGTGTTTCACCACCCTCATTGTAAAAAAATTTCTTCCTTATATCTAGTCTAAATCTTCCCTCTTTTAGTTTAAAGCCATAACCCCTTGTCCTATCGCAACAGGTCCTGCTAAAAAGTTTGTCCCCATCTTTCTTGTAAGAGCCCTTTAAGTACTGAAAAGTCACAATAGAGTCTCCCTGGAGCCTTCTCTTCTCCAGGCTGAACAACCCCAACTCTCTCAGCCAGTCCTCACAGGAGAGGCATTCTGTCCCTCTGATCATCTTTGTGTCCCTCTTCTGGACCCGCTGCAACAGGTCCATGTCTTTGCTGTGCTGAGGGCCCCAGAGCTGGATGCAGTACTCCAGGTGGGGTCTCACGAGAGCAGAGTAGAGGGGCAGAATCCCCTCCCTTGACCTGCTGGCCATGCTTCTTTTGATGCATCCCAGGATACGGTTGGCCTTCTGAGCTGTGAGTGCACATTGTAGGCTCATGTTGAGCTTTTCATCCACCAGTACCCCCAAGTCTTTCTTGCAGGTCTGCTCTCAATCCCTTCATCTCCCAGCCTGTATTGATACTGGGTGTTGCCCTGACCCAGGTGCAGGACCCTGCACTTGGCCTTGTTGAGCCTCATGAGGTTCACATGGGCCCACTTCTTGAGCTTGTCCAGGTCCCTCTGGATGGCATCACGTCTCTCAGGTTTGTCAACTGCACCACTCAGCTTGGTGTCATCCGCAAACTTGGAGAGGGTGCACTTGATTCCGCTGTCTGTGTCATTGATGAAGATATTGAACAGTACTGGTCCCAATATGGGACCCCTGAGGGACACCACTTGTCACTGATCTCCATCTGGACATTGAGCTGTTGGCCACTACCCTCTGGATGCGACCATCTAACTAATTCCTCATCCACCAAACAGTCCACCCATCAAATCCATATCTCTCCAATTTAGAGAGGGGGATGTTGTGGGGGACCGTGTCAAAGGCCTTACCAGAAGCCCAGATAGATGGCATACATAGGTCTTCCCTTGTCCACTGATGTAGTCATTCCCATCATAGAAGGTCACTAGGTTGGTCAGGCGGGACTTGCCCTTGGTGAAGCCATACTGGCTGTCTCAAATCACCTCCCTGTCCTCCGTGTGCCTTAGCATAGCTTCAAGGAGGATCTCTTCTATGATCTTCCCAGTCACAGAGGTGAGGCTGTGTCATGCCCCACTCAGAAGAGGGGGGGAAAGTGACTCAGATCCGGAAATCCCCTGTGGTGTGCACTAAGGTGAGACAACTCTCAAGGTCCATACGAAAACATTTATTATATTACCACAGTGATTAATATATGTGTTAACTAGGTCCATGATAATTGGTTAGGTATATAACAAATTATGGTAAGTGGTAAAACAAACTATGGTGAACAGTAGGATACGCCTTGTTTTACTTAACAACAGATGTGTAATGAATTATGGCAAGTGGTAAGGTATGCCTTGCATTGCTTAACAACTCTTAAGAGAAAAGAGAAACAGAGGGATAGAGAGAGACAGACAGAAAAAGAAAGAGTTCGCTGGTCCTGGTTCCAGCGTTGGTCCAGCCAACGGGCGGGTCTCTGGTTCGTAGAAGCACTCCTCTGTGAATCCCCTTTTGTGGTAATTATTTTCCCCTTTTATGTTTGCAGTATCAGTAGGACCCTCCCACTGTTACCGTGACAGTTTTGTCTCAGGTTTCCCCCCCACCCCCATGTGATGTGTAGCATGATTTGGGTGGAGAGATGAGTGCTATAGTTACATATGTTTAGCATGATCTTGATAATCTTCATTAGCATATGTAGGGTGTCAACTTTAATATGCATTTCACGGATAATGAAGCAAAGGTCATCATCGGGCATAGTAGCCTTCGAAAGAATCGAAGAACTACACAGATTTTTGTTATGTTGTCCTTGCCAATGAAAAGCAGCGCTGTCCTGTCTCCCTCCTCCAGATTCAGGTGAGTTTCTTTCATGCCTGAGTAAGCAGGTGTTAGCCTAGCAGTTCTGTGAGCATCAGGCCTGCCTTATTCACCCCGTGGCTATAGCTACATTTCAAGGTACTTGCGGGTGTTTGAGACATTCCTCAGAAAGGCTTGGAGGGCCTCCTCCCCCTCCCTTTCGTCTCTCACCAGTTGTTTCAGGGAATTTACAACTCGTCTCTTACAGGCTGACAGGTCGGTAGTTCCCAGGGTCCTCCTTTCTACCCTGTTTAAAAATGGGTGCAATATTTCTCTTTTTCCAGTTATCAGAGACTTCACCTGACTGCCATGACTTTTCAAATATCATGGAGAGTGGCTTGGCAACTACACCAGCCAATTCCCTCAGGACTCTGGGATGCATCTCGTCAGGTCTCATAGAATTCTGTATGTTCAGGTTCCTCAGGTGGTCATGAATCTGATCTCTTAAAGTGGGAGGGGCTTTGCTCTCCCAGTCCCTGCCTTGTGGTCCATCCATTCGAGAGGTGTGGGGAGAGAAGTTGCCAGTGAAGACAGGCAAAAAAGTTGTTGAGTACCTCAGCCTTCTCCTCATCCATTGTTACCAGTTTGCCAGTCTTGCTCATCAGAGGGAGTACGCTTCCTTTGACCTACCTTTAGAAGCCCTTCCTGTAGAAGCTATTATTATTCTTTGCGTCCCTTGCTAAGTGTTCTGGTTTGAGGTAAAACAGGACCAATTTTGTTCAGTAACTTTGCTTCTTATCTGGGCCTCTTCTAACTACTGAAATTAACAGCATATTGTGCAGACAATGTTCACTCTTTCAGATTGATAAGGCCAATGTTTATAGTTGATGCCCAGGCATGGTATGCAGAGAGGCTCTTGCTTATACTTATTGCTATAACAGCCAAGGCCAACCAACTTTATTTGCACCGTTGGAAGGTCGGAAGCGGAAAAGCATAGTGGGGTCCCACCTGCAGGGAGGAGCGGACAGGACAGGTGACCCAAAACTGACCAACAGGGTATTCCATCCCATCTGCCTCATGCTAAGTATAAAAGCTGAGGGATCAAAGGGTCAGCTCTCTT
>VUYV01000246.1:907691-1066779 GCA_008711295.1 Anarhynchus alexandrinus
ATGGGATTTGTCCCAATAAGTTTCGGTAATGGCAACTAGATCATAGATTTCGAGCAGCACAGTGGCTTCCAGCTCCTCCTTTTTGTTGCCCATGCTATGTGCATTGGTGTAGAGGCACTTCAGTTGGGCTGTTGGCCATGTCACTTTCTTAGAGGAACATCCCTTAATTCTGTTGGGGTATTTCACGGGTGTTTCCCTCTTGGCTTCTATAACCTCAGGAACCCCTGGCTCATCTCCATAAGACTTCAAGTGTGCTGCAGTGTAGCCAGCACGCCTCAGACCAACAGGCTGCAGGCCCTCACGAGCACCATGTCCCTCTAACCATTGCCTGTAATCCCACAGCTTGTCACAGGCAAGCCTTTCCCTTCAAGTCTAGTTTAAAACTCGGTCAATGAGTCCCGCTAGCTTGTGAGCAAAGGCCCTCTTCCCCGTCTCAGAAAGGTGAATCCCATCTGATGCCAGAAAACCTGATGCTGTGTAGGCCATCCCATTATCGAAAAACCCAAAACTGTGGCGGTGACACCAGCCACAGAGCCACGTGTTAATGGATTGGGCTCATCTGTTTCTTCTGCTGTCACTGCCCACAACTGGGAGCAGAGAGGCATGACTATGTTCCAGTTTGGATCTCTTTGGAACAGGACAGGAGGAATAGTCACAAGTAAAACTGTATTTTTTCATCAAGTACGTGTAGTAAAATTGTTGCGTTAATATGAAATACTGATGGAAAACTTTAGTTATTCTGTAGTGATACTATAGAAAATAGGTTGCAAAGTTTTGTATACTATAATAAGGTTAAATTTATTTAATGTAAATATAATGAAAATTTCAAAACTCTCTGTGACATAAATATTTTTTGAAAATTTGATTGGCATATGAACATAGGTATATTTGTTCCCAGTTCAGCCGGACACTAAGATCACTATGTTTAAGCGTGTGCTAGCGTCTTGCTAGTGTCTTAACCTGAAGGAGTGCTGAATTTTTATTTTTATTTTCTACTGGAAAATGGAAGGTTAGGGACAGTAGTCTGATGGGTGAATAGAAGGACTAAAAATGAAAACACTGTCGTCTTTCTATGATAGTGATTTTGCAGTAGTAGTAAAGATTTTTTTATGAAGGAGGAGACAAAACAGCATTAGCTACAGCAGTGGAAGGAGTGTGCATCAGGAGGATGCGTTGCTACAGAATACACGGCTGTGCTCTCTGAAGCCTTGGCCCTATCACCTAGTACGCTGCTGTCACCACTGCAAAGGATTGCATACTTCATTAAGGTTTTAAGAAAAATCAGAATTTTCTGTGTGGGACACTTTAGGAGTTTTTCATTTTATTTATAAATAAAATGTGAAATGCCTTCAAGTGGGAGTGAAAATTGGAGAATGTCGTTTAAAAAGCTTTTTAATGACAGTGTCAGTTTTGTAGAAAATGTTCTATTTCAAATGTAGACGTTTTAAAGAATGAAAAATTTTGTTTCATATATTGTCTAGTTCTAACAAGAGTGAACTAAACCAATTGTAATTATTTTGGTTGAAAATACATTTAATTTTTTCAAAAGAATTCCGTTGTTGAAATACTGACCAGCTTACTATGCAGGTGCTGTATGAGCTACTGAGCAAAATGCTCGTGTCAGTGCTGTATGTTGGGGGGTGTGTGTGGGGACAAGGGACCTGCAACCCGTGGCAAAGCACTTCCATCATCTATGTGGTCATCCATTCGAACTCTGTATGATAAGACTATCTGAGGACATTCAGGTGCTTCAGATGTGTTGCTATATCAGAGGGACCTGTGTTCATTTGTTCACTTCTTATGTCACTGAGGTCCGTTTCCACAGATCCTTGGCATTTGAAACTAGTGCTCCTCATCTGAGATTGTAATAAATCAGCTAGTGTTCTCTATAGGAACCACTTTCTCCTGACGCTCTTGACTGCTAGACTGGTTTTGACCAGGCTTTTTTACTGTACTTACATGCAGCCTCTGTTACTATTGGGAACTGTCGAGAATCTGGGGGAACCTTTTTTGTCACCCAATGACTAAGATTTTATAGGTCTTATATGGCCTGTACTGACTTCTGAATGCACTGGAACAGTAGATTTGTTTGCCAGTTGATGTGAATTCTGGTAATGAATGTGAATTGGGGATTTTCCTCATTTGAATAACCAATTTCCACAGTTAAAAGTTCTACTTAGCTTGTAGATATGTGCTTTTTTCCCACATCATACTCTGAACTGGAAGGTGCTTGTGTAGGGTTTTAAACTAATAACTGTATGAATTTTGTTTCTGAAAAATAAGTCAGGTCTTTTAAAAAACAGATTTTTTTCAAGACTATAATATCATTATAAACACTACTTAAAATAAGGGGGTGGATAAAGCATTGGATTTTATTTAATTCTAAAAAGATATGCAGTAGAGTTTTTAATTGTCTTTCTATGGCAGGTGAATATAAAATATATTTCTGTATTTGTACCACGTATTTATTTTTAATTCAGTTTGTACTACACAAAGTTTCTTTGTATACATAGAGCTTTTTCTTATGAGCATCTTTGAGACTGGAATAGCTTCCCTATGAGGAATGATTAGGTAAGCAAGCACTCTTTACATGTGGACAGTTGTGACTCTTAAGTTGTGAATGATTAGGGGTGGAGGAGCTGACTGCCTTTTCCAGCCAAGACTCAAGGGCCACCCAGTGAGGTTAGTAGGAGACAGGTGCAGAGAACACGAAAAGATCACTGTTACTGCAGCAGGTGGTAGATTTGTGAAACTCCTTGTCAAAAGAGATTGTAGATGCAAAAAGATTATACAGGTCCAAAGAGAGACATGGGCAAGTACTTGGAGAGGTGCTCCATGAGAGGAAATCCCATGGTTTGAAAAAAGAAGCTAGGAAATACTCAAGAGTGCTATTTATAGATCCCTGGTCTTATGCTTTCCTGAATGTCGGCTTCTGGCTGCTATTGGAGAGAATACTGAGCTAGGCAGTCTTTTTTTATGAGGTGTCAAGGTTATCCATATGTTCATAGTCTTCCAGTTTCCCAAGTGTTTCTACTAAGGGGCCATAGAATCTCTTTTCTGGAATACTTAATGTACTGAAACTGGGAAACTTTATAAGGCTTCATTTATGAAAGACTGACAAAACTTCATGTGTGGTGCATAAATGAGCCACTTGTGTGAAGATTTTTGGGTTCCTGGGCCTTGGTTTTCCTCCCCTTAACAACATTGCAGTATTACAGTGTTAGCAGGATGCATTTATTGCTTCTCTGAAAACTCATTTTACAACTCAATTTATTTTATTCCGAGTAGTGCACTTAGATGCCCATGTAATTAGTGTAACTACTATGGGTTGTGTAAAGGAACTTGGGTGTTTCAAGGGTCAGACACACAGTGCCTAACTCAAAGGCCCTTTGCTTGGATTGATTCAACTTTAGGCACTCAACTGGCATGTCTGAATTAGCAAGCTGATTGCCCTAGGTTCCTTATTTCATTAGATCTTCCTGGGGATGGTTCAAAACTTATATGGGCAGAGTCTCCTGCTGGAACTGCCTAGGTAAGAGAAAAAAAATGTTTTATTAACGATTAGCAAGTTTGCTGACAGTAACAAACTGTGAGGTGCTCTGGACTCCCTTGAGGGACAAGAGGCCTTGCAGAGGGATTTAGATAGATTGGAGCATTGGGCAATGATTAATGGGATGAAATTTGACAAGTTCAAATGCCAGATCCTGCATGTAGGATGGAGTAATGCTGGGCACAAATATAAATTGGGAGGCTAGTGGCTGGAGAGCAGCTCTGTGGGAAGGGATCTGGGGGTGTTGGTCGACAGCAGGCTCAATATGAGTCAGCAGTGTGCCCAGGCAGCCAAGAGGGCAAACCATATCCTGGGGTGCATCAAACACAGTATAACCAGCCGGTCAAAAGAGGTGGTTATCCCACTGTATTCGGGGTTGGTGTGGCCTTACCTTGAGTACTGTGTGCAGTTCTGTGCCCAACAATTTAAGAAGGATGTGAAGGTCCTTGAATGTGTCAAGAGGAGGGCAAGAAAGCTGGTGGAAGGGCTGGAAGGAATGTCCTATGAGGAGCAGCTAAGGGTTTTGGGTTTGTCTAATTTGGAGAAAAGGAGGCTGAGGGGTGACCTCATTGCTCTCTACAGCTTCTTGAGGAGGGGAAGTGGAGAGGGAGATGCTGAGCTCTTCTCCCTGGGATCCAGTGATAAGATGCATGGGAATCATAGAATCACGGAATCATAGAATGGTTAGAGTTGGAAGGGACCTTAAAGATCATCTAGTTCCAACCCCCCTGCCATGGGCAGGGACACCTTCTACTAGACCAGGTTGCTCAAAGCACCATCCAACCTGGCCTTGAATACCTCCAGGGATGGGGCATCCACAACTTCCCTCGGCAAGCTGTTCCAGTGTCCCACCACCCTCAGAGTCAAGAATTTCTTCCTGATATCTAATCTAAATCTACCTTCTTCCAGTTTAAAACTGTTACCCTTCATGCTATCACTACACTCCCTGATAAAGAGTCCCTCCCCATCTTTCCTGTAGGCCCCCTTTAAGTACTGGAAGGCTGCTATAAGGTCTCCTCAGAGCCTTCTCTTCTCCAGGCTGAACAACCCCAACTCTCAGCCTGTCCTCATAGGAGAGGTGCTCCAGCCCTCTGATCATTTTTGTAGCCTTCCTCTGAACTCGCTCCAACGGGCCCATGTCCTTCTTATGCTGGGGGCCCCAGAGCTGGATGCAGTATTCCAGGTGGGGTCTCATAGGAGCGAAGTAGAGGGGCAGAATTACCTCCCTGGACCTGCTGGCCACACTTCTTTTGATGCAGCCCAGGATATGGTTGGCTTTCTGGGCTGTGAGAGCACATTGCTGGTTCCTGTTTGAGCTCCTCATCAACCAACACCCCCAAGTCCTTCTCAGGACTGCTCTCGCTGGTTCAGCAGTTAAAAGCTGTGCCAGGGGAGGTTTATTTAGACTGGACATTTTGAAGCATTTCTTTACCCAAGAGGGTGGTCAAGCACTGGAACAGGCTTCCTAGAGAGGTGGTCGATGCCCCAAGCCTGTCAGTGTTTAGAAGGCATTTGGACAATGCCCTTAATAACACGCTTAATTTGTTCAGGCAGTTGGACTAGATGATTGTTGTAGATCCCTTCCAACTGAACTATTCTATTCTGTCCCCTGAGCTTAATTTGTCATTTGTGGCATTAAACTTCCACAATATGCAGATCTGGGAAGGAGACATATCTAATGCCTTTTAGTAATGGAAAGCTGTAAGTAGGGTTGGGAAGAACTCGGGCTTCTCAGAAAGCTTTTAATTTCCCATTGAAAGTGTCCTGAAAGGTACAAATATGAACGGCTGAAGAATCCACTTTGGGACATGGCTGCATATGTTACAGAAAGGCTGGGTGAAAATAAATCCCCTTGTTGTTTCGTCTTGGGGTCAGTGTGTATGAATCAATATTTAATTTACAAATACTGCAATTTATATGAGCACTGTAGTGTTAAAATAGATGTTTAAATTCCCCCCACCCCTCCTGCCCCTCCCCTGCTAGACTTTTGGAAGTCTCTTTTTCTGTAATTTGCTGTACAGAAAACCTTAGGGCTACATATGATATGTTTATGGGTTGGTTTTTTTTTTTTTACAGGTATGTTCAAGGTACTAATTACCTGGTTCATGCAAAAATGATATAGTCTTGTTTTCATTATACAGCATAAAACACTTTAAGGTGTGAATGCAAAGTCTCAGAAAATGATTTTCTAAGGGATTTAGCGTATGTGTTGCACAATGGAAGATAAAATTGGACCATTAGCATTTGCTCTTTGAATATTTTGGGAGAACAAGATTCAGTTTCTGAAGTATGTCACAGAAGAACTTAAACTCTTTCTTATGATGTAAAAAATAGCTCAGCCATGTAAAGAAAAAGTTCAACAGTTCTGATTTTTAAAGAAAAGTCATGTACCTCTGCTCCATTCCCTCGTTGTTGACCGTGAATATTTTGGTGAGATAGTGCTGCTGCCTGTTGCTGTGTGTGACGCACTGCAGGCCCAGAGTAAAAGCATGAGATGCTGTTGTAGGATGGCCAAGTGACTTGCTGTGAGCCCTAGTGATTAACTGTTTGTTTTGATTTAATTGCTTTACTATTACCTTGACTCTTTGACATGTTCCTAACCTGTTCATTGCAATATTGCCTTCTGCCCTGCTTGAGCTTCCATCATCTTCATCAGCACTCTTTCTGCTGCTACTGCTTTCTGACTCCCCCTTTGTTTGTCCTTCCTCCTGTCTCTGTTGCTTCTTCTATGATGAACCTCCATGTTGTTGCCTGCATTCTCTGCTTCAGTTCTGCTCAAAGTTTCACAATTTCTGCCCTTGTACTTTGTCTTTCTCCCTAGCAAGGCGACCTCTTCCTGTCACTTGTCCAACTGCAACCTGGAATTGCTGTATTACACCAAGGAAGATAATTTCTCCTCCCTCTGTAAAATGAAAACAATAATTAGTACTTTTCTGGTTTTGTTTCTACGGTAGTTGAAAATGATCATTAGTTTGGTTGCCTCTTGTTTAAGAGGTTGCCAACCTGAAAATTTAAGAAATGCTTATCTGACCTGACCTCCAGCACAGCAAGGCTTGTAGAGTTTCATAGCATTCTTGTGACATTTTAGACAGACACTACAGCTATACTGTACACAGTCTTTCTGAAAGCGTTCCAGTCTCTTCCACTGAGAGAGAATCCATCACAACCCTGTAGTAGAGAGGTAAAGGAACATTAGACTCTGTTAAGTCTGAATGAGTTGTTGTATGGTGTTCTGAATAGAGAAGAAAGAAGCATAGGAAGGGAGATGCCCTGGGAGTGGGACATACGACTTCTGGAATGAGGAAGGGTGGGAGACGAGGCACTAAGGACTTCATTCATGTGCCTAAACATAATTATCTGGTACTGTTTAAAATGCCTTGGGGTATCCTGAAGACCACTTGCTGCTGTTCCTGCTGGCCTCCAAATGAGATCCTGTTGGTCCATGGCTGGTCCACACCTAACAGCTCCACATGGATTTTTTTAATAACTTTGAGCATCTCAATTTGGGCTATCACCTTTATTTAGGCACCAGAATTGAAACCTACAATTTTCTTTGACCAGGTACTTGAAACAAGGCTAATGCCTCTGCACACAGAAGACTATTTGTTGATACAGAGCATTCATACACAGAATGAACTGTCACTTTTGCCCTGACCTTTGAAGCCTCTGTTTTGAGGTTGTGTTTTTTTTTATTTTTTTCTTTTTAAATTTCTAAGCTGTGAGCACTTCAAAACAGCAACTGGTCAAGGCTCCAGAGGGAAAAATTCCAGCTCCAGCCATAAGAAAAAGAAATGTTTTTTTCCCAGAGCAATGCTTTGAAATATGAAAAGGAAATGTGAGTTACTAAACTGAAACAAACTGAGTAGGAAATCAGTCCATACTATGATGTTAAGAAATAAGGGAAAAAAAATAAAAATCTTCACTTAGGACTTTTTCTTACTGTATTGCTCTAAACTCTCTAAACTATGTTAAATGGTAAGCCCATTCATTCCAAGAATTGGTATAATACAGCTCATAATAGGCTTTGTAACTGGTTTTGGAAGTTTGTTAAGGGGAATCTGATCTCTCTCTGGTGACTTGGCGCAACAAGTCTGATACTGTTTGCAGGAGACAGGAAAAGTTACCTATAGAATAAAGCAGCTTTACATAGAATAAAGATGAATGGGCCCTGGTGGAAAGAATCGTCTTCTGAGTAAAATGTTTTCTTTTCATTATGTAGCGATTTCCCTCCCTTCTTAATTGTGATGCAAATAGAATCCAAACCTCTTAAACAAGGAAAATGTTCAGATAGTAGCGCTGTTGCCAGTAGTTCAGCCAGCCCGTAATAAAAGGGTGACCAAATGCGACAGTGTCCCTACTACCCTACACAGCTAAATCATCTTGACTTTTAAATTATTAATTAAAAAAAAAAAAGAAAAGAAAAAAGAGGGTGATGCTGTTGTTATGACAATGTACCAGGATGTGGGATTGTAGGAGACTCAATGGAAATGTCAGTGCTTTTTTGAGCCATGAGAATCCTTCATCTGAATGTAAACAGATGTTTTTCTAAGCTGCTCTTCAGTAAGTCATTTGAGCAGTTAGCACCAATGTCAAAGTGGGTGCACTGAATTTTAGCCAACTAAAAGCGGTGTCTACTCTACGTTCATTACATTTTGAGAAACATAGATACCTTCAGAAAATGGTGCATTTTAGCATAAGTTAGGAGAAATAAATCTTCCCTGCAGAGGTAGCAGTGGAGGTGTCTCTGCTGACTACAGAGAGAGGAAACCAATCTGAATAGTTTAAATTTGATCTCTGATTTTTAGATGGCTAAACGATGAGGTGAATCCTTCTGTAGGATTTATAAAATGGGGCAAGATCTTTGACAGACACAGAAACTCCACAGAAATTAGGGGAATGACCAGGAAGCTGTGTGAAATTTACTTGGTGTGTGATGGTTAAACGCCTAAAAGTGCATGGACGAATATACTTTTTAGATAGCCATAGCTGAAGTAGTTTTCATTATAACTTCTTTCACTCTGCTTGAGCAGAGCTCTCATCCCTGATTGTCTTCTTCAGGGCTGCTAGTGATTGCCTTTTTCTTAGCTTAATCATACTGTTCTTGACCAGAAATGTTCACTTATGAATATCAGATTTTTGAAGGGTAGTACTGATTTCTGCTGCAAAATAGTATTGTTGGAACCAGAATCTTCTTGACCATGTCCAGTTTTTGAACTTTTTTTTTTTGAGAGGCTACTGAAGATTTTTAATAACCTGTTAGATCTGAAAGTTGAGAGGGTTCATCAGAGACTTTGACCAGCAGCTGAAACCTTTTGCGCCAGCAACTGTAGCTTTGTCTTAAAAAAGGATATGTAGAAAAAAAAGCTTATGCCTTGGCCCCACAGTGAAATTCGTGTTTGTATTGGCATTAGGAACTGTGGTTTTTATTATGGGATAGGGGCTATATGTCATTAGGATATTGGGAGACATACTTTCTGTGCATGGTATGGCACTATGACAGTTCGCATGTGGAGATCAGAGCTGTGTGGAGGAAAAACAAATATAGAAGGGTTTGGAAGAAAGAGAAATGGTATCACTGAGGGTACCATGATAGATTTAGATTGGGTTCATGAAGAGGGGTGTGTGTGAGTCCTTGGCCAGTGTGTAGGAAGACTGGATTGCGGTAGGATGTGCTAAACTGGGAAATTTTTCCTTAGAAGGAATTGTACCTATAATGTTTAGTTTAAATGAAAGTAGGTAGCATGATTGGTCTGTATCAATTAACTAGAGTACCAAGGAGAAAGTAATGGCCTTTTCTCTCAGAATTGAGACAGAAGCCTGATACTCTCTACATTTGAAACAGTACAGAAGTGTTATACAATCTGCTCGAGTATTGTCTTTTGATGGAAAAGGGAAAAGACTAATGTTGACCTAATGAAACGTATGGTCCACCTGTGCAGTCTTCTATAGCAAGCAATGTTCAAACAACATCTTCAAGGTAGTTGTATATCCACAGAGAGAGCTAAGAGAATAACAGCAACATGTTCATAATCAGAATACTTTGGGTTGGAAGGGACCTTTAAAGGTCATTTAGTCCAACCCCCCTGCAATAAGCAGGGACATCTTCAACTAGATCAGGTTGCTCAGAGCCCTGTCCAACCTGACCTTGAATGTTTCCAGGGATGGGGTATCTACCACCTCCCTGGGCAACCTATTCCGGTGTTTCACCACTGTCATTGTAAAAAATGTCTTCCTTGTATTTAGTCTAAATCTTCCCTCTTTTAGTTTAAAGCTATTACCCCTTGTCCTATCGCAACAGGTCCTGCTAAAAAGTTTGTCCCCATCTTTCCTGTAGGTGCCCTCTAAGTACTGAAAGGCTGCAGCAAGGTCTCCATGGAGCCTTCTCTTCTCCAGGCTGAACAACCCCAACTCTCTCAGCCAGTCCTCACAGGAGAGGCATTCTGTCCCTCTGATCATCTTTGTGTCCCTCTTCTGGACCCGCTGCAACAGGTCCATGTCTTTGCTCTGCTGAGGGCTCCAGAGCTGGATGCAATACTCCAGGTGGGGTCTCACGAGAGCAGAGTAGAGGGGCAGAATCCCCTCCCTTGACCTGCTGGCCATGCTTCTTTTGATGCATCCCAGGATACGGTTGGCCTTCTGGGCTGCGAGTGCACATTGTAGGCTCATGTTGAGCTTTTCATCCACCAGTACCCCCAAGTCTTTCTCTCAGGTCTGCTCTCAATCCCTTCATCTCCCAGCCTGTATTGATATTGGGTGTTGCCCTGACCCATGTGCAGGACCAGATTAGATTACTTTCCACATCAAACACCAATATAGTTCACTCAGGTGTTTTTTTAATATGAGCAGTTTGAGTACAGGACAATTTTGTTCTTTACTAAGAATTTTTGTTGTGAATTGATTGAAACAGGTAGCTTTCCCTACTGGAGCAGCAGCAATATGTTTCAGTAGTATTTTCTTTTCATTCAGCATTGTGGTAAAAGATTTTGGCCTCTGTATTTAATTTGAAAAGTGAAGAAGGCTCAGTTTCAGGCCAGACTCAGACAGAAGTTCAAATGACTCTAACAGGAGCTATAAATGGTTACAATGGACTCTATTGTCCAGTCTCGTCTATAAACATGTGTTCTGTACTAGTTTTCGCTCTGCCTGGTGTTATGCTTGCTGAACCCTGTAGTTGCTGCATTGGGTCTCCAACCCTGGAAGAGCTAATGTCATGACAAAGCCTGTTCAGGCTGTTATTTCAGAAGCACAATTTTATTTAGCTTGAAACTCACAGAGCAACACCAGTATAGCTTATTTCCTTGGTTGAGGCAGGCTAGAAAGACTTAAAAGACTTTTCTCTCGCCTCTTCCCCTCACTCCAGGCACTTTAGAGCTGTTATGGTTTGCCTGGCTCCATGCCTTCCTTCTCGTAGGGTAGGCCTGATGTTCGAAGAGTTGTTAGCTACATGTTTCAGGGTGCTTGGCTATAGTTTCAGAGCTAATCTGTAACTTCTGCCAGTTATTCAGAGTCCCTGAATGACTGGAATGACAACTTCCATGCAGAAAGACTAAAAGATAAGACCAAGAGGAGATTTCAACAATACTTGCATTGTATTCTTCCTTTTTCAGACAGCAATTGTTCTCACAGCAATTTTGAAAACACTGCCATCATTTTCATGCTGATTAGGACTTTTAAGAATGAGTGATTTTAAATTATTTTTCTATCAGTATCATGGCTAAACTTAAATGAGAATGGAAAGCAAGTTTGCTTGTTTGTTTGTTTTTCTTCAGCACTGGAGAAGTGTTCCTGTTAACTCTGCATGAGTTCAGTTTTGGAAGGATTGTGCTTCTTTGGGGTAGTTTGTTATGCTCTCCATGTGGTATTGTGACAAACTTTGTTTTCCATTAGATGCTGATTTGAGGGCACTAAATATATTATTTTGAGAAACAGAAGTTTCACTATGCAAAACTGATGAGAAAGCACCTTGCCCACTGACTCAAAGTGGCTTGCATTTGCTTTTGTTTATTTTCTTATGTTTATCTTGAAATACGCATATATACTTAAAAATTTTGACCATATTCACTCTTACGGTAACACCAAGATCAGGACAAGTCCTTAATTGTCCCCCCCAAGAACGTTGTTCTTCACTATGGATCTTTTGTGCCAGAAAGAAAATAGATGAGAGAAGTACAACACACAAATATATATACAACTAATATTCTTATCTCCTGATAAATCTAAAACTTAAGAGTTATGAATTACTGGTACCGTGAGAGTTTCAAAAAAGTAACCACTTACTGATAACGTCCTGAATATTAGAAATAGTTAAAAGTCTGTATGTGGATGTATAAAATGAGCTTTCTCATCTTTCTTCTGTACTGTGAAAAACCCCACCAGATACAGACGTAAAGAAGATGCATTTTCATATATCATCAAAGAGTATGAGGAGTTTCTTTCAAGAGATTATGACAGTGTCTTGAAAAAGATTATAGCACATTAAAGTGGGACTTAAATAGGCCAGAGATTTCTGTTCATACAAAAGATGTGAAGAAGTGTATAACTAGAGAGCTGAATGAACTTATTGCTGCTGCCTAGATTCTGCTGGCTTAGTTATAAACCTTCCACCTGTACTAGCTAGTTTCTGTAAGCTACTGAAATTCAAAGGGATGTATGTGCTCACCTTTTATTGCTTTTGCTAAGGATATTGTAACTGAAAAGATATCCTAACACAATGAATTATGCTACGTTTGCAGCACCATGCCTGAAGCAACTTCATTTTTGCATTAAGGAAACCAATGATTTTCAGTGTAAAGATGAAAATATTAAGATGGCTGAGCAACTTTCATTAAAACAAGTGAATTGTCACTGTAGATTTCCTCCCCCCTCCCCCGCTGCATGATGGCACGCTTCTTAAAATGGTATATGGGCATTAAAAGAATCACTTAATAAAAATGCTGTGGAGATCTCTGGCAGCCACTGCTAAACTTGCTTTCCCTGTTCTCCCTCGCCGTGTATAAATTCTCCTTTTCTTTGCTTCTAATTTATTTAAATGCCATCTGCTTGTGTATTTAAAATGTAACATTTCCAGATCCAGGATCAGTTCTGTGAAGACTGCGTTTTCCTTCGCTCTCCCTGATTCTTATCAGTAACACTTCTAACAAAGCTGTCTTCATGAAGATATATATTTGTCATAGCGATAGCACACTTCAGAAAGTGTATTAAGCTAAACCAACTCCCACTGTTCCACTCAAAAATATGTTCCTTGTCATATGCTACTCCTTACTGAAATTAAACTCGGGCAATGTTTTAGTCTAGAGAAATCAAGTCCCTTTTTCTGCTGGTGCGTTCAGCTTCGGCATGGCTGAGCATAGTTCTGCTGTTGGACGTTACTGGGCAGTTGAGTCCCAGAGTGGGTGGGAGAGGGAGGCGAGGGGAAAGACGCACCAAGATGCGTGAAAGAACTTATAAATGCGTTCTGGAAACCCTTGTCATAAGTTTCTGCAGCTATTGCTGTCTCTCTGTCTTAAATGTCTCTCTGGCTTAAATAAACCTTGAGAAACTGTTTCAGAATAGCCCCTGAGTCTGTGGCTTTGTAACTGTTCCCGCAGCTCTGCAATGATAGGGGACTTGTCGGTGGAGCTGATCACGGCAAGAGAGCTCCTATATGTATTTTATTCAGCAGAGGGTTTGGTCTATTGCCAACAACGTGACATTAGCTACAGATAGATTTCCTTTGAAAGTCATGATGTAAAAGCACAGGTATTTTGACAGACCTTTAATTACACATGGCTATGTTTATGGTGCGACTCCTAAAACAGTAACAGAAGTCAGTGGGTGAATTTGTCATATGAAATTATGTGAGATATTTCCATAGTTGTTATACTACCTAGGTATTTTATAATCACTACTGGCTGTCTACACATAATGCATTTTGCAACTAGAGAAGCACCACAGTTCTGTTGTCCTAGTTAGAGGCACAGCTGAAAGCCAAAGAGTGCTGAGAGGTGAAGGCAGGCAGATGTTTTGCTCATCAGACCTGCATAAAATGTTCACTTGTCAGATAAAATTTGCGTATGCATTGAAACAGAAGGCAGTTAGAACTTGCATCCTTTCATAATTAAGTATTGATGATTCAGTTTCATGTGAGAGACATACAAGTGGCTCCAATATTTCCTACTTTAAATTTGGTCTGAGAGTTGTTCTTCCTAGGGTGCTAATGCTCAGGCGTGGAAATAAAGAAAGATTCACAAGACTGTCAGCTGTAACTTAGATGCGTAGAAAGAAGCATTATATGTCTTTTCACTGCTAATGTGAAATGATTTCCAAGGCATCTTTTCTCCCTATTCTTGAAATGTTTTAAGTTTTGATTCTGTCTTAAGGTAATCACAGACAATTGAATTTTATGAAGAAGCACGGCTGTTACTCAGTAACAAACAGATACATTAGAAATGCAGTTTTATGCTGCATGCCATCTCTCCAGGTATTTCTGTAGAAACCGTAGAACAGTTTCCAAGTGATTAGAAGGATCTGAATTGTACAAGCTATGATTGATAACAGAATGATATAATGTAGCTCCTAATAAAACCTTGCAAAGATAAGAATGTTGTCAGATGACACCGAAGGATATTCAGGAATTGCTGTAAGTCATTCAGAGTAACAATGAACAGATGGCTTTCTCTAATGCTCGTATTGCATTTGGGGACAGCTGCATGAAAGTCCAGCCCCAGAAGAATTCACTGTGTTTTATTTTTACTAGTCTATTTCTTCAAANGCAACTCTGATATTTGTGGATATGGAGTATAAACCAGTCAAATCCAAGTACTCAGCTGCAGGATAATTTAATGTTGCAATACTGAAGGGGAGAAATGAAACAGTACAAGTGAATGTAATGCAATTTTAAACAATAAAAGCAAACCTTACTACAAGTAGTTCTAGCCTCGCAAAACTTTACATATGTTTGTCTGTGAATGCTCCTTTAGCATTAATCAATCTTTCCAACCATATGTATGTGCACATAGGCACATGCAAATATATATATGTATTATTCTGGCTGCATTTTATGTGCATATGACTGTAATCCTATTAATTAAGGTTAAACAAATAGTTATCTATAGATAAAATTCCGGTCAGCAGGTGCCACAGACTTTTATGGAGGCTCTCCATAAAAGGTGGGTCATAGTTCCCACCTTTCAGCTGTCACATGTAATGAGGCCAAGTCTGAGCATGGAACCAAGGAGTGTTTGCACCACGGGATAGGGAGTCTGGGACCAGGGAGTGTCACTTCCAAGTGTGAGGTAAGTTCGGGTATGTGGGTAATTAGAGATCTGGGGCAGTGCACTTGCTTTCAGGCCCTTATGTCAGGGTCCCAGGGGGAAGATGAGTCCTGTTTACTGATTGTGGGGTAGATTTCCCTTATTTTACAAGTCTCTTGACCTTTTTCTAGCTGCCCTCTCCACTTACAGATCCTCATTGCAGTACTCTCTCATCAGATCCAAGAAAAATGAGGCAAGCAGTCTCTGTCCTACATGCAGTTTCATGAGACATTAACTTCAGTGGTGTAAAGTCATCTTCTTCCCTTTTATTTTTGGGAGGTTATTTTTAACCACCTCTTTCTAGAGATCCGTTTTTCAGGCTGGTCCCACAGTTTAGCTGCACTGCTGAGCAGCAGTGAACTGTAATGTGGAGATGGGGACTGGTAGCTGGACTGTAGGTGAAATGCAGAGCTTCTTAAAACAGCTGTGCTGCCAGTATTCATGAAACTATAACCTCAGGGAGATTATAGTCACAGATGGTAAAGCAAGGTAAAGTGAAGTGTAATTCCAAAGTAACTCTTAAGATTTATGTGTAAAGATTCTAATGTGCATTGTATCTGTGTTATCAGCATCAGAAAACCCCTTGTTGCTGCCTGTTAGTAAAATAAAGGTGGCTGAATTAAGTCATCTGGAGAGAAAGAACTGTCTCATACTCTAGCACCAGCAGCTTGTTGCCATTATTCAGGTAGCCTGTAAGTAAAAGGTGACAGACACAGAAGCTGTGAAATTGTTTCACTTCAATAATCACATTTAGGAAGAGGGCTCCTACAGAGACATAATAGGACTAGAGATAATATAAATGTCTCTCTCCATATCAAAACTTTTGACTTGACAAGCAAGCTATTTTATATTTTGGAAGGTAATTCCATGCAGAACCTGTCTTGTGACAGCATATTCTTTGATCTGCAAGACTGGTGAGCTTCACTGAAGCTCATTTTAACACTCCTTGCTTGGAATTTGGCTTCACTGCACATCCAGGCTCAAGGCATTTTGACCTGAGGATTATGAACAAGTCCAGATGGCACAGTGTTGCTCTTTCTTTGTGTGAAGATGGAAAATTCCTGATAATGTCAGTATTGGTTCACGGTATGAAAATATGGAACCGCACACATAGGTATATTTAAAAGCTTTTTTGGATGTCTTTATCCATCTGTCATCACTTATAACGGATAATGCTTTTCTTGTCTTTGGGTTGCTAAACCTCATCTCTGAAGTAGGCCTTTATAAAACTGGATTTAGATAAACATCCACGTGTGGGTGGGTCGCTTCAGTAAGACATCTCATCTCCATCCTGATACTCTAGCACTGTGTTCTTCATTAAACTAAGCATACTAGTGAAATGCATGTGCCATAGAAAGGTATTGAGTTTTGATTTGTTGGTGGTGTTCCCTCCGTACTCAAGTTTCTGATTGTTTTGTCAGTAGCTCTGTATCTCCTGCACTGGTGGAGACATTGCATTGTGCATTGCTCTCAGATGCATTTCCTTCTTGTCTCGTGACTGACACTTTCCTAGAGGTGCGCGTGGAGTACCCCAGTAAGGGAAGGGCATCTTCTTCATCCTCTTACAAATCTGCTACGGAGGATACATTCTTGAATGAACAGAGTATGCTTCATTTCTTTCAGCATGAATTGGTTGTATTTTTGGTATCATCTGTATTACAGAGTTGCAGCTGTAAAGGTTCTTTGTTCTTTCCTTCGCAGAGATAGTGAAAATCAAATGGCAGATGCATACATTGGCTTTTATAATAAAGAAATATTAGAACCTCAGCTTACATTTTTCTTTATGCCGATTGCTGAGTTTTACTTCAAAATCTAATCTTTATATTTTCTCCTCTCTGCTTTCCTGTGGAGGATTGACTGTACAGATTGATTGCCGAGTGTCATAATTATAGGGCTAAATGCCTCTGTCATCCTTTTCTGGTCTTTCTGGGTGTGCCATTTCAGGATGGTAACCAGCTCTGAGTCAAGCTGTTTTCTCATTTGTACGTGATGCTTTTCTATGGTGTACTATGGTTTTCAGACTTGGTTAACAGGAAGCTGAATCGTGTATCTGATTTTTTAGAACTATCATCAGAGATTTACTTGAATTTTAAAATTTGTACGTACTCAAAACGTAATAAAGTTTTGATGGGTTTTAGCAGCATACTAAGATTTGTATTCTTTAAAAAGAATTTTTCTTTAGCAGTTAAAATAGAGGGGGAAAAGGATTATTTTTTTTCCCCTTTGTTTATCTCACCTGAAGTCCCGCCTTATGACATTTGGGATTATGGACTTACTTGAATCTTACCTTGAGTGTTTGGTTTGCCAGGTAGACTGAACAGTTGGCTCTGTGGATAATACTAGCCTCTCTTTTACTGTGCTAAGTTCTGCATCCCTGCCAACATGATTGTGAAGGCAGTATAGTTGAGAACTCAACAGCATATAAATAACCTTTTGTTTACCTTCTCTGCTCTCAATGTTATTTTTATGTCCACTGGAGCTGTTCTAACATCAAATCCAGCTCTCCATCTTTAAGCCTGACCGTGCGTCTCGTTTCTCTTACAGCAATCTTTGCTTGACATCTTCCCTTTATGTTTTTATGCATTGTGATGAGCAGTGAGATTGGGAATCCCAGGTAATGTTAGACTAGAAATTCAGCACGTGGTTGGAGAGCTGCCAGGAGCTAGGATGAGTTGCAGATTTGAGAATCAGTACAAACCACCCGACTTTACTTGTGGACTACCAGCTGGTTGTCCTTGGTCCTCAGTAGGCAGACTCGATTTATGTTTTAAACGGGATTGCACCAAAACATACTCTTTAAAAAAATGATTTCTGACAGGAAGATAATGTTCTGTCAGCTTTATCTTAAAAAGATGATGTCCTATTTAAGCCTTGAAATTATCATAAATCTGATTTAGAATGTTTTCAGTTAAGTGATTTTATTCAATTGGATCAGACTTGATTCACTTCCTTTATGTTTCTTTTAAATCTTGATGTAATTAACAAAAGTTAATTTCTTAGTATACTGTTTTATTCACTTTCCAAAGTGAAAATGTTGTACAATTTTAGACAATGAGACTGGGGAGCATTCATATTCTGTATTTAAGTAGACACAGAGCTTTTTAAAATAGAGTTCTGAACAACTGCATTGCTGAATGTACAACTAAGGTATAGCGTATGATCAACGCACATGAGTTTGTGCTTAAATTTCCTGTTACTGGGCACTAAAACTGAGCAAAACCATAACATATTGAGATCAGTGTATTTTAGATTTTTTTTGCACTCATCACCATTGATTAATGTACCATGGCTACTAATAGCACATTTGTGTATTGTGGGTTGCCTCAACTAGGCTGTAATCCCATCAGCTATCATAAATCAAACATGGCTAGCCATGATCAGAATTTGCATGGAGGCTGTCCTGTTAGTAAACCGGTCTTTTAATTCAGTTGGGGATGTTTTGCTTCCAACCAGCTCAATTCTTCTTTTGCAATAGGATGAAATACAAAACAAAGAAATCCTTCACTACGTCATGTCTTAAAATAGTTGTACATTTTGGGAGATGTAAGTATGGATGCTTATATTTGGTGAAATTCCAGCATAGTGTAAATTGTATTGGTATATAAATTAATCTTCAACATCTAAAACCCCAGTAATCCAAAATAGTTTCCAAATAATAAGTGAAGTGATTAAGTCAGCATTGAAGTGCTATAAAATCTGTCATCACTCACTGTAACCCAGCCTAAATTGTATACTTCACATAGAATATAATTTGTACTCTTGTTTTTTCTTCAATGAAATTGTATTGTTGGATGCACAGAATTTATTCTGTATATTGTCTATTGAATATATATAGTGCAGATTATGAAATGAAACTTTCATGTTGTACTAAAAATGTCAGAATAAATTACATCCCATATATATATGTATATTCATATGGTGATGGGTAAGACTGGAAGAATGTCTTTGTGACCAGAAATATTTGACATTATGAAGTATGATGACTATGAGGTTGTAGGTTTTACAAGTTTTTAAAGCTTGAAAATTTGATTTATAAAAAGATTAACAGTGTTGCTAAAGTGAGTTTCTGGAATGGGTAACATTAGAGTATAGAGTGATATCTAAATATGTTAAAAGCATTCCTGCTGAATAACAATTGGAAAAATATTCTTGTATTTTATGGTTAAAAATAATACTATTAACTTTTGTTTTCCAAATAGCAGTAGACAGTTCTGGAAGAAAGGCAGTTTTAAAATGTATCCAGTGGGTTTTTTTAGGCCTATTAACTGGCATACCCTCAATGGACATAGAAAATAGCTACTTTTGTCAGTAAGAACATAATAGAAGAAAAAGAGTTGTGCAGCCCATATACATTCAAATGAATAATTTGCCAATGGAGATTTCAATTCAGGAGCTATTTTAACAAGTCATGTGTTTGACTGAATTTAAGTACATGATTATTTTTACTGACTCAAATCTACCATCTTTAAGTACTTCATTGCCCTGAACTTTTAAATACGTAGCTGGGGGATGCCAACAGGTGATTTCTATCTGCAGTGGTATTAAACGTACAGAATGTTTGGTAGCTAACAGATGTCAATATCAATGTGCTTACAGAAGAAACATTTAGAATTCATGTAATAAAATATAAATGAAGAAGAAGTTGAAATAGATGCAACACATTTATTTACTTGGAAGAGATTTCATTTTTGAACAAATGAGTACGCATACCTTTTTTGGCTTTGACTGTGCTGAGTTTTGTCATTCATAAGAATGGAAAAAACATAGGTGATAAGTAATTGTTTGCAATTGGCTATAGTAAGTTTTCCTTGTATAAATATGGCCAGTATTTATAACAGATTTTCAAATAGTTTTTTTGTGGTATTTCTGATTGCAGAAGAAACCATTTTTTCAAATTTTCTTCAGTAGTCTTTAGGAAAGAAAGTGTAGAACATTTCAGTTAATGGAAGGTGCTCCAGACAGGGTTTACTTTCACCTGTGTTCGATCGAATTTTTGATATGGATTTTCAGTCTTAGATTTTCAGTTCTAAGTATTCCTTTTCTCTCAAATAGTTAGCTGACTCTTGGTTTGTGTGTCGTCGCATACATTACAAGTAAACTGTAAATTATATTAAAGTGCCATGTGCAATTCATAAAAAGGTGATCTTCTAATTGATGTGTCATACTGTTAGAGATATGTGAGTAGTAATGTTCTTGTTGGTGCATGATACAACGGATTGGGGTCACCTTCTCAACTAACACCTGCCTGAGGAATCTCTGGCTCTTTTGGACAGCACTTCGACATAGCATGGTTCTGCATGATGCTCTCTCCATCAGGATTTTCCCATCCTGGAAGTACAAATATTAGTAACAAGAGTAAAAGACCAGTAAGCCTTTCCATCACCACTTGGATTTCCTTGAAATTACTGGCTTATGGACCAAATCTTAGGTTACTCAAATGTAGCTTCAAGTTAAATAACAAATCAGTTTGCTTTCCAGACTGAGAAGAACTCTTCAGTTGAGCTTTTGAATCCATGGTCTCTTTTTAAAGAGTCTGCAAGTTTGGGAAATCTTCCCTGTTGGGTCCTCTCAGACTTTATTTTGAGGTGTGATTGTATCATATCTTGGCTTCAGGAGAAATCTGGCTTATTTTGAAGAACAGAAGCTGTTCTGCCCATTACTGCTTGTTCCTGCTTCCCCACACACGGGCCATTAAAACTGATTGTTGGATACTGCTGTAAATCAGCTTGTTGAAATGACACAGGTTAAAATAAGCTACAGGAAAGATTCCCCTGAATGTTTGGATTTTTTTTTAAAGACACACTTAAATGTTTGCTTTTTTAAAGATACATGAAGAAAAAAATACTTGTCAGCAAATAACTAACCTCCCCCCATAAGTTGCATGTTAATATAAGGCAATGTTTCATGAAGGAGTGTCTGGAATCAGTTATTCAAAATACAAAAGCAGTGGACTGAAGTCAGCATTTTTGTACACTAGATTTATAAACATTGTGTGGTTCTTTGTCAGCCCCTTTTCTAAGAGTCACATTTTTCCTCTGTTTTTTTTTTCTTTTCTTTCTGCCAACAAAGTGGTATTTTATTAGTTTTCAAATGTTTTTCTATGCACACTTGCCATTTTTGTGCAGAGTCATAAGCAGTTGAAAAGTCTGTTTCCCTTTGCAAATGAGCCTGAAATGAGTCACCACTTTTCGGTGTGCCTGGGATAATGTTAAGGTAGCTGGAGAAGTAAAGGGATAGATTGTTATTGTTGCTAGAGAGTTGTTAATCAGCTAAGAAATGTTCTTTCTCTGTGTTTTTTTCTTTCTGTGAGATCTTTCTTCAAACTCATGTTGACAAGATAGCGGTGAAAAAGGTTGTTGAGAAGGATATGTCTGTAGTCCCTTGAAGAACGAGTACATTGACATCAAAAATAGTATATGCCAAGTAAATTATGTAAAAAAGAGAGAGAATCATTTGCCATTGACTTTTTACTGTCTGAGAAAGCCAATTGTCTTTTCTATCGTGTTGTGGAGAATTTACATTATTTTGTTAAATGATTTCTAGGATAGAATAAAAGCATCTGGAGGAAATAATCACAGAGAAAAGCCCAAGGCATAATCTTCAGGTACAGCAAGATAATGAGAGCTTTAGCTGTTCGGGCTGTTTGAAGTGTGATTCCATGCCCAGTGGAGTCAATGGGAAAAACCTGAAATGGTTTCCACAGACATCGATTCAAAGCTTTGAGCTGGCAGAAGCAGCAAGCCAATTTCTTGCGACTGTTCTGTGTGAAAAAAGCTACACTCTGCTTCCATCAAGCAATTTTATAAATTCAGAATTTCTTCACAAGTTCTAATCCCTCTCTTAACGCTGGGCTCAGGACCAAATAATGTTGTCTGACCTTTGCTCCTTTCTTCTATGGCTAGAAACCCTCTTTATTGCAGGGAAACACTACACAAATCTCTAGAAAGAAGCTGTCTCTTTATACATAATTAGTGATTGTTTCTTCCTATGTCAGATAGGGAACAAGATTCTCAGGACAGCAGAGTCTGTGTGCAATGGCTGAATATATGTCCTTCTGTGAAAGCAGATCCACCCTCTGGTGGAGGCTCTGGTAGACGGACCTCCTAAACTGGTTCATGTGAAGTAGGTCTACTGTGCCTCTGTGTTTGAGATGGGCTGCTCGGCATTGCAAAAATGAGATGCCTGGTGGGCTACTGAGAGAGAGACTCTAAATATTCTAAATATTCTTCTAAATATTGTTAGAGGCAGAATTGTGGAACATGGGGAGACTATGTGGCACATGGCAAAAAACCTCTTCAGACTTCACTGAATCCCAGTTCACTGCAAATCTGACTCCAGCTTTAAGTTTGTAGATGGTAGCCATGAATTTGAATTCACTTTTGGACTCAAGAAGCGACTTAAGAATTTCTGCATGGACTTTGGAGTACGTACATAGAAACTGTCTGCAGGACAGACCTTTTGCTGATGGGGTGCTGCTGCCAAGTTGTTGTGTGCCAAACAGGCAAGAGTCTTCTCGCTGCTTCAAGGGAAGGGAGCTGAGTTTTGCATCTGTGTTTCTTTAGGAGCTTGTCAGCAAGGTTTCCCTTGCTTTCAGATAGATCTGCATCCCTACCTTTTCTTTCACAGCACCATGTTTTGGCTACAGATCGATCTGGGGAAGTAAGGACAAGAATGACAGTACTCTACAACAGTGTGATCTGTAGGTAAACTTTTGTGTCCCTTGAACTGTGGGAGACAAAGACAATGTCATGTACATTGCTGCTGCTGTGGCTAAATTATCCCACTCAGCAGTGAATCGGCCTTTCTAGAAGTAGATTCTTTGGTCAAAGGTTGTGTTACTCGGGGAAGTGCTGAGTAAGCGAGTGCTTCCTCCCAGCTATCACTTCACTCTAAACACCAAGGAGCATGTTCCTTTCATTGCGGTGTCCTTTTGGAAGACGTCAAAGAAAGGAATTGAAAAAAAACAAAAGCAGAGTTAGCTTTAGCTGTTAATATCTCACTTCTGCAGTGCTTGCATAAGCATCCCAAACCCTCTCTTAAGGATGGAGGACAGTGTTTGTTCCCCATGTTAATTGTTGGAAATGTCAAATGATGGAAACATTTTTAGTAGTATTTCTGTCTGTCTGAGTAACAGTCCCAGAAAGATAACTTGTACATCTGGTATTAATAAATAGACTTATTTGCACACTGGTAGAGATTGACTTGCTATGGGACCACCTTGAATAGGAGAAAAAGCAAGGATTGTTAGGGCCGGGTTGACAGAGTACATCACGTAGTTGGGGACACAGCCTGGGAAGGAACCTTTTGGATCATTGCACCCGGTCCTGTTCTTATGTTTGACTGCAAGCTGTATCAGCAACTCATCAAACTCTAGTTTATATGTCAGAAGCCTTCTACTTCTGATATTCCTACCAGAAAATGTGGATTCAGAATTCCTTGACAGAAGTGACATTACTTTTTGGAAGAAAATGAAAACATTTATTCTGTAGTGTACTATATATAAAATATTGTATATACAATTTTGGGGTTTTTTCCACAGAAAATGTATCCTGGCTTGGTAGAGGAATGGGTGAGCTGTCTATGAACAAATAGCTGTTTAGTACTTAGACTCAATAGCTATAATTGGTTTGTAAGGAGTGGGCAGGGAGGAAAGTGTGCGAGTGGAAAAGACTGAACCTAGACCTCGTGTGGTAGTTCATTGGTTTGAAGTGAAACCTTTTGACTTAGTGCCATACCTGAGGCCTGGAGCAGAAAGGAAAAACAAGTCTGAGAAAAAGGGCTCTCGGTAATCATGGGAAAGTCTGATAATTTAGGCATGACATGGTAACCTCTTTCCTTCTAGGACCACTAGCTACTTAAATAACATTAAACGCAAAATGTCCTATTTTTGCCACTTAAATCAGATGACGCAACTCAGGTCCGGAAATACTAGTAACTATCAGTCATGTTGTTTCTATTTTGTGGGTTACTAGAATACTGATTTTAGTGTATATTCCCTAAGCGCCGTATTATTTCTCCTTTTCAGGCTATGTCAGTTCCGTATCTTTCCCAAATCCATTCAGTTTCTTTCTTCTTCATGTACTGATAGGGGCCATGGTCAGCTTTACTACAGGCAGTTCTTTCCCAGAGCTGGGTCTTAGAAAATCCGTGCTGTAGCAGGGGAGGTAGATTCATTTGTAAAACCTGGTGCTTCCAGTTCTCATCAAGGCCAGAACCTTGCGGATATTATGAAAAGGAAGAGAGTTGGATGAATAAAAGCATTCATTTACAATAGATTATCTGAGACTGTGTAAGAGATGTAAACCCTCTTGCTTCAGCACATAATACAGCTACTGATTGACAGGGATGGAAGGGCAGAAGGGAGAGAGAAGCTAACAAATGAAAAAAGGGACAAGCTTGTTCTGTGGGTTTTTTACAACTGCTCATTCCCAGTGGTGCTGCTTACCGAAGCATTTGAGTAAAGCAAGATGCAGGAGTTGCATGGTCACCAGAGGGGATGAGGGATTGTATTTTCTAATTCTGGGTGCAAAGTCAGCTTTGCTGAGACCACCATAGCTGCTGTCAGTAAAAAGACAGTGTTGCCTTTTGTATGGGTCACACACATCCCTGTGTACCTCTGTAAAATAGGCGAGATGAACGTGTTTCAATCAGTATCAGGTTATGAGTACGGAATGGTTCCTGTTCCGATGGAAGGAATCTTATGCCATGCGGGAAATAACTTGTTGAGGTTTCGCTCATTGCCAGCCCAGGCAGCTGAGACTGTTTGGGTGTCACCTCACTCGTTAGCGCTTCCAAGGCAAGGGGATGGATGGGGATACCAGATGTCTTCCTGCCTGGGTTGAAGTATACAAATAAGAGGTTTTCTGGCAGAAGATGGGGAAATGAGAGAAGAGACTGGAATGTGAAGGATTCCAATGGTAGATCTGGGTTATAGGAGAAAGAATGCATCTTGTTATTTGGGTCCTTTTCTGGTGAAGGCTACCTTAGGAGATAGAGCATGTGTGAAAATCACCATCCTCAGCTAGAAAAACTACTGGCTTACTAACTAAACCATACAGGGTGGGAGAAACTTCTAAAGCTGGTTGAAGTGCAAAGTAGATGTGTGCCTGCTTCTTTTTTCTCTCTAAATCATCATTGTGCAAACTGGTGTTTGCATTTAGATAATTAGTATGTTTCACTTTAACTTGATTTAAGGCTGACTTAAAAATAACTAGCTAACATCGATATACTCCCTGTTGCTTGTAATAGTCCTTAGAAATGGGGTACTGGAGTACCCTATCAATAAATTATCCAGCCCCCAAGTTCAAGGGCATTAAAAAGCTGCTTCTTCTCTTAAATGGCATTGAATAGTTTTTGATTCATTGATTTGGGAGAAGTGTCCCCCAGTGACCAGTGATAATGAGGGAAAAGTCTTTGCCATGTGGTCAGTAATGTGTGTGTTAAGGGAATGACTGCACACTGGAGCACACAGAGTTATTCTCCGTGCTTTCTGTGAGATACACGCTAAGCTTAAATGAAATATAATAGAAAGGTGTACGCGTAGGAGAGGGGGACAGAGCAAGACAAAGAAAGATCTGCAGTGCTGGAACAGAAGCAGAACTCTTACATTCTTGCATGCCCTAGGGACCTGATTGCATCAGTTTACATTTCCTAGGCCTGTTTTGCAGAGAAAACAACTTTTTTTTTTTTTTTTTTTAAATATAAATGGAAGTCTTTTTTCTTTGGCTTACAGATTAGTGTTGTTGACAAAGTACTCATGAGTTGCCTCCAAGTTGTTGCTGTAAGTTGAAAGCCACTGGCAATTTTGTTTGTTAGGGGATGGAACTGTTTAAGAAAAAAGAAAGAAGAAAGGAAGGGAGAGGGTAAAAAAATAGAGGGTTTCCTAGGGCGTTGTTTTAAAATGCTATCTCCATGCTTTGCTCCTGCTGAGAAATTAGGACTTAAGCTATCCTCAGTTCCCTATGGCTACTCGCTGTCAGCGCCTGTTTTGGCAACCTCTGAGCAAACAGCGTGGAGCGGCTTTGATTCTCCTTCTTCTCCCCTCCTTCCCATCTGTTGCTTCACTCTGGATCATGAGGTGTGCCAGCCTTCTTGTGCTGGGAGTGAGATCAAGCAGAGGCTCCTCAGCAAATGCTGCTGGAGTCTGAGGCCCCTATAATTGGCATTATCTACAACATCCCAGGTAGCAGCCAAGGATCAATGCGGAGCAGGGAGCGACACTCGGAGCCTTTGCGCTGGTGTGAGCGGGTTGCTGAGAAAAGAAGCCTGGTCCTGCAGGTTTCTTGCAGTCTCCTGATAAGGCATGAAGAACATTAGTGTTCTTTGGGGCTGATACTTCTCCGGAATCGGGCTTTAGTGTTAAAGCTATGCAACCAGCGCTATATAATTTTTTCCAGCGTATGCCACACTAGGACTGATGTCAGCTAAAGGCAAAAATGTATAGAAATAGCTATTGTGTGTACACTTCAAACTGAAGGCAGAGATAATATTTTGTCTTTCGTTTTTTAATAATTAAGCCATTTTCTACCAAAGCTGAGAGCAGAACAGCAGCCAGGTGTGAGCCAATTCAAGGATTCTGCCTTTCCCAGGAACGGTGCCAGGTATGGGTGACCAGAGAATATGAGAGATGTGACACTTCCTTCATTAGCTGCATACTTGTGATTTTGAAGTGTGATTATGAAATTCTTCTTGCAACACATGAATTTAAAGGTTTTATTTCATTCTGACTGCCATTTTTGCAGAAAAAAACTGCTTTGGAGAATGAAGGTTGCAGTCATGTTTATAGGAGTTTAGAAAGCTAGTTGATAAGCTAGCTACTAAGAGTTTATAAAGCTATGTTATATAAACATAGCTTTGCAAATTTGGCTGTACCTCTCAGCAATGAAGGTTGATTTTTTTTTTCCCCTGTTGTAACATTTTGTCCTGAATGTTTTTGTAAACTGGACAAAAACAGTGACATCCTTTTTTTATTCTCTTGTTTTCAGGAGAAAAAAGAGCTAGCAACACAGAAAAGTGTGTTTCACAACACTGAAGTGATTCAGATAAGAATTATTCTAAGAGATGGAATTTAGAATTAAAAATTACTTATAACTCTCTTTCTCCCCTCTTTCTAGTCTCCCCTATTTTTATCCAAAACTGCTTTGCCTTTGAGAGTACAAAATATATTATTAAGGAGTTCTTCACAGAGAGTTTACTGAAGGGAAAAATAAAACTGTAAATTAATTCATGCAGAACTACAGTTCATCAAATCCTGCAAAGGACGGTACTACATGTGATACTCGTGGAAAGTGGTAGGAGATTGGTTTAAAACAGATAGAAGAAAATACTTTTTTATAGAGTCGCTAGTGAAGTACAGAAGAGAATTTTTGATTAATTTGCTCCAATAAGAGATCAGAAGGAAGTTGCCGCCTTTTTATGAGTTTCTGAAACTGGTACTGTAGTTACTACAAATTTAATTTTTAATACTTTCACGGTACACTAGAGTCTTCTAACACTGGCTTTGCTGGTTCCTGGAGGTTCAAATGGCACTTTTTATGTGTTTGTTTATCTCTGACTGTACCTCTGCTTGATATACTTGTGAAATAAAAAGGAAATGAACAGCTCTTGTAGTTTCCAAAACTGTCATGCTAAAATAAATCATAAGCATAATTTGGGAAACTTGTCAAACTGTAATTAGGATTAGTTTTATTGAAGACTGTGTTGTGGTGGTTACTAAGCAAAAGATAGAACGTAATTAATGACAGCCACTTCAAGTCACCTCGTATTATATGCCTTTTAACTGTTGATTTATTGATGCAAAATTACAATGCGATGGCAATGCCTGCCAGTTCAGCATATTTGGGTGAGCCATTCAATCACCTCCAATGTATTTCCTATGTGGGCTGGCAGACACGGCTCTGCATCAGGTGGTTTCCCTGCCAAGGGAAGATAGATGTAGCCTGGAACTGCGCAGGCAAATGCAGCTGCGAGTATGCGCTAAGTTGGTGTTTTTCCTGAGCACTCTGGCTTAATCCTTTCTACTTCACCAGCACTAGCTTTGGTCATATACCTATACAGAAACTTGTCATCAAGAGTCAGGAAAAAGCGCATTGCGACAGGACCACTCTTTTAGACACATTATATTGCAAGGAAGAAGAAAGATCAGTGTTCCTTCTTCAACCGAAATAAGACACGGACTCCTGCAAATTCAGCAGACCACTGAAAAAAGTAGACCACAACAGACTATGAAGTCTAGAAGTGGCAGGTAGTTACAGTTTTTTGTCGACATCGGTGTGTAACCTTCAACCTCAAATGTGATCACTTAGATATCTGTGGTTCTCTGATATTCTCTGCTGGAGGAAGAAAGAGGGACAGAAAATTATCAGATCTGCAAGAAGCCAATTGAATAAATGAGTCTAGTCACCTTCAGTTGTAGATGACTACTTAGTAGTCTTTTAGTTCAGAAGAAACCACAGAATACTTCCCAGCTGCTGGCAGCAGACTTTAGTACAAAACCTTTAGTACAAAAGGTAAAAGCCTCAAAAATTGCAAAGAAAGCAGGGGAGACCAAGAGGTCTAAATCTTCATTGCACCTGGACATGTGTTAAAACATAATTTCCCATATGAGCCTGGTAAGCTGATCATAGCTCTTTCAATAGACTTGATCAGAAAAAATACTATTGACCTGTGCCAGCATGACCTAGGGGAAAGTTCTTGGCATGTTGGTATGGTACATTAACAGGGCAGCAAAAAGATGTGATTGCTGATGCTGCATAAGAAAGGCCGATAAAGCCATTACATGGGCGATTCCTTTGGGTCTGTGATTACATACACCCAAAGGAGTTTTAAGGATTGATGACACTGCTACCGTTCTTTCCTGTGGAGTCATACAAGGTTAAGTTCTCTCTTCATTTATCTCTTTAGTCCTTTCCAGCATCCAAAGATAGTAAATTGAGGTAGTAGAAATACACCTAAGGATGTGAAAGACAACAGTCTGATATAGGCAAAAAGGGAATAAAGGGTTTTGATCAAGATGGAAGCATCATTAAAGTACCAGAAGAGGGGAGGAGTTAACAAATAATATGAATTGGAGGAGAGATGCTGGAATTGACAATGAGAGTTGTGGGGAGGCCAGAATGTCTGAAGAAGTTTGGATTTTCTGTAGGCCAGGTGGAGATTCAGGTTCCTGGAGAGATGCTCTCTTAACTATGATTTCAGCTGTACTGTTGTACAGATTGCATCATGGTACAAGTCAAGATATTTCTCTGATTCTGAAAAAACCCTTCAAGAGGTGGATTCTCTAAGAATCACAGCCTTTACCACTGTCAGAGGGACTTCTACTGTATAGACCAAGTAGCAAAATTCTGTGGTAAATTTTGTTATCATGAGGGTTTCTTGCCTTTCTTCATTAGTTGCTAGAATATTTTTCTATGATCTATGCATTTCTGTGTATTATAGATTGCATACAATTAATTAACTAATTGTGTTTAGACTTTTTTTTTCAAATGACACTAACTCATACATTTATTACACAAAATAATTAATATGAAATTATGAGAGAATGTCTGTGGAAAAAGATGAGTATCTAGGATATTAAGTACCAAATGGATGAATGTGCTCTTCTGGATGTTAAAGTGATGGTTGGGATTATTCATCTTTTGTCTGATGCTTATAAAGTTTTCCATTGGTTACTTCAAGTGCTGAAGTTTGAAAAGGCAGGTTATAATCCTGTTCTTCAACACTCTGTCAAGCATGTTACTTCATTCACTGAAATTTGTGTTGTCACTGCAACACTGAATATTCGTTTATAAATCAAATAGCAGTTCCTTGTGTAGTGTATAGCTGTGGCAAGAGACAAAAGTACCTTTTGATAAATGTGTTTCATTTTTTTTCTTGCTGGCGGGGTAGCTGGTATTCCTGAAGCCCCTCGTAATTTGTCTCTGTGGATGACTATCTTGGTCATCACTGTAATACCTGCAAGCTGACATGAAGCTGAACTCCCAGGCAGAGCAGACAGCAAGGCATCACGAGATCATGTGTGGTAATGCAAAGTGCAGTACCTTTCCTGTTGTCTTTGAGGAAGGATGCATTGTACGTCTTTTAAACAGCTATTGAAGCTTTGAAGAAGAAGAAAATTGGGATTGGACTATCCATAAAGAACTAGTCACAGTTGTGGATTTTTATTCCAGATAGCCAGAGGAGGTTCAGCACCTTTGAAGGTATTAAACAAAACCAGCCTTGCTTGTTTTAGCTCTATTGAAATGCAGACGGGGGAAAAAAATCAATGTTTGCTAAATGAGGGAGAACAAACTTGGCTTTTAGAGTGAAATATCTTCTTGGGGAGCACCAAAATAATAGCATGAAAAAAACCAAAACAAACTGTCTTCTTACAGACACATACTATAACGTGCCTTTCATCAAGTAAAGCCATGAGATAAGGAGAGGATTCTTCCACTGATATGATTGCCATTGTTTAATTTAAGGCATTATATTTTTATTGCTTGCACCAAGAAAGAATCCCCCAATTCTCCTTTGTTTTTATTCATCCTCTTCTGCATCTCTCATTTGCATTCTCAGATGTCAGTGAAGTGGTAGGCTTTGATCTTCCACATACTTAATCATTTGCTTTAAGCAAGTCCTTAGTCCTTTTGAATCTGATTTACATTTGCACCCCCACTGTTATACGTGGTTCCAGCACTGAAAAGGGACCAGGAACCACTGTTTCATTCAGGCTGTTTTATAGTCTGTCTTTAGAAGGAGAAGATGATGTCTTCAGTGTAAAGGAGAACTTGGTTCACAGACTTCAGTGTGAATCTTGCGTACTTTCAGTGCAGATGATTTAATGACTTGGGGTGCTGGCTTACTAAGTTCACTAGAGAACTGTGGTGGTTCTCTGCAGGGTATTATTAAGATTTTTAAGAACACTGTTGTGGTGCACATTGAATTATCTGTGTAATCTGAACTATGTTGCTAGAAGCCAGAACAAAAAGACTTTCTAGATTCAAGCACTATTAAATCCTGATCCCATATCAGTTGTTCTTTTGTGCCTTCTATTATACTGAAGATCTAGCAGGTTATTCTCTTTCTTCTAGTAGACTTTACCATACTTATTTTGTGCAAGTTATTCTTACATTTTCTGAAAAGAGAAGCCTTTATGCTCTTTCATAGTCTTCATCAAACATTACTGATGCAGCAAAATCTTTAATTGGATTCTTTTTCTTTTAAGTGGAATGATCAGAAATTGTTTTTTCTGTAAATAATAATGAAGCAAGATGGTATGGAAAAATTATGATTCTAAAAGAGAAAAGTCGTCATAATAGAAACACTTTAAAATGAAAACTATATTATTTTAATGTAAATTATTCATAGGTTATCAAGTTTAGATGAGGTTTGTGAACCTAACTTTGTTATGGTTCTTTAATATGCCTTTAATGTTTAAATCTATGATGCAGGGAATGAAATTCTACTCGGGGAAACCATTCTGATTTCTGTATAATTGGAAAAGTTTATGTATTCAGTGGGCTAGCAGTACTGAGAGCAGACATTTATCTCCATGGCTTTGTAATGCCACATTATAACATAGGGCATAGACAAGATTGTGCTTGGACAAGTAGTGCTCTTTTAGGAGAAGACCATGCTACATCTCTTTTAAGTCTGTTTCTTGTTGCCAATAAAAGAGCTGATCAGGAAGGTTTTCAGCTTCTGTTACCTAGTAGGTGCAATTGGTCATACTGAATTTCTGTCTGCTTTACTTTCACTTTACTCACATTCCTTTTTATGGCTTCTTTTGCTAGTTCAGCTTATTTAACTTCTGGTTTTGCCTTCAAGATCTTTGATGCTTATGTGGTCATTGAATTCTCTTTGCCACTGCCTTTTATGTATATAGTTTGATCTCAAACACAACTTCACCATGTAAAGCTATTCCTTCAGTAATCCTCAAGCTACGGTCCTCCCAAGGTTTTATAAATTTCCAGAGTTCCTGAGAACTTCTCTGCAGCCCTTCTGGCTATGTAAAGCTCTTCACAAAGGCAGGGTGTATGAACATCTAAAGTGTTGACATCTGTAGTTAGTAACCAAACAGTTGTTGAAGTGAATTATTTCAATACCTCATGAACCTTCAGCTCCTTCAACTCTTTATACGTGAGTGGTGGAAAAGATGGGCTTTTCCACAGGTTTTTTGTTTTCTCTTGTTCTATGCATTGAAGATATGCAAAACCTCATTGGAATGAGTCTGAGGAATTGCAAGTGTGTCCTAGCAAGGTGTGTTCAAATAAGCGTAATTAAATCATATACTCAGGATTAAGCCTGTATTCTCTTTCTGCGTTCATTTGCTCCCTCTTTTCTTCATCCTCTCAAAATGTTTCTCCTGTTTGTATTCATAGTCCCTTCGGCAACATTTCCTCAGCTTCTAGGCCCTTACTTACTGGCTGCCTCAGACAAATTTTTCATTTCTTTGACTTGTTTCTCAGTTTGTCTGTCTGTGTTTCTCATCTATTTCAACTGTGTCTCTCAAGCCTTCTGGCAATACTTTTCAGCTTTTCCCACTGCATTTCTTGGTACTCTGAGGCAGGATCTTTCAGTTCCATCTGCACTGAATCTTCATTTTTTCAGAAGTAATCCAGTCTTTTTGTAGCTCAAGCTAGTGCTTTTCTGGTGTTCCAAGCTACTTTCTTAGCTCTTTGGTCATCACCCTGAAATGGGTGAAATGCAAAATATCTGGAGAAGAAGTAGGAATAGGCTCTTTGTTTGTCTGCAGTTCTTATGGTTGTTGAGTACAGAAAAAAATAATTTCATTTGGACATGACAAGATTTTCGTGTTTGCTCCAGAGTAGCATTCTGAGTAAAACATGCACGCTAACAGAAAGATGTTTTACAGCAAAAATATTACTAAAAATGTACAAAATGCTGTTATTTAAAACATAATTTAAATAAGGTTTTTCAAAGTTTAAGTCAAATTTTAAACATAAAATATTCTCTTTTGAACTCGGATTGTAAATTGTAGCAGATTTTTGGGGGCCTGACTGACCTGTGTTCTTTCATGCTAATGTAAGTTTGAGATAATATTCAAACAGTTTACTGTTCCGCTGAAGTCTTAAGGAATGACAAACTACTAAATTTGGAAAAGTGATTTGCTAAATCCCATAAAAAAAGAATGTTGAAGTGTTGTATCAGTTTTGGGTAGTTATAGCTTCTCGTGCTTTTAGAAGAATAAAGTTTTGTTTATGTTGATGTATTCTGTTTACTTTAGTTCCATGACTTGTTCAACATGGAGTTGAAAAACCAGGAAAGCTGACTCTCCTTTTTCAATTTATGTTGAAGAACTAAATTGAGGGGGTGAGATTTATTAGTTCAGAAGTTAAAAAGGACATACTGACTGAAGAAATTGGTTTAATTCATGCCCTATAGATAGCAGCAATGGGTGATATATCAACAGAATGGTTGTATTGCAACTGCAGATGTAGGTAGTTCTACATTACAGATTATTAGATGTTGATGCTATTGCTTTATTTGTTGTAATACTCTTGTTCCTGGGTTTTTGTTATCCTGCCTGGCTTGACCTCCCTCCAAGCTTATTTCCTTGTCAAGAGCTGACCGATACTGTCTTCGTGTGCCTGGGGTGAGGTCCTCAGATGGGAATGCTGGGCTGGAGGTCTGTGCTAGAAGAGAGAGGTCATGAGAGGAGGACCGTGCTCACAGACTACAGTGCCACCCTTTACTGAAGTCTGTAGCATGGGGTGGTGTTCCTGTGGGTCAGGTCTCAGCCCTAGGAAAATGAGGTTGGTAAAGAGCATAGAGAATAGTGAAGAGAGACCCTGGCTCCACCCATAGCCTTCAGCTAGGAGGCACATAGCCTCTAGCATTGATTCACCAAAAGATGCCTTAGAAGCAGCACCTTGCCTATAGGTTTAAATGTGGAAGTATGTTGTGTGCATCACATTAAATCCAGGATGTCCTGTCTGCGTAGATGTGTCTAGAACTTCCTCTTGTGACCAGAACATGGACTTAGACTGAGTCCCGGCCTGTAATAATTTTGTCTGGGAAGCAGAACCACTCACCGCTAAAATTCTCAGTGTCTGGTCTTTCTTCTTCAGCTAAAACTCAATAATAACATAACAGGGGCATTCAGATGACATAAATTTCACCCATCATTTGACCAGTTTTTTAACTATACTCACAAGCCAAACTTAGGGAAAGTGTACAATTAATCTCTGATCTGCTCAAATTTATGAGTTTACCATGACGTACTGGTATTATGCCTATGTGGAGATGGTTAATTCATTGTGGTGTCTCAGGAGTGATTGCTTAGTGTTTTTTTTTGATTGCCTTATTACTTTCCTTATTTCTGCATACTTTTAGGGAACTGTAGAAAGTGTGCGTCTCTATCCTCAGTAAATACTTGTCTGGAGTGACAGCAATATGCTGCCTTGGCCGTCCTGTCCTAAAAGCATTGATTACTTTCTGAACGGCTTCAGTTGTCTGGCAGTCATGGGCCGTATTTTCTCTGATAACAACCTTTTTGTTGTTGGTATAGACAGTATCTAGCTCTGGATTTTGTTCCCTGCCTGTGTGTCGGTTAATCCAGAGCACTTGTCGGATTTGCTAAAACTGCAAAGATTTGAACTAGGATTCATACATTTGAAACACACCAAAAAAATCTCTGTTGTCTATTCTAGAAAAAAGGGGAGATTTTCTTACCATTTTTTAACAAGAAACAAGGTCTCTTTGAAGCAGGTTATCTGTGCTATATTAGGGATGTTCCTTCTCTGCTTGAATATTGACTTCCAAATTTTTGTTAGTGCCCATGACAGTGGTCTCTAGTTTAAACTATATGTTGCTTTCATGCATAAGTGTATGTACCCTGATGGGATGCACCCACGAATGCTGAGGGTGCTGGCTGATGTCATTGTGAGGCCACTTTCAATTATCTTTGGAAGGCCATGACAATTGGGACAGGTATCTGAGGAATGTCCCTCCTATCTTCAAGAAAGAGGACCCAGGGAACTACAGGCCAGTCAGCCTCACCTTGATCTCTAGAATGGTGATGGAACAACTAATCTTGGAAACCATTTCCTGGCACATGGAAGGACAAGACAGTGACTGTGAACAGTCAGCATGGATTTGTGAAGGGGGCAGTCATGGTTGACCAACCTGATAACCTTCTCTGAGGAAATGACTGGCTTGGTAGATGAGGGAAGAGCAGTGGATATCGTCTACCTGGACTTTAGTAAGATTTTTGTCACTGTCTTCCATAAGATCCTTGTAGACAAGCTGATGAAGTATGAGCTAGATGAGCAGAGTGAGGTGGATTGAAAACTGGCTGAACAGCTGGGCCCAGACAGTGATGATTAGGGATAGGAGGTCTAGTTGGGGCACAGTCACTAGCAGTGTACCCGAGGGGTCAATGCTGGGTGCAGTCCCATTCAACATCCTCATTAATGATCTGGATGGTGGGGCAGGGTATACCCTCAGCAAGTTTGCAGATGACACAAAACTGGGAGGAGAGGCTGATGTACTGGAGGGTTATGCTGCCACCCAGAGGGAGCTTGACAGGCTGGAGAGGAATGGACTGACAGGAACCTCATGAAGTTCAACAAAGGGGAGTGCCAAGTCCTGTGCCTAGGAAGGAACAACCTCATGCACCACTATATGGTGGGGGCTGACCAGCTGGAAAGAGGCTTTTCAGAAAGGAGCTGGTGGACATGAAGTTGATCATGAGCCAGCACTGTGCCCCTAAAGCAAAGTGTGCTAACAGTGTCCTGGGCTACATTAGGAGGAGTGTTGCCAGCAGGTCAAGGAAGGTGATCCTTCCCCTCTTCTCAGCACTGGTGAGGCCACACATGGAGTGCTGTGTCCATTTCTGGGCTCTACAGTACAAGAGACACATGGAGCTACTGGAGAGAGCCCAGTCAAGGGCCACAAGGATGATTAAGGGACTGGAGTATCTCTCCTATAAGGAGGGGCTCGGAGAGCTGGGACTGTTTGGCCTGGAGAAGAGAAGGCTCAGGGGGGAATTTCATCAATGTGTATAAAACCTGAAGGGAGGGTGCAAGGATGGTGGTACCAGGCTCTTTTCAGTGGTGCCCAGTGACAGGACAAGGGGCAATGGGCACAAACTGAAACACAGAAGGTTCTCTATGAACATCAGGAAATACCTTTTTTCAGTGACAGTAACTGAGCACTGGCACGTATCTCAGTCCTTGGAGATATTCAAAAGCTGTCTGGACACAGTCCTGGGCAACCAGCTCTAGGTGGTCCTGCTTGAGCAGGGGGTTTGGAGAAGATGACCTCCAGAGGTCCCTTTCAATCTCTGATTCTGTGATTCTGTTAGAGCGCTGCACTGATACCATGTTAAAGGTACCTGAAGAATTTAGTTTTGTTTCCTGTCATGCCATTTCTGAATTGGCTGTGGAATTACAGGGTCATCTATTTATTTAACTCTTTCAGTTCTTGTTGCCTTTTCATGGACTTTTCTGATGTCTGTAAATGGGATTTCTCAGTAGTGCTTACAGTAGTTGCTAATTAAAAAAAAAATAAATACATTTGGCACAAATTTGGTCATCTATTCCATTATTCCAAGGAATCTCAGTATCTTTTCTATTGGCTAGACATGATGATGATGCTCTCCTTGTGGTTTGCCTGTGTACTTTTGTGCATTAAGAGCTCTCCATACTTGCAGCACAGTACTTCCATTGTGTGCGCTTTCTGGGGTTGGGTTTGGGTTTTTTTGGTTTAGTTTTAGCTTGGCATTTTTTTAATCTTTCCAAAGTTGTCCAAAGCCTCTTGGCACTCTCTCTTCCTGGTTTTTCTCAGATGAAGTGTTACTGTGTAAAATTTGATACCCTGTCTGTGCCATCACAAACGCATAACCTTTTCAAATGGCATCTGCCAGAATTTTGCATATTCATCGAACATAGAAATATTTGACATCCATGGTCTTTCAAAATAGCTCCCCTTGTAGGCAATAAAAAGAAGTTCCAATTTTACATGGTTTCTTCCTTGTTCTAAAGCAAGGGAAGACATACCTTCTTTACGTTGTCGCGCTTGTTAGGTCCTGCAGTTGTCTTACTCTGCTCTCTGACTTTGAGAGCAGTGAGGCTGCAGTGGGGATCAGTCGCTGCAAGCCCGGTGCTATCCCAAAGTGGTTCATTACTGGTGTGTTAGCATTGCTGGTCTCAGTTAGCAGGCAGTAATGAGCTGCATACATTTTATTCTATTTAGATCTTTGTATAATGCAGGTAAAGATTGATACAGAATGTAAGCTCCAATAGAGGTCACATTACACACTGAAAAATGCAAATGAATTACCAAAGGGAGGGGGAAATGTTTTTATCCCCTCATTGAAGTAAGAAGCTGCTTACCAGCCAGTTTAGTATGGAAGATAGTTTCTAGTCTAACAAACAGATATTTGCATATCTAAGGAAGTGAACAAGCACTATTAGGAAAAATGGACAGACTGTGTCTCGAAAATGGGGGAAGCAGAATGAGTCAGGATGAAAGATTAAGTCTGTTTAGATCCCAGGAACGTTTCAAAGGTGAGACTGGTAAAAGCCTGTTGTGGTTTAACCAAGGGATGTGCAGGAATATGAAGATCTAAGAGGGGGCGGAGGAGTGCACCTGAAAGTGCTTCATGAGAAGTTAATCTCTTGCAGATGAATTCTTAAACCAGAACTTCTGAATAATTTTTTGATGATAGGGAAAACACAAAATATAAGGTGTGCACAAGGACCGGAGCCGTGATTGCCCGCTTGTCAGTGCCAGCTCAATATGGATGTAAGCATGGATCAGCGTAAACACATTTAGCATAGATTTTGTCTATTTGGTGGTAATTTTTATAACCATTCGTTACAGCATTGTCTGTTTTGAAAGTTATTGATAAAATTTGTTACCGATTTGTGACCTTTTGGCTTAAATGTGATTTAAGGGAACCAACAAGGCATATTTTATAGAAAAGTATAGCAATACCATCGTAAAAGTACCCAGGAAACACTAATAGGAGTTGGTGGTGTTGTCATCATCCCCTTTGTCAATATAGTCGCTCCATTGGTGGAGGGAATAGATTTAATCCATCACCTTTCCAATATTTCTTCCCCCACGCTGAAGAGGACTGTCGCTTGTCCGGGCTGTCATTGTGTGTGCAGCTCCACACGTTCTCTGAGCTCTGCATGATTTTCTGTCTTGGGTTTCTTTTCTGGTGGGATATTGGATTATCAATCTTACTCACTGTGTCAGCGATCTGTCTGATCTCTATAAACTTTGTTGTGGACTGGATGGCTTCTGCTGTTTGTCAGGCTCTGCTTTTCCTTCTTTCTGAGTCTCCTGCTAGTCTGTCGTTGAAATAGTTGTCCCAGGTCTGTCACAACTTTTTCTGTTCTCAGCTCTTGCTCGCTCCTTGCCAAACTTCAGTAGTACAGTTCAGTTTGTATCAGTCACCAGCCTCTCTTTAGTATGTGTCAGTTTTCTTTTGTAATTCAGATTAAAAACGTATCTTTCTAGCATTTTATTTTTACATGGTTTGCAGTATCCTTCCATTTTTGTAGCACATTTTCATGTTTGGGTTCTATTCTCTGAGTTAATTGAAACTATTCAACACTTTAAGTATATCTGGAACCACAACTGTCAGAAATAAGGCTACTTTCTAATTATTGTCTTTCTCTTCACTGGTGCCTATTGCTTCCAGGTGCAGAATAAAGCACCACTTCCATCTCTTCCCATTGTTTTCTATGCTCAGAGAGATTTTCAGTTCTGGTGGAGGTTTCAGCTACTCTTTTCCATCTTGTTTATTTCTTTTAATTCCTTTTTTTTCCCCACTGCTGATAATCATGTGGGGTTCAGTAATAACTCTGGGCTCAAGATGCTTTAAAAAGACCCTCTTTATTCAGAGACATATTACTGCCTGCCCCTGTGTACCAGAACATGGGCTGAGTGGAACCCATTGCTCAACTTTCCTACACCAGGGAAGCAAAGCTTCCTAGAGGCTCAGGTCCTGGCACTGCGTTTTACTGTGGGAAATCTGGAGTAACTGTGTAGAGAAAAAAGTTTTTTGGTTTGTTTTTTTTTTTTTTTTTGTTTTACTGTCACAATTTTGAACACCTGCATTTTAACTGTGATTTTTCATCTGTGATGGTAGCAGCACATTGCTGGCAGCCTGTGCCCATGCTAACCTGGACCAGAATGAATGTGTAAATTCATTTAGTTGAATGTCTCCAGGATATCTAAATGCACCAAGAAGTTCAGCTTTGACTTTCGCTTTTTGGTCCCACCAGTCCATCGGAGTGTTCCTGTGAGCTCTTGTAAGGGTCAATATGGATTCTGTGACAAGACTTCATTTAAGTTTTTACATCCTCAGGCGTGAGCTGGGAGGGGAGAGAGTGGGCTTGCATGAGGACAGAATGAGTCCTCTGTTACTCGTGTTTCTCTAGGATTCAGGATGATGGTTTTTTGTGATATGTCACATAAAGTTAGTGATTCTTAGTGTATTGAATAAACTGATGAACAGATAGATACACACTGTCTTTCATCAGAAATGTGCTCTGATAACTTCTTTAAGTCTTATACTAACAAATCAGCAAATATTTTTATTAAGATAGTAAAAATTTACCCCAATGTAATATTCTCTATAGATTTTGCAGAAGAATGTAAGATAAACTTCATTTTAGGGCTTAGGATAAGCAGCAAGACCTAAAAAGAGTATCTGTGGAGCTATCCAGGACAGTTCATTCAGATTTCTTCATCTTACTCTGGAGGAGAGGAGGAGAGAAATAGATACAGTCCCCACAAAAGCATTGCCTTCAGATGTAGTGCATATGATTAGCTATATTGTAATTTATTTCCAGGTGGAATGTTGTGATAAATATTTTTGAGACACTGGTAATGTGAGATGCCTGCCTGTCTTCCCAAAATTTCTATTTCTACTATCAATGCTAAACTGCGCCCATCACCTGTGAATATGATCTCACTTCAAAGCAGACATAAAATAGGTAAATGTGGGTATATAGAGTGTTGTACTAATGGAAACATTCATGTCTGTATTACTGTGATGCAAATCAGTTTTAGGAATGGCAGATGAAAAGATTTATTTTACCTCATTGTTATAATTCTTAAGTAGTATGGATTTCTGGAATTTTCTGTGTGCTCGCACCTTGGTTTTGCAGTGAAGGGAAGGAATGTGGCAGTGGCACTTGATCATTTTCTTTGCGGCAGTATTCGTACTGGAAGTGCTCAGTAATCAGTGGCATGTTGTTTTCAGCCGTAGAATCCTCATGCTCTATTAACTGTGGTGGTAGGAAAATGGCTGTTGGCAATTTTCCATCATGTCAGTGCTCTTAGTATTTACGTTAGAAACAGTATTTATGAAGGCAACAAATGTCTTCCTGTTTTTTTCCTCTCTCCAGATCTTTCGGTGTTGAGAGTTGGAATGTATTTTCTCTGTTCATCTGTTGCGTATATACTGTGAGGGATGCACATGCAGTACTACCCCTGTAACTCGGAGGAACAGAATCCTGAGCTGATTTCAGTCTGTGTCTCAATTTGTTCTGTGTAACTCTTCGTTCTGACGTATGTCTTAGTTTAGAATACCTACATTAGACTAAAGGCTGGAAAAAAGGTTTATATTTATAAAGAAGCTTTGTGAAAGATTCCCCTCCTCCTTGTTTGTGACTGTCAGGAATTCATAATGATCTGTCCAGGTATTATTTAAAAGAAAGGCATTGTTCATGTAGAGATCGATACAACCAAGATGATACCTAATTCAGGCTCAGGTGATTGCATTAATTTTTCGTTTTAACTTTGAATCATTTGGTATCCTTTGAAATAACAAAGCAATGATCGGGATTGGGATTCAGAAAACTGAAAGTGATTTAGTAATATGCATGTCAAATAAAATCAACAGGTTTCTATTTTATTTTTCTTAAAATGTAAACTAGCCATCACCCAGTGTCAAGGCTTGGTTGCTTAAAAAAATAGTAGTTTTTCTTTCTATAGTACTGCTTATTCTCCCCCCTTACCCTCCCCAGCTTTCTCTTTCACATTTTTTTCCCCTCTTGGATCCTTTAGTATTCACGTTGCATTAAACATCTGCTATTCGTATCAAACACTCTGCAAATCCATCCATTGTTTATGTCAGTTAATGTTAAGTAATACCTTGTACAGCAATAAGAAGCAATAAAAACCCCAGCAATAAACTGCTGTGTGTCAGTGATTTCTCGTCAGGGTCTGCAACAAGCCATTTGATTTGACTGAAATAATGGCAAACAGTTTTAGACCTTTGCATTAACTCTGCAGGCTAACGTCCGCATGGGTTGGGAAGTGTCATGCTTACAGAAAGATATTGGTGGTGTGGTCCCAGAGAGAAAAAGTGATGGGTGCCAGAATAAGCATTTGGGTAAACAGAAATGTTAGTTGAAGAGTTCCCATGGGCCTGTCATCCAGGTTTTTGCGATTTCTGTATGTTTGAATATTTTGCGTGTGCTGAGAGAAGATAGGAAAATACTATTAACTAGTAGTTTAAATAAAGGTAATAGTTAAAAGACAGCTAATTTAGGATACCTAGGTCCTAAATGCCAAAGTGAGATACTGAAATGATTTAGTTTTCAGGAAACACGTACTTAGTATTTTCTGAAAATGGGGCATCTCAAAGGGTCTCAAGGTGAACATTCAAATCCGTTAGTTGTGTTTCGTTCTGCTGTTGCAGTCAGTTGAAGACCTTCCTGTTATCTTCAGAGAGCTTTCACCAAGCCCTGCGATATTTGGGTCTTTCAGAAAGAAAGTTTTTCAGTAGCCAATTTAGATATTTCTTGTAAGTACTGTTATCAGTAGTTCTTTATCAGTAGAAAATTTGGATATTTCTTACAATAAGTACTGTTTGGCAGAATGGCTTTTAACCAAAGCTGTCACTTTTTGTAGTTGGCTTGTTCCTTAAAATCTGTATAAATCATTAAATGGTATTCTGTTACAGAAAAGCACCTTCTACTTATTCTTAGTAAAAGAAATGGCTTTGATTAAGGAATCTGAGTGGCAGAAATATGAACTTTATTCGTAAATAGTTCTTTTTCTTTTTTGTACAACAACATTCATTTAGGAAACTGTACAAGACCTTTAGAGAGATTTAATAAAGCTATTGATTGCATTATGCAGCATTAAGAAAGGGCAAAACCATACTTTGGATTTTCATTTGTCAAGACTAAAATAAACTGGTATTAGTCCATGCTTTCTCTTAATTTGTTGAAATTGTTGTCAAAAAAGTGAAATACCTGGTAGCAAGAAATCTACACCTGAAATCTTGAAGAAAGCCTCCCTGAAGAAATTAATGAAAATAATGTTGAGAGGCATGTAGGTAAATGCAAATTATTTTTATAGTGTCATTTTTGTAATAAAAATAGGGATTATAAGGGAAAAACATGGGGTTCATGGAGTGAACAATTTATCTCTGTGTACCTCCTGGTTCTATTAAGGAAACTGTATGTGTAAAGATGCTTGACAGAAAATTCTTGTTTCTTACTGTAAGTTCTCATTTACAGGTTGCAGTGTTTCAGGGCTCTCAGATTTATTTGGGAGACTTAATCATGTATGATAACAGAAAATTTGCAGAAATTGTTCACACATTTAGTTATTCTTTTTTTTTCCCTGCTTGTAGGTGCTTTTTATTTTCTACCTTGCGTATTAGAAATTTAGTAGTCATATGTTCTGCAGGATCTAGCCCTTGGTTACATTTCAACCAGCACCTAAACCAAATAAAATTACAGTACATAATATTAGTAAGTGTGTTCATGTGTGTGGATGTCTGTCTGTGCTCGTACACACACTCATATATATAGTAAGGATGTGTATCTGTTACACCAGTATCCTCATAAGACTTCAAACTGAAGTGGTTAAACAAAGTGGAATGATAGTGGTGGAAAAGGTGCTTTGATGGTTGTAAAAGAGTAGGATGATAAAGGAGGGGGGAAGGACCCCCAGATTCAGTGTGCTCTGCGTGAGAGAGCTGGATCTCATTTTGCATTTAATCCTATTCAGTTCTGATCTTCCTCTCATTTAAAGCAAGACTGATGTTTGCAGTTGTGTGGTTTGTGGAATTTAATGGTTTTTAAGGGTGTCTAGAAAATACTATAACTGAGTGGGGGAAAAGGAAAAAACAGTATCATTTGTTCAAATTACACAAATACTAACTTCATAGATAAAAAACATCGAATGTTGATTCTCTTTGTGCCCAACTTAAGTGTTAAATTGCTAATTTCTGTTTTGCACTGTGATGATACTGCTAATAATATCAGACAATAATATTTTGATGTAAGCTCACATAGTTATGATGCCTTAATTAAGCATTTGGAAGTAGAAGAAGCTGTTCAGCTACATACAGTTTTTGTAACTTGGAGTGTTTGTCATGAGATTCACACAGAAATAGATTTAAAAACCTTCCAAATGCTATCCTTGTATTCAAATAATTGTACCAGTATAGTATGTTGGTGTGAAGTTCCAACACATTTTTGTCCTGATGGCTTTTCTGGTGATTTTATTTTAGCTGTATAGTTTTTACTTCTTGGTCATGAATTTAGTCTCTGTGAAGGCCAAGAGGTGGAAACCCTCTATTATTCCAGCGGTACACGGGACTCTCTGCACTGCTGTATCAGGAAATCTCAAGTAACAGTTTTATGATGTATGAGGATATTATTCTCTGCAAGCAATAACACGCATTTCTATTTCCCCAGCAATATCCACATAATCAAACATTCACAAGTGCTTTACAAAGAATTTAATTAAATAGTGTGCAGAGTAACTGGATGCAGCATGCTCACAAGCTGTTATATATTCAGTAGTTCACATTTTGCAGTTAGTGCAGAACACTTTTGAGCAATACAATGTGTGAATGATATTTCTATCAAAACGTGCATCATAACCCCTCCTTTTGTAACTTGCTCCTTAAGAATTACACTAAAACCTTAACAGATGTCACCTCCAGGAGCACAGGATACCTTTCTCAGTGCTCTAATGGTGTGATAAACAGAGGGAAATACAAATTCTCATGTTGAGACTTGAACATAAAACATTGTTCCTCTGAATTCAAACGTTTATGACTCCCCAGAGAAAGATATAGGTCATTGTGTCTTTTACCGCAAAACTAGGTGTGTTTGGAATTTTATTTAAAGGTAGTAGAAATTTGTGCAGCAATCAAGACCAGCCACTGAAGAATTTAATTTCTAAATTAACACCAAGACTGGACATTCAGAGTTCAGAAGTGGACAATGAGAAGCAAGAGATTTCTCATTTTTTAATAATGAGTATGTTTGGAGTCCCTTCTGTCAGTCACTGGAGAAAAAAGAAAATCTCTTCTTTGGCATTAAAGTGCAGCGCATCAGACCCTGCACTAGGAAGAGGTAGGAGTGTGTTCATATGTTGTAGTACACTTCTTAATTCATTCAGCATTACTGGTACGCTCGTGTCACCTGCAGGGATTAGCATTCTGGAAACCAACAGGGTTATCTATTATGTATTGTTTGGTCTGTTCAGAAAAGCCCTTTAAGCATTAGCCGATGCATAAGAGGAGTTTCCAGGCTTGCAGAGCCACAGGGCTGTGTTGGATGAAAGTGATTTAGAATATCCCTCTGCGGTTGTCTACCTGCAAGGCAGTTAGCCGTCCATCAGATCGGCAGGATTTATTGGTGTGTCAGTGCTATAAAGTATCGGTCTAAACCAGCAGACCAGTATCAATGACACAAATAGTGAAAGACAGTCTATAATTAGCCTGTAAAGGTGTTTAGTATGAGACCTCACCCTAGTTTCCTGGTTCCACAGTTATTCCAGTTTATTACTCGCTGACACTGACAAAATCTGTCCATTAGGACTGGCAAGAAAGACCAAAAACTACAAATGAACCCGAAGGACAGAAAGGAAACAAAAGGATCAGTTAAAAGAAGGGAACTGGTTTTACTTTCATGCTAGTTCTATTTTGGTGTCGCTTCGCTTATTTGAGGGGAATTGCTGAAAACTTAATTGATGTAAATAAGAACAGAGTCTCTCTGTATTCTTCTTCTGAAGATGCCGTTTTGAGGAAAGTTTAATTGGTGTAGGAGAAGTTACATCTTTCTATACAGACTTGAGCACGGGAGAGATCCCTGTTTAATGCGAATGAAGGTTTGCAATTAACTTCAGTGATTTCACCCAGTAGCCTTTGTGTCCTTTTTTTTCATCTTTCTCCCATCTTTATATAGCAGACAGGAGTTTTTCATTTTGCATGTCCTTTGTAACAAACAGCAGTTATTCTAAAAAAAAACAGTACAGTTTGTGCTTCAACTGAAGAAGAAAAGGAAAGCATGTAATTTTGAATTTACTTGCATGTCTAATCTTGAACACCATGTCTTGGATTTTTGCTTTATTGTCTTTAATTAGGCTCTTGTTCTAGTGTCTGCCTTTATATTAAAATATTTATTCTTTGCCATTTGCAGTGTGTCTCTGTTTGCAATTTGGGTGTTTTCAGTTTGCTTGTATTTGGAAGTAGCTGCTAGATTCTCCCTGTGCTTTTACTAGAAGTCTGGGATTTTTATGCTTCTTGCAGCAGCCCCTTTTTGGGAGTGTTGGAATATTATCCAAGTTCTCCATTCCTGGTATTTCAGTGGCAACTTCCTCTGAATCCTGAAGTAGAGCTCATGCTGTCAGGTTGTTCTCCAAGCCAGTTCTACCACATATATCAGCAAGCCAAAACAGACAAACTGAGGATATGTGTCAGTGCTGTGATGTAATTTAGAGTATTATTTAGAATAAGCAGGTCAAAATTTTTCTTCTTCGGGTTAGGAAGTCAACCCAGAGACCTTTCATCCCACACAGGGATATATCACCTAGATATACTTGTGGTAACTGTGAATGAACTAGCTTTGGAACCAGAAGTAATACAGCCAAATGAGAGCAGTGTGGCAGCCAGGCTAATTAATTAAGAAGCCAGGCTGATGAGTTTGACTGGAGGGAGCACCATGCTGATGTGACAGTGTAGCTTCCAAAATTCTGTCTGATATGTACACAGGTTGCACTGGGCGTCTTGGGGACATACAAGTTTTTTCTGGGCTCTGTCAGATATTTTTGCTGTGAAGCAGTATTGTATATTGTTTTTTTTCCTATGTCAATTTACTGTAATTTTAGATTTATTTCCAGACTGGTAGTCAATTTTAGTTCCTTCTAAACCTTCTGCAGTAAGATTTTTCTAACACATGGATAGACATTGTAATACTGTCTTGTTTAACCTCATGCCACTGAGAAAAATTCCCCATTGCTTATTGCTTTTTTTTTTTTTCACATGATGAAGTACTTTACCATCTTCTTCCTAATATTTTGTCACTTACTGAATACCAAACTGAAGTAATACTCCTGAAGTTGTGTATGGCACCATTGTTCCATCCTGCGGGGCTGAGAGGTGGCTGTCAGCAGTCCTCTTCTCAGAGGGTGCACCCTAGCAGTAGTGCACACTGAAAGATGCCTTGTTTTGTAAGAACTGGTGATTCTGAACAGTTTGCCATCTTTCTGATTGTTACGAAACAGTATTTCTTCAGTGCTCCCCTTAATGTCAGTCCTTACATACAGTTTGATGTATAAGATCTTCATAAAGGATTCACTTTAATGAAAAGATAAAAAATGCTTGCGGTAAAAGTCTGCGTTGCTACATTGATATGGGATAGTAAACTTGAAAAGCAGTATCAAACCCAGAAGTAAATCAACAAGATATTGTAAATAAGCTGGATTCTGCATAGAAGTCTTTGATTAGAAATACTAAGTACTGTCTTACAGCAATAACATAGTAATCGTATTTGAACAGATAGTGGCATAAGATAGAAAATGAATACTTTATTAATGATTCCTAAATAACATTACTCAAGAGCTGAAATTAAGTTTTGGTTTTTTTACATGCATGTTATTTAAAATGCTTTTAGTGATCATTTATGGCCTTACAATAGGTCTTCAGCACAGTCGCTCCCACGAGGAGTTAACATATATTTTTTCTATTTCTAGATCTGTTAGCTGTGCCTAAGCATCCATATGCTGCTATGGAGAACTGGGGACTGAGTGTTTTTGTGGAGCAAAGGATACTGCTAGATCCAAGCATTTCTTCTATATCATACCTACTGGATGTCACCATGGTCATTGTACATGAGCTATGTCATCAGGTATTGAAGGTGTTCAGATATTTGACATTAATGTCAGGAACCATGCATTCCTTTTCAGAACTGAAAATGGATTTGTGTTGTTCACGTAAACAGCTGCAACTTTTATTGTAACTGGAGTCCGAATTATACGGACATCTGTAAGACACATCACTACAATGCAGAAACTGGGAAGACTCAAAATGGGGGTAGCAGAGAAAATTAGTAGCAATGAACAACTTCCCTGTCTTCTGTATGATTATATTCTGTATGTTTGCATGGGAGTGTGTTGTTGGTGTGTAGACTAAACACGCTGATAACTGTAGAAAATGATTTATTACAGAACTATAGCAGATTCATGCTGAGTTTCATGTTCATGTCAAAAAATGTTTTGGATGAAATCGATTTGGTAGTCATCTTCTTCCTTCACATATACACATACTTCCATTTTCTTTTTATTTTCTGTTTTTTTTTAATTTGGTATTGACCCTCTGTTCACTAATGCTGGATAATTGAGTCTTTAAGTGTACAGAAACTTTTGTATCAATAAGAAAACTTTGTGATAAACCCATATTACAATTTATTTTACATTTCTTCCATCTTCTTATCTCAAACTAAACACATTACGAGTGTTTAGTAATATTCAGTTGAACGCAAATGTTATTGAAGAAATTTGCTTCAGGGGCAGGAAACCCTTTCTTGCACTCATAAGAAGCATAATCATAGCCTTCAGGTTAAAATGAATAAAATCCTACTGTGTAATCAGCATGGCTTACATCTGTGACTTTACACAGTATTCTTTAAAAGGCAATGCAAATTCTTAACACTTTCTGCATATAAAAAGTACTATATAAAAGGGAGCCTTTATAATGGAGTTCTAGTAGATGAACCTGGAAATAATAATGTTTGGTTCATATTCATGTTTCACATTAAATCTGTCGATGAAGTCCTCAAGTACAACATGAAATTTTTATTGAAAGTTATTGCTCGTTTGTTCTCAATACCATCATCTGATTCTGCTATATGCTCTTTATTGTGCAGTACAATAGAGTAGCACACTGTTCAGCTAGAAAAATTACAGTGCCTTAGGAATCAGGTGTGGAAAACACATATTAGGTCATCAAATCCCAGCTCCCAAATCCTGGCTCCTGTTAGTATTAGATTCTTCCACGTGGTGTGTTTTGTAGTGCCGGGTTCAGTGCTCCTGATTACAGGGTTATGTCGCTTCCCTTAAAACCTTTTGATTAAATGTGATTGTCAATAACTTTTTCCTAGCATTCAGCTTAAGTCTTCCTTTTTCTGAAGTCATTCCATTACTTCCAGTTATTCTTTGCACCGCTTTAATAATTTCCTCTGCTTCCAAAGCAATTTATACTTCACATGTGGGCAATTATCACATCAGTAACTTGCCAAGTTTGTTTATTTGATTTTCATTGAAACCAAAGCCTTTTTACATTGTTCTGGGAGTATCAGAGGATCATGAAGTGGGTGAAAACTATATTTGGATTTATTTTAGGGTAGCACTGCAGTCGTAGAGTGCTTTTAAGTGACCTTAAAAGTGCAAATGAGAAGATTAACTTGGTGTCTGTGTTGATATTACTTCGAGTGCTGTTTGCTTAATTAAAAGTATCTTCCTCCATTCGTGTTGCTGCTGTTCCAGTTTTAGAACCATGCAGAACAGGTTGTTGCTTACCTGCTTCACTGGATAACTAGACAAGACAGAAAATATTCAGGTGGCAGGAATATTATTTCTATTTTTTAGATACAGAATTGTGTCACAGAGAATATGTTCATCTGCAAATAGAGTTTACAGGGAGAAACCCTCCAAAAATACAAGCCACAAAACATTCTCTAGGACCTCCATCACAGTATTGTCTTTATTTAGCTGTCTTTTTCTGCTTTTATTTTACCATACTCAGAAGCCCCTCAGGGAAACTTTAGCTGTGGATAACATAGAGCAGGAACTGTAAACAATACTAGCTTAGCTGAAAATGTATTGAACAGATACCAGGTTGGGTCCAGGATCTCTTGCCTCTGCTATTTAATTGTTAATTATTCACTGCATTTTTTAATCCTCTTTTGCTGTGCATCATCTCACCTGCTGGTGGCACGTGAATATTCCTCCCCTTCACTCCCCTTCACTCATTTTTACACATAGAATAACAGAGGTTAACCAAAATCACTTCTGGCACATCCAACATCTCCGGTGTTACTTTTTGTTTATTGATTCATTTTAAAATTTCAGGTAAGAGGAAAGGGAACTCCCCAAAATCCATTTTTTTTCTTTTTAAGAATTGTTATCATTTTCCTATTTTACCTGATTTTAAACCCATGACTTTGAGACTTACAGAGCATCTCTGAGTGTGTAGCAAACTCTATGACACCCTCGTTACTTAGAGTAACACAGCAATTGCTTTGCTAATGTTGTTCCCAAGGTTAGAACAGTCAGATGGATATTAAGAATTGGGATTTTTACCTTTAGATATGACTGTTTAAAATCAGAATTCCCAAACCTGTTGGATATTAATGCTTGAGCACAGTGTTTGGGACAGATAGAAAAAGAGAGACAGCATTGCGGAAGGGCAAAGAAATTCTGTTGTTGTCAAAATACAGGTAAAAACCGTGTAAGAAAGAATTTTACGCCTGATTTCTTCACAGGTGACTTTGTAATGCTTGACCAGATATTTATTTTAGGTACACATTTTAGGAGGAACACATTAAAATTACACGGGTAGCTTTAATCATATTGTAGGTTGGTAGTGCTTGATATTTCAGCTTGAGTGTTCTTTTAGAACACTTTTAATTAAAAAAAAATTAATAATTGGAAGAAGTGTTTTGGCATAAAAGCTTCTCCTCTGAGCCCCAAACTACAAATGAGATATTGGTCAAAACACACATATTTCTAGCAGCTTAAGTTGATACCTTGAAATAATTACCATAATTTATTAAAATTATTAAGGTAATAATCAGTTTTATCTGCATATCACAGATCAGTCCCACCTACAGTCTTTGAGGAAGGAGTCATTTGAATTTATGCATTATGATTTTTTTGTGATAGTTTTCCCAACTGAGCACAAAACTTGGTGTGACAGATTGAGTTAAACAGGCATGAAAGCAGAAGGAAAATTAAAAAATTCTAAATCAACGTGTTTTTTTTTTTAATAATCTGTAAAGAAAGCATATAGCAAAGAGTGTCCTTTCAGTGTGTGTATGAAATAAGTGCCTTCTGCATGTTAGGCTGAACATAATATCTGAGGGAGATAAGAAATATGTGTAATCGATACATTTCAATTCATTTTTCTCTTCCAAAATGAAATCTTCACTCCAGGCAAATATTGTCCATAGTCATATACCCAAATAAATAAATAAACAATTACTAAAATAAATGAAGTGCTTCACTTAATGTTTTCCTTTCAAACATGTAACACCTAGGAAGATAATAGCCCCTTTCTGCTGGAAAATTTGGCTTCATTAATTGCAGTCTCTGGGACTGCTCTGTCTCTGACATTCATAACTATCTCTGATAATATTCAAGACTAGTTAGGCACATTCCCTACTTTTTCATATTGGTTGCATGCTGTTTTAATGCCTGTAAAAATACTTCTTCCTTTTGGTGGATGATTAAACAAATACTTTTAGTTGTATCATTAATAAATAAACCCAGAAAACTCACAAAGGAGTATAAGCAATTCTCTTTTGTGACATCATAAATTAATGTTATTAGTTCTTTTGAGTTACAGGAGGATGTATTATGAACTTTACAACCTTTATTTTTTTAGATCTCTCTCTGAATAGTCATAGCATACCATGACTGTTGGTGGTTTCATATTTGTTCAGTAGTCCTCTTGTAATTCAAGAAATAAACTCTCTGGTATTGTGTTTAGCCTGTTTGTCATTAGAAATCATTTAATCAACCTATTCTAGTATAAATATAACTTTCATACTCTTCTGGTAGTATACTACTCTTAACATTTCAACTTGTGAGAAGTGCATTATCTATATGAACGCTTTTCTGGTGTTCCTTTGTCTTTTCAGGTAAATGTTTTTAAGATCAGGATCTATCTCTATTGGGCCTGTGGAAAGTTAATTTTTTGATAGCCTTCAGTTAGATTATGACCACTGAGTGTCCATTAAGTTTAGTTTCACTTAGTGTGTGAATATGACTTTTGTCAACCTCATCTTTTCTCCCAAAATTCTTAAGTTGGTTGTCAATGACATTCATTGTCACGTTTCGCTTCATTTTTTCATTCAAATCCTATTTACTGAACATTGTGTGGCAATCTGGTAATCTCAGTTTCTGTAGTCAGTCCTTTGGAGCCCCTGTGTTCACTTCACTACGGATCCTCATCGTAGCATTGATCCTTTCCTGGCGCTATTCTCACTGCACAAAGACATGCACAGAAGCGAGACCTTTCATTCGGGTGCCGGACAAAGCCTTCAAATAAACCAACCGTCATGAAAGCAAACCGCTTACGGGCCAGCTCTGCTTTCTTTCGTTCCTCACTCTCATTACAGTGTCAACAGCAGCTCCTCTGCTCTGACACGAGTCTCTCCCTCTGGAATACTTATTTGCTGCTCCCTTTCTGTGTCTTCTCAGAGCTTATGACTCCATGAAAGCTCAAAATTATCTCTGTTGATTATGAATTAATCTCATTTCTAATCACATTAAGAAAAAAAAACTGGCAGAGAAATTTACTGAAACAAAGTTTTGGTATTTGTTTGGCAAAAAAAAAGATGCTACAGAGGGAATGAAATACGTTTTTATACTAGTGTATGTGTTTCTCCTCTTACTACTGGTGCTACGATAATCCAGGTTGCACAGGGCCATTCCAGTCATTTAAACAGGGTCATCCAGAATTGATGATACCTGTTTTCCTGGGAATTTTTGTCCTCATTCCTCTTCCAGTGATCATCCCAGCTCTTCTAAAATCCCTCTGACACCCACATGTCCTGTACCGTGACAGGTTTGTGGCTGTTGATGGCTAGTGAGCAGAATATCTAATAGCCACGTTCTAGCCTTGCCCTCAGTTTAGGTCCTTCTCCTCTTTTCAGCTGCTGATCTTCGTGTACTTTTGTAGGAGTTTAATGGTGAAGTTTCCAGGTAACGAATCAGACTACTCAAGTTAGAAGCCTTTTTCTGTCCATTGTGTATGTTAGTCCGTTAAACCTAGGTAACTAAATAGACACTGTGAATACTCTCCTCAACGCTGCTTCTCCCCTGCTTGTTCTTTTCTAATGTTTTGCTTCAGTAACTTGTGCATCCTGTAAAGGGTTAATTCATTAGTACAAGAAAAAAACAGTTAATGAGTTTCAGCGGGTGGTATTTACTACTGTTTTTTAATAAAACTTGTGAAGAATGTGTTCTGTATAAATAAGATGTATGCAAACGTGTGTTCCTAAAGGTTGTTTATTTGAACTTTCTTTGCAGTGGTTTGGTGACCTTGTGACTCCGGTTTGGTGGGAGGATGTGTGGTTGAAAGAAGGTTTTGCTCACTATTTTGAATTTGTTGGGACAGACTACCTCTACCCAGGGTGGAACATGGTAAGTCTTTTATTTTGTTAATTTGGAGACTCCACAGGAAAGTTTCTCTGCTGTTTTACTCCTGCTTTTGTTATAGACAGAGACTGCTGAAAAATACCAAATGATGCATGCAAGTATCAGATGTCCAATGAAGCAAAATCACTAGGTGTGAAATAATTTGACAGCATTCCAAACGTGTAATCTGCAATTTATTACAAAAGAAAAAGGTCATGTCTATCATAACCCAACATTAAAATAACTACTGTCTCTCTCCTCAGAAACATTTTGGATTAAAGCAGTTATGATTTAACAGGGACCATTTTTTAAAGTATTCAGAATATTGAATTTTATCCACAAACATGAGATAAATTGGAAAGAAAGGTTTGTCTAAAACATACTGTAAAACTAAGCATATTTTTTCTTACAGTATTCTGTTCTCCTCTCCCCAAGTTTACTCTTTTTATCTTCCTGCTATTATTTGGCTATCTAGTAGTACATACTACGTTAGACATGGGGCACATGAATTGAGAAGCAGGTTTCAGTATGATTTCCAGCTGTACACATTTGGACATGCTTTGTCCACTGGTGTGCAAATACTGGAGCTCTCTTGAGGGCAAACTGGAAAGGGCATGCTGGGACATTGTTTTGGAGTCCTTCTGAAATATCATATCACACCTAGTCAGGTCCTAGTTATATCAACCGCAGTAGTCTAGAAATACTATGTTTATAAGAAAAAAAAAAAGACGTACAAGACCTCAGGACAAGGAAATTATGTGTGAGAGCATGTTGAAGGTTGCTATATAGATTTTATTGTCCTTTGGAGATTTTTTTTCTGTTTGCTATCCTTTTGTGTCTACACATGTTTAATTATGTGGCAAAATACTTGTTATAAATACAGATTGCCTCATAGAGATTTGTTGTAGCTTGAATGTTTTGGTTAAACTCTTGCATACTAACTTCTGAAATGTTTTTTCCCACTTCTGGGGGATTTATTGAGTATTCTTATCCCGTGAAATTTTGTGTGCCATGAAATGAAGATGCTGCAATTATGAGTTAAAGCTATTTTTAAAAAACAGTTGCATACAGGTACTCTTGCTTTAGGTATGCTTCTTTTGAAGTTTGAATTCTTTGTAGTATTTTAATTTTTTCTTTCAGGTGTCAATTTTGGTTTATAATTGCATTATGAAAAGGAAAATAAATCTTTATCTGAACTGACATCTGTCTTGCATAGGTAGGCTTGTTGGGTTTACCTGGCTTTGGCTGTATTAAAACTCGTTCTCTTCATCTTTATGAAAAACACATCCTGAATTACAATGTAATGATTCTAATTATGAATGCAATGAAATCTGGCAGGCTTTTATGATTTTAGCATAGTGAAATGTCATAGATGACAACGTTTATACACTGAATTTTATCTTCAAATCATCAGTCATTTGTTCTTCACATAATCAGTTTAACAAATCCAGAATAACTTTGCTTTAGAAGTCATTTGGAATGTAGAATATTTGCTTGAGATTTCTGTGGAATGAATATAATGTTCACTGTTATGCAAATGGCATGCCCATCACGTGAAATCCTGGCGTCTTAGCAGAATACAGGGAAAACGAATGGGTTGAACAAGGTGTGACAGTTAAACTGGGAAATCAGACACGTGCAGCATAAATTAGAATTAACTACAGTAATATTGCTGTGCCTGAAAAAATATTAATCTGTCAAGTTTTTCCTTAAATTAAAAAAGAAGGTAGACATAAACTTTTCACAAGACTTTGGATATCATTGGCCTTTGATATAAAAATAACCATACTGACGTATTTAAATAATTAGAAAATTGGTGGCAAGATGGAACACTTGATGAGTTTAAACGTGTTGCATTCTTTTGCAGTCTAGAGTAGGAATCAATACTGTGATGTTTCAGCCTTATTTCAGAGATTGTAGGAAGAGGAAGCAAAAGCTACAGTCACTGGAATTGGGCTTGCTGAATATTCTTGTTATCAGTATGAAGCGCATTTGCTGTTTAGATCATAGTGACATTTGTAAACTTGAAAAAATAAAAAGTGAGCATTTATCAAAAGTAAAACTGTTCCAAACAACTTTTTTTTTTTTTCCAAAAGTGAAGGATACAGTACAAGCTTCATGAATCAGTTGCAAAAACAAGAACTACAAACCTTATTTTCTGTAATGATAGTTAAACAGAGCAATATTCCAGCATTCTGGGTGGTGTTTTGTCAGCAGTAATTTATACCTGTGAAATAAAAATAAAAGATGTTATGGTGTATGATACCACAGCTCTTTGCATCAGGAAAACAGAGAGTAATATGCCAAAATCCTCTTTCTTTCTAAAGAATTGGGAAAGTCAGTTAACTTCTTTCTCTTATAGTTCTGAAATGTTACCCTTGAAAGTTTCCTCAAGAACCTATGGACTAAAATGTCAAATTCAGCTTATTTTCAGTTTATTAAGGATTTTTTGTCACATTTTCTTTTGGGTAAGTGTAGAATCAGAAGACTGGTAGTCAATTCCAGAAAAAGGACTTTTGTCTGGAAATGCAACTTGGGCAATATGGATACATCTGAATCAAATGGATCTATCCACAGCTTCTACTTATAGGATACAGGCACATAAGCTTTCACTACTAAAGCTCTGTAAGTCCCCAAAGTTTTGCTACTACTTGTCTGAAAATGCTTCTGTTTTAGCAGAGCTGAGCATTTTTCAGTGTCCATCTTACTTGGCATTCACAGACTTGGTATGATGGAACTTGAGACTCTTGAGGAAAGCTATCCATTAGGCATGTTCACACCATTATAACTGAAACCAACAGCACTGAGTTCTGCACAAAGCAGAGAGATGTGGATTTTATCTGAAAGCTCTTTTCTGGCTTTTCCTGCTTCTCTAGGTTCTTTAGCTTGCTTAAACGTTTATTTCTTCTCTGAGGTTCTTCTTTTTATCAGATTTTCTTCAATTGTTTTATAAGCTCTTCTTTTACAGCAGGAAAGATGGATGGGTAACAATATTGACTGAACTGCCATGGAGCTGTAACACTTTGTTCAGCCATCCAGCAGGTCTAGAATGGCTTGTCTTGTCCAGAAGGCACATGCTTCATCAGGCTTGCATAATCTCAATGAGAAAGGAAATCCAGTCCTTATTAAACCCTTGCCATCCTTATGCCCTGGATCATTCTATTAAAATTTTGGGTGAAGAACAGAATGAACAGAGTCATTCTGACGGAGGAGTCCATTGTCTGTTGCAGTTAATATAAGATACATCAGAACTCTCCTGAGGAAGTGGACAAAGTTTTGCTGGTTTTAAAACAGGAAGGTGAGCTTTCCGTGCTGAGGTCTTTCATGGTTCCACCACTGGTCTTAATATCCTTTTTGAAATTTAAGTTACTTCAGGTCAAAGCTTGAAATTCTCATTTCCTTTCCTCAGCTAAAAAGTAAGTCCCTGCATGTTACTCTTTACCTCTTGAAAGGGAAGCTGCCTTTGATTTTGCAGGAGATACATCCCTACAACACAGGCTTTAGACATTTGCCATGGAAATGAATTCACCATTCTTCCCATTTCATCCTCTTGCCTTGCCTATCCCACAAATTAAGATTTCTTTGAAATTCTTATTCTGAAACGTCTCAAATTCTTATTCTGAAATCTCATTCTTCAATGTCTTGGAAGTTTAAACAATTGTTTCTGTGTTGTCAGGATGGTTTTGAAAAGAAAGCTGGCTCTTCAAACTGTTCCCCCACAGAGACCAGAGACATTAGCTTGATCATGCGTGCTCAGTCATCTGCATGTGAATTCCTTGGCTGTTGCTATTTCACGACTTAGAAAGAGGTGAGGTTTCTGTATTGGAGGCTTACCATGTAACTGTTTGGCTGTCTCTCCACGTCATCAAAAAGCAACAGCAGGTGGATGTGAGTTCTTGAGCTGTAAGATCTTACAACTGATGCAACAACCTTATCTCACCTCTGTGGAAGGTGCCTCTGCTGGTTTGAGGATCAGAGGAAAGAGAAAATCACAGCAGAAAACTACATGGTGGCGATTTCCACTTCATAGCCCTGTCTTTTCTCATCTACCCTGCTCACCTTCCTCCTTTCAGAGGCCTGTTTGCAACTATATATTCCATCTTCCTCTCTGCTTGTTTCTTTCATTATCCTGAAGTCCTTTGTTTGTGGCTTTGTAAAAGAAGGAATTCAATTGGGGCTTACAGATCCAGGAATTTATTGACTGATCTTTTGCCTCCTTATTTTCTGGTAGAAGGAACCATCATGTTTGTCCTTGAAAGTCTCTGGTATTGGGGTAGGCTTTGAGGACTATGACAGCAGGAATTACTGGCATGTAATTTTCCCTTTCATCCATCAAACGAGCGTCAAATACGTTAGCGGTCAGTACCTGGCTTGATGCTGAGAAAGCATTTCACAGACCCCAGCTGCCTTCTCCCTTTTCTTTATTATATAAAAGTTAGCTTTGCTGACAACTTTATTGGCTGAGTCAAGGTGTAGTACATCGGAGATAGGTTTGAATCCTCTGACTTCTCTATCCATTGAAGCTCTGGGATAAGATCTCCCAGTTTCTTGTTTGCTTACTATTTTTATAATTAATTATGGTCATATTTGCCAGAAATTTCCTTAGTATTAAAAAATTGTGGTTAAAGTATTTGGAGTAAAACTGTCTCTTCATGGCAGGGCATCTTTCGTCTTTCTTAAAGTGCTTCCTTCACACTATTAGATTTCACAGTCTAGATGATCCTGCCGTTACTACAGGCAGCTGAAAATAATGATGAGGTTGCATATCAACATTTCTATTTTAAAAATACGTGCTGCAAGAAATTACCTGTGCCTAAAAAAGTTAATAGGAAACCATTTAACTGAACTTCATTATGTTAAGTACTTTGAACACCATGCAACATGCTGCCCGGATTCTTGATAAATGATCTTAATTGCCTATCTTTCTCATTGACTGGATTGAAATAATAAAAGTGAATACGGCCATTAGACACATGTATATCTTTAATGTGCCTTGACTCAGATTGCCTCCTAAAGCGTCTGTCCCCATCTATAAATTTTTTTTAGGCATTGTTTGACTCATAGAAAACCCAGAAAATCATTATAAGTTGTGAAGTAGACTTAAGACATGGGCCTTTTTGATTTATTTCATTATTATTTTGGCATTTCCGATCTGAGCTGTAGCTTGCTTGATCCTTCTAACCCAACATAAATATCATGCTGGGTCAGCATTGAGAGAGATTCAGCCTCTCGTTTTTTAAAACTACTTTCATCTCTTCTTTTTTGGTTAAAGGCTCCCCATGCCGGTATAAAGTAAGCCTTTAATTAATACCACATGGAGTGTTTTTTCCCCCAGTAACTGCTCAGTGAAGTCAGTCCTTGTGTGATTTTCTGTTTTAACTCAACTATGGGGGAAGCTTTCGATGTAAAATTAACTAGAATCTCACGTATAATTGACTTTGGCAGGAAAAAGGAGATATGTAAAGGTAAGCTGCAAGATTTTCTGGTTGCTAATTACTACTGCTTTTTAAGTATACCAGTTTAGAAATCCTTATACTAAATTTAGCTTATAACTAAGAAAATAAATTTCCATCTCCACATGGTCTTTCTTAAGAAAGTTTCTTTTTTTATGATCTGGCAAGGTGGATTAATATATGGAATTCTTAACTTTAAGTAGTTAACTCTTAACATTTAGAGATCAGACATAAATTAATATCAACATTTAGATGAAACATTTATTCAAAAGATTGAGTACAGGTTTGGAGAATGTCAGTGTCTCTTCTTTCTTCATGTCATTATCTGCTCATCTTGAGAGAGCAGTTAAAATGACATTACGATGAGAGCTTTTGGGTCATGTGAGTTCAAATCTCCTGAGTTCAGGGTTTAGATGAAACTTTGGTTTCAGAAAGAAACTTCAGTCACCTGGCTGAATTTCACATAATTTTGAATTAGTAACCACTTTGTCTTCAGTAAAAATCAGAAAGAAACTTTAGAGCAACTTTTGCCTCAAGGCGAGGACTCACTGCAGGGTAGCTCTACTGAAAGCAGAATATGCACTCCACCAGGAAGTATAGTTGGTATGGGAAGTTCAATGGCAAAGCTGTAGCTGTGTATTTGAGGGCATCCTTACAGAAAGACTCTGCTTTTCAAATTTTCAGCTGTCCTGAAGTGCTGCAACTGTTTTAAAATTGTGGGCAGTGGACAGTTACTTGGACCACAAGCTGATAAGTGTTTTTTTGGTGCGCCTGCAAAACATCTTTGGTTCCTTCAGGACTTAGTTTACTGAATCTTATCACTTTCAGGTTGACACAAACTCTAGGCATGCAAAATACATCCAGCACATATTAGAGCACCTAAAAAATATTCTCATTGATGGTGATCTCTGGCAGTTGTTGCTGGAAGTTGACTCAGTATACCAACCACATCTCAAAGCCACTTTTCATTTAAGTATAATTTACTGGTTTTTGAAGTGAGGTGAATTTCCTCGACAGATTACAGGAGTTTGAGTTAGAGGATAAACATCATACTTTGTTGCCTAATGTTTTCAAATGCTCTGGAGACAAATGCATGAGGAAACAGTGGATCTGTGTTCATCTGTTTGCTTAATGACTCTATTTCTGTGAAAGCAACTACATACAGGGTAGCAAAACATGATCTTGGAGAGTGAAACTGGCTTTTTTTTTTTTTTTAAGCACTAGTGGTCAGTATGTGTTGTTTCCTTTCGTAACATTACCTGTTTTGTACCATGTCCTCCCATTCTGTAGGCCTGCATTTGGCATAATGAATCTGATGTACCACCAAATCAAAGCTATACCTGAAAAACAGAGTGGTGAGAGGAAAGAGCAGTTGAAGTAGCTGGTGAAATTGCACAAAGACTCAAAATCAGCTACTCATCTACTTGGCAACTTAAGCAGGTGGCCATGAATATCTGGTTTAGCACTTCATTGAAAAGAAAAATACATATCCAGTTCTCCTTCCTGATACTTAAAGTTGTTGGTCTTCCTTAACTACAGACTCCTAGAACATCTATGTTGCTTTATAAAAACAAAAAATTGTCAGCCAGTGTCAAAATTTCTCAAGCACAGGGACAGAAATTTTGCAAGAACTTTGGCTGAAAATGCAGAGATGAGGGTGATGAAGGTAGATATGGAACTGTGACATATTCACAGCTGATAGATGTAAAATGTGTTGCAAGCCTCCTGCAACAAACTATGCACGTAATTGAAGTACACATGCAGAGATATAAATTAAAAAAAAGCAATCTGTAAGCTGCTCAAGCTATTTACAAAAATTTACTGTTGGGAAGAGAGACAGAGAAAGAAATGTTGTTTTCATTTGCAAGTTCTCAGGAGACTTCCTGCGCTATGACAACTTAGTATTTATAAGCATGTAGACAGAAAGAACTTACTTTTGGCCCACAGTGGATCTTTTCTGGCTTTAAGGTATTTTATTGAACCTTAGGTTTGCTCATAGATGCTATTCCTCTGGAGTTTGTTAAGCTTCACCCTGAAATATATTGTATTAGAACTGAACTTCTGGTGTTGTATATGCTGGTGTTCTTTGAGTGCTTTCAAAATTTGCCCCTATTTTTTTTCCTTAGGGTGCGCTTTCCCTATATACCCAAATATTGCATCTTGCAAATACTTGTTTTGTCAGGCATGAGCGATCACTTACATCCTTTGTATTCCTGATGACTAGTAAAGATCTATATTTTGGAGAAGATATTTCCAGCAAGTTCGTCAGGAAAATTATTTGCAGTTTTGCACACCAATATTAAGCTTTATACATGTAGATTTCTCAGTCCATAAACTGTTTGAATGGCTTTCCCAGAACAAAGGCGATGCCTTTAATATTGAGGCCTTTGATCTCTTCTGCATACTAATTATCAGTTTGGGATTTCATTATGCTATTCTTTTTGTCCCACTGTTGGATGTTTTCCAGTTTTTTCATTTTAATTTTTTCCCTGTTATTCCGTATTAATTTTTAGAAATTATTTTTATATGACTAACTTTAAGCATTACATTATTGTCATGCTAACTTGTACTCTTACATTATGCCTCAATATGATATTATAAAATCACCAGCAGCAACCCCTTTCCATTACATCATTGTTATCCTGTTATGCACAATAAATTTTTAATGGCTCTTGAAGGTACAGTCTTTTCTGCCAAAAAAATTTATTTCACAATTGCTTTCTTTCCATTTAGGGGTAGATTAGTTGAATGGTGGGCATCCTGTTGGAGATTAATACGCAAAGACTGACCACTACCTTTCCATAAACCTTTCTCCCTAGAACACGGTGAAAATAAACGAGAACGAGAAAGCTTCCTTGTGGTTAGCCAGTTGCCTACTCCAGATTCTTTTTGCTATGGAATGATTTACACGTTTAAAAGTCTCCAGATTATTTCCATAATGTGGAAGAATTGCTATAGCTGGAAAATTTCTGATCCTGCTACCTGTAGCATTTGTTGTGCTTTTACCCAAATTTGAATTTTCACAATGCTTAAAGGTTGGCTAAGGAGGGGAGAGCACAGAGAGGGAATGAGTCTTTCAGGACAACCTTGTACCAAGCAGAGAAGGTCTCATTGGCCAGGATTAAAAGAAGTCATTCCGATGAAGAGACAAGTACTTGAATTTAGTGACCACAGGTATTTGGGAAATAATCTGAAAATGTAAATCTTCAAAAGGCACGTTCGTCTGATAACAGCACTTCAGTACCTGCACCTGGAAGAATGCTCAAGAGTAAGAGAGAAAGCAAGAAGAAATAATTGGCATGTCTTTTCTTCTCAACACAGGTCTGGTCTCCCAGACTTTGACTGTCCACAATTCAAGGAAGACTGAGGAGAGGAGATGAAGAGACGGGACTCTAAATGGGCAGTAGGAAGATAAGGAGCAAGAGGAGCTTCCTATTTGCCTTTAAAGAAAGGCACAAATTTGAGTGGAAGCACCTCTGTCCTTATTTCAGTTTAGGCTTCTGCTGCTGTCATACCAACTCCTGCTCAGAGCCCTGGACCTGCGCAGCCTTGCATTTATATGCAGCCACTGACTCTTTCCAGGCAAAGCCTCAACTCACCTGAAGCCCTCTTTTCCCTACAGGCAGATCACAGTCTTTGGCTTTTCTCTTGCAGTTGAACCCCCTCAGACGAGGGTCATCTTGAACAACATTTTGTCATTGTTTCACGTCTAGCTGCAAACCTGTCACTTACCGCGTTGACAGCTTGCTGGCCTCATTAAACACATTCCAAGATTGATTTTCTTTACAATTTCTGTGCTCGGTGGTTCTTTAGTCCGGTAGGTATCATGTTAAAACAGATCAATTCCACCGTACTGCACAGGGTAAAATAACTAGGGAACAGAAAGTCTTTCTTCCATCAGTTTGGTCACACGTGTTGGCCTTTTCCCCTTAGGGCGCTGATAGGACTTTAAGAGCTGAGGTAGTGTTTCTTCAAGATAATTAAGGCGGTTTTAGTTTCTTTCTGCATTTCTCTTTCCTGTTACCTCTTCAAGCTGCAGGCCCCTGTCAACCAGGAAACTTCTCTCGCTCTCTCTGTGTCTCCCTGGGACTATATTTGACTCTCCTTTTGAAATCTGCTCTCAGAGGCTGTGTACTGAAGGGAAAAGGTGGGAATGTTTTGGAAATGCTTTTAGTTCAATAAAGTTAGCTTTATAGGTCAAAAGCCTTCTTAATTCTCAATAAAATGCAGGTTTACATGTTTGGAGGCACACTAGCTATTCCAGTTGTATCCCAGTGTGACGGTCTGCCATAAATTTCAAGGAAGACTTTTCAGCTATGGTAACTTGAGTGAGTGATCATGAATTTAAAATGCTCCTTTTCTGCCCTTCAGGAGATAACCTAAGAAACAAACAGAGAACCAAACCGTCGCCTGTCCTTTTTCTATCTTTTGTATACTTCTTAGAGTTTCACGTTATGCTTCCTACATGCTGATTTTCTTGATTCCAGGTTCTGTATTTAAAGTATTAATTTGTGATCAACAAGTGTCCTTTAATGAGTTAATTCCAAAGAGTAAAAATCCACTCCCACAACTGTTTGTCAATTGTGATATCCAAACTTGAATTTGGAGATAGGTCTGTACCTGTGTGTGTTCATACCTGTATGTGTTACATATCATACTTCTGATGAAATTGGTGCTCTGTTACTGACTAATAGAGAATGTGAGTGAGGTGTAACCAAAGCATCGACAATCATTTACACCTCAGCAGTTTTCCCCTGGGTAAGACTGCCACAATAATTGTTTCCCTACACCTTTTTTTTTTTTTTCCCATAAAAAAGGGCAGTTACTAACTGCGTATGCCTGAGAAAATTTGGAAATGAACAATAATATGAACAAGACATTAGTTTTCCCTTCACAAACCTTTCCCTCATGCAGCCAGCTGAGAACACTAAGAGTGTGTTGGGTAATTGGCTTTCCTGCATCCCGTGTTTTTAATTGCCTGAATATACAATCAGCTCAAGGTACATTTCTTGTGCTCTAATGAATTTTAACGTAAAGGTTTATTTCCAGATGGATCAGCAGTGGAACAGCTTTTCAGCTGTTTTATAAATATAATTTAAATTAACACATTGATACCAAAACCTTGCCACCCAAGAAATTAAACATAGAATTTATTATGTAATTGTGTGATTATTTTATCTGTGGACATCAAGGTGGCTTTTGAAAAAAATGCAGCATTCCCTAGAGTTTCTTTATATTATGGCACTAGTTTGACATTAATTCAAGAACTGTTGTAATTTAGATAAAATTTGAGATATGTCATTTCAGGGTGAAAAACGCTTATTTAAACCTTCCATAATTTTAATTCACTCTTTGCATTTATTTGTGACTTGAAAAAACAGGTAAATGAAGCTCTTCTTTCCTGACACAGTCTTTGGGATTAGAGACTTCTATATGAATGCAATATGAGGAGTTTTTAAGGCATGTCATTTCTCAGCTGAAAAGGTCCCATCTAGTTGCACTGTAAAAGTGAGTGCAGCACAGTTCATAGAGTATACATGCACATTTAATTAATGTTGCTGCCAGAGTAAATATGCAGCAGTTTTGCAGTTCGTGTTTATGGAAGGTATAGAAACAAATTAGTATGTTGGATGTTGTTTGGGTTTGCACCTGCCTCTGATGTAGCTGTGACTTTGTCATTTAACTTCTACATGCAGCTAATGTCCCTCTTGTAAAGAGAGGTAATAATGGTTTCCTTCAGATGGGAGTTACAAAGTTTGTGGAGCATGCAAGCGCTTGAGGAGAAAGGATTTCTATACCAGAATTATGAAAGACAATGCAGGCCTCTGCTGTAACACTGCTGTGGGCTCTCTTCATTGTCCTGTCAACGATGTCCATGTCGAGCTGCAGTGGGAACTTGGCACCAAGTGACTTAAGAACTAAGCCAAGTGACTTAAACCTCGCTAAGTAAAGCAGTAATAATTGTATTTACTCATCTCTGTCAAAAGTTTTTGTACCTGTGTTTGCAATGAGGTCTACGATTTGTAGCATCCATATATTTTTGTCATTGAAGACTATGCCATTTTGCCTCTCTCCCCACTCCTCGTAAATGTGAGTGAATAGTCATAATCAGAATTGCAGTCTGCACCTACAGATACATTTTGATTCATTTAGTAGTCTTTAATGTAATTTCAGTCAAGTTTCATTGCAGCAAAAGATCTCAAGTCAGAGGGATCCCTGGTGCTAGAATTAATTCCTGTCTCTTCCGTATACCTGTTCAGGATTGTAGGAGGTGATGGTGCTTACATTCAGACCAGAAGATCTGATTTTAGCCAACTGTCATATAGAGTCTGCCTCTGATAACTGTGTGTCATTTCTGTATTGTTGTAAACGTGTATTTGTCCGCAATATTACTGCATATGCTGTATTTCAGGAAAAGCAGAGATTTCTGACAGATGTCCTACACGAAGTGATGTTGCTGGATGGTTTGGCCAGTTCACATCCAGTATCCCAGGAGGTGCAGCAAGCCACAGACATTGACAGGGTGTTTGACTGGATCGCCTATAAAAAGGTGAGACTAATTAAGCCTACCTGTGTATATAGGTATGTCAGTAGCTATTAGAAGATCGTGTTGCATCTGTAAAACTAATACCATTGTGAAAATACATACGCCACAGTGGTTACTAGCTGGGAAACTTTAATTTGTGTGGAATATATTTGGAATGTACTACAGTGATTTTAGCCAATTACATTCAACACATCCAGTGTTATTAAATGTTATAAATAAACTTGGGAGGCTGTCAGAATTCAGCAAGAACATTTGGTGGTTTTTATTACTATTTATTTTGTGGCAGTGTCTGAATTGTGTTAGATGCTTTAAAAAGGAGAAGGATGTGTAGTCCTTGTCCTATTGAAACCCTCTAGAAAACTTGTCAAGTATGAAAGTTAAATGTAATGGGGTTTTTTTTCTGTTTTTTCTATGCACGTCAATTTTTGTATCAGCTAGTGGAAACTCTGAAGTCATTGCTGAACAGTGAGAGTGGAGGAACTGCCTTGTGGGTGGCGAAGGAATATATATTAAATTCAGGCAGTTTCAAATTGTATTTCAATGATAGAAAGCCTTTTGGCCAGCTTTGGAACTGAACAGCTTCTGTGCAGGAATGAGAGGGCTGCACACTTCCACCTTGTCCATCGCATGGCTGGGCTCACTGTTAGCATATGGACCAAAAGCTGGTGGTTACCATCATACCACGTGATGATTCTCTGCTACATGATGTGACGTTTAGTACTGTGTCTTAATTTCATGACCAAACGCACTTGATGTGTGATGCAGAGGCTGCTGCCTGCAGCCTTCTGCTGTGAAAGCTGTGCTGGATCTCTCTACTGGCAATTCAGTAGTAAGAGTCTTTTGACTATCACCTTTGCCTTTGATAATCTTTTCTTCTGCATCATTAGCTGCCTAACATCAGACTGTAACAAGACAGCAGCAGCGTAGCACTGACTTGCCTACTGAGCCTTCAGTTTATCCAGTGCTCGTTCTGGGCTAAAAAAAAGAGGTGTACCCTCTCTTAGAGTCATTGATTATTCCCAGTCAGCAATAACTTCAACTTGATCCTCTTCCATGAAAGGATCTTATGCCTTTAGGGATGGGCAAATGAGAGAGTGTGCGTGTATATGTCCATGTAATAGGTATAGCATCTAATATGCAAACACAAAATACTTCAGAAAATAGAGCCCAAGTAACATTTTCAAAAATCCCTTAGCTGGCTTTGAAAACATTACTCTTGGTCAATTAAGCTATGATAGCCAGCAGCTTTTAGCATACTAAAATATTCTCATTGTTTAAATGTTTCAATCGTATGTTTACTGGTGATAGCTGAACCTCAGTAGGTTCAGATGCTTATCTCACATCAGTATCTTCATATTTCAAGCTAATTATTTTTTCTAATTAATATGATAATAGCAATATCACACAGTAAACTGTAATACTTGACACTTATCTTCTCATCTTACGAACACTTTGCAAACATTAAGTAATTTTCATTTACATTGAAATGACAAATAGGACAGTAGGGCACATCTGTATACTGTTAGCTATTTTATGCAGGCTAATAGGATCATTCTGTTTTCTGCACGGATTAGAGTAGAATCTCTGTCTTGTATCTGTCCTTTTAAAGGTTCCTTTTTGAGTGTAACAGTGGCCATGCCCAGTGGATATGGCAGCCTCTCCACTCGGCTTCTCTGATGGCCAACTTTGCTGAACCCTAGGTGACACTGAATGTGTTCACGTCAGGGACTGATCCTGTAAATTTTGAACCCAGTTACCAGATCTAGCAAACCACCTTGAGGAATGGCAATGGAAGAATTTACTTACACGCTTTCATAGGTGAGGAGATTAAAAGACCCACTCTTTCACCCATGATTTTTTTTTCTGTTTTCTTGTCTGATTATTTGTCTGTCTGCTATTCTGTGTAACCATTCATCCTTTTATTTTAGATACAAGCAATAGCTAATAGGAAGAAACTTTCCCGACTGACTTCATAGCTGCTCTTTTCACCGTTTCTGTATCTTCCTCCAAGCACCTGATGCTGTTTCCTTCTGACGACAAATTAGAGCAAATTAAACATGTTGTAGATCTTGCACTGTTGCATTCCTATGTAACCCTGTATGCGTGCATGCATAGCTTGCACTTAAAATCAACTAGGGAAACAACCTCATTTGTTAGATAGCTGGAACATTTGCCTATCCTTCTAGCTCTCTAGTGTCTGCCAATATAAATACTGTGATGAATGGTATGGCAATAAAATCCAAACTGTAAAATTTTACTGAAGGCCTTTACCTGGTCAGGTATGTGCTCAATTATTTTTGGGTGCCTCAAAGCCCTTCTTACACAATGAGCCCTGCTGGAGGGATATTGTTGCCCGTGTTTCTGGGATGGCTTTTTGGTTGTTTGCCAACTTATTTTTTAAATTGCTGTCAAGTATTAAGTTCTGGGGAAATTTTTCTGTTTAATCCAGTAAACTTGGATCAGGAACATCAGTGAGGACATTTCTACTGTCTTAAATAAAATGTTCATTTTTAAACAGTTTAGCACTACGTGAAGTATCTTTTCCCTACATTTTGGAATGGATTTTTTTTTCCTTCTCTCTTAATTTTTGTTTTAAATATCCACCTTGTATTCTCTGGCACCTTGGATTGTCCATGTGATCTCTTTTCTCTCTTCACGATTTTTCTGCATGATATTGGAACAATGAAACTTTCTCCCATCTAATTTTCATTCAGTGAAATGACAGTCATAGAATGTCATTGTCGTTTCATTGTCTTTACTGTCATCAATATGGCATAAATCAATTAGACACCATTGAAGTACCCATCTCTGCTAGACACTCAGCTGTGATTTTAAAGATCCCCTCTTTCTCTTTCTATACACTTCAGAGATGAGCATTGAAACCGTGCTATTTAAATGCCTCAGAGCTGAATATATTTTTCACTTCCACTTTCTTGTCCTTGGTGATTGCACATGTTGAGAAATCTCATGACATAAACCCCTGCAGAATCCTATTCAGGTAATCCCACAAGCAGACTAAAACAGGCACGATAGCCCTGCTACACACAATGTTTTTCCACTTAAACTGTTGAGGGTAATGTTTTGCCTCTTTCAAAAGCATCATACTAGTCATTCTTCAGATAGGAGCGTGTCATCCTCCACTAGGGCCACAAATATGTAGAGAAAATTGGGAAGTCGTGATAGTTCATTAATAAACAGTACTGATAGATGATTCAAGGCTCTCAAGCTACATCAGAGAGCGGATATGTCTTCCTAGTGCAGCTGGAAGTGAGATAGTGTCCTCCCACGATGACAGGAAAAGTGGTTATATCCCAAGTGCGGTAGGAAGTACAGCCTGTTGAACACAAGAGTGGATCTGAGAATTCTTAAATCAAAGCAAAAAGCGTGACAGCCTTTCCACACCAGAAATAACTGACAGCAGGAATCATAGCCCTGGAGAGCTGCATCAACAGAGGAGGAGAGAGTGCAGCAAGAATAACATGAGAAGCAACAATCAGCAAGGAAAAGCCGGCTGTAATAAAATGGAGAAACAAGACAGCTGCATCTCAAAGGGAGCGGCCAGACCCAGAACAGCGTGAGGGAGAGAGATCCCAGACAGGACTAAAGGAGTCATAGCCCTAGATGAGTAGTCACAGCCAGATAAGAGAAGGGATGAAAGGGCACCTAGGACACTGTAGAGAGCCAGATAACATCTGAAGTCGTTTCCATCAGCCTGCTGCATGCTTTGAAGTGTGCTGGTTGAAGACTCTGGCAGCAATCAGAGCAGGCAAGACCAGTGTGATGGAGCGTAACTATAAAAGTACCCCCAATAGAATATGTCTAGGCAAGTGACAAACAATAATCAAAACGAGGAAGACGATGACTGGAATATTGAAGAATATTGCTTTTTTTTCCTCCCTGTAAGCAAAATTAACCTCAGCAGTGCGATCAGTTACTGGCCCTGGCTTTGTAGTGCAAACAATTCATTATTTCCTACACTTTTGCATGTGGAATTTCCTTTGCCTTCTTAACTCTGTGCCACTTCTTTAAAAATGCTTTTTCCTGCTTTCTGTGTCTGAGTGATGGAAGGATGATATGCCTCTTGTAGTAATAAAGGGGGACCATGCTCCCTCCCTCCCCTCAAAGGCAATGTTCTGCGTTAGGAAATCTGTTCAACTAAAATTTTGCAGAAATCAAAATGCTCAGCTTCCCTGTATGTTGCAATAACAGTTCTGGCAAAGGAGAATTTAAGAAATTGAAAGCAGTGGCTTGCTCATCCTTTTGAGTGTAATTCTCTTTGAAACTTTACATCATAACATGTTCTGCAAGAATGTGGAAGAACAGGAGGGCTAACTCCAGTCGCTGGAAAAGCTCTCTAAAAACTTTGTGCTTTTTACTTCTTTTCCTCGGATACGGGGAAGGATATTGGCACTGAAATAACAAAATAAAACAAAAAACCCCAACCCCAAAACATCTATTCAGCCTAATAAAACCAGGATTAGTGTCAGAGTCAAATCCACTCAGTTCATGAGTGCAGTGAAATTGTGACAATATGCATCTATGAGATGACCACAGAGAAGTAAGAGCAGCTCATTAACAGTGAAAGAAATACAATATAAATACTTATAAATAATAAAATGTAGTAAAACAGGTTTTATTTTTAATTATTCACATAACTAAATCGGTAACATAAGATGGCATCCAGCTAGTTAAAAGTCTTACAATACAATCCAGGTGGCTTTGCAACCCATTCCGTTACCACATTGTAAAGGGAGAGCTTTTTGTTCTCCCTGACTGATTTAGCCGTGAAGTCATCTGTGAATGCCGTTAAGTCCTGGGTGCGCGTTGGCGTGATGCTGGTTTCTGTTCCATGACGTGCAAGTGCAGCAGGTCAGTACCCAGATTGCAGAAGGTGCTCTCGGGAGCCATTTGTTCATAATGCGTTGTACCGGAGGAAGCATCTTGTAATCAAAATAATCTCTTTCTGTTTAGATAAGAAGGTGGTAGGTTGTTACTGCTTCCAATATGAAAGCCGTTGGAACTCAGTCAGTGAAACCTTTAGGTTCAAGTTCAGAGCAGCCCCAAGAGTGCCTGACTTAAAGCATGCAGGCTGTCCCACTCCAGCTGGTGGATGCTAGTGCGTAAAACTAAGCAGGTGCTTCAAGATACTTAAAATACCTCTCAAGGCATCTGAGCACCTTCCTGACTCAAAACAAACTGTCATTAACCTCTTACACTGTGTAGTGTACGCTAAGATAGTACTTTCTCAAGAAGAAACATAGAAACCACTGTGTATGGTATATAAACAGGTACAAACCAACAGTGCTTCAGGAGTGTTACGTTCCTCACACTGGGGAGAACTGTCTATGAGTTTGATTGGAAATAATAAAAATGGAGTACAAATCTTAATAATTTTATTTTAAAGAAGAGCTTATTAGACTAAGGTGCTCAGTCAAGGTAGAGCAATCAGGAAGACACAAGACTGTCTTCTCCTTGTTCTCCATCTAAAGGCAGCAGCAAACAGCAGCTCCCAAGGGCTAGAGGACGCGATCAAAGCAGAAATGGCAGCAGTGGCACAAGACACTGTGTCCCACCATCATTTCTCATATGTCTTTCCCTGACACGGAGTAGAAAGAACAGAATAGTGCATCCGTGTCTCAGATGTTTCCGTGGCTTAAAATAAAGTGTTGATAAAGACGAGTGTGCACGGAGGTACCCGCCTATGCACGAGAGCTCCTGACATGCACTTGCCTTTTCTGCTTCTCTGGCTCTACTTTGTGGCAGTCATTTTCAACAAAGGGCAAAGCAGAAAGTACCTCTGTAAACCTTCACAGGTAGTTGCCTGTGAAGGCAAGGGATGAATTTGGCTGACACACATCCTGGTTCAGCTCAGTAAAACAAGAGCAACGATTACAAGTGTTAAGGTAACTTGGAAAAAGTTGTAAGAATTAGAAAATAAACTGGAGGTAATGAAATAGAGTAAAATGAAAAAAAATGTGACATAAAAATATGATCAATGTTTTGATCAAAATATGATCCTGGAGGCCTGCAGGACATCTATTTAAGAGGGAACTCTCTGGAACAACCTCTGCCACACTGTTTTGTTGTTGTTGTTGTTTTTTAAAGGTATGTCTAAGTACGGGATAATTTCTGAAGCTTAAAAGAGGTATTAAAAGAGAGAAAGTAGAATGGCATGTTTAATTATAGTTAATTGCAAATCAATCCTAGGCAAATGGATTGAGATTCTTATGTTGTATTTAGTGAACTAAAAAAAAAAAAAAAGGAATATTAATTTTCATGCTTCATGGAAGCAAACCTGGCCAAACAGACCTGATTTCAATCTTTAATGAGACTAAATGTGTGGTTGGTGAAGATAAATTATGTTAAGACATAGACTTTTAAAATCTTTGTTTTATTATGGCATAATACTCTAGTTAAAAAGCTCCAGTGCTATACCATATCACTACAAAACACATTGGCTGGATTAATAGATAGCTATCAGATCATACTGATCCCCAAGGTAGTCATCAATGGAGAATCACCACAAAATTCGAGTTTCATTTTATTTAATTTGCTTTTGGATTCTCTGTGGAGCTGGTTGGTAAAACAATGATGCATTTCCTCTTTAAAGTGAAGTGACTGTGACCCTGTAAAACTTTGTAGAATCATAGAATGGTTTAGGTTGGAAGGGACCTTAAAGAACATCTAGTTCCAAGCCCCCTCTGTATGGCATCACTTCCTTCCGGTGTGTGGACCACACCACACAGCCTGGTGTCGTCAGCAAACTTGCTGAGCATGCACTCAATCCCACTGTCCATGTCGCCCACAAAGATTTTAATTCTGTAAGTATTCATTATAAAAGGGAAATTCTTTGTCTGTTACTTCTAATGGAAAGCATGAATTTGTGGAGCCAGTTGTATTATTGCAAGAGATTCTTAATACAGTGGATTTTAAGATCCGCTGGTTGGTTCGCTACTTACTTGAATTCTCATGATGGCCCATCTATGTAAATAATATCATCAGCCTCTTGTGTTTGTCCATCCTTGAAGATTTCCTCATACAAGCAGTTTATGAAAAAGTGTAATGTGCTTTTGTCCTTGTTGGTGGTGTCAGAACATGTAAGAACATTTTGGTGGTACGGCTAAATAAAACTACTGTTGTAAATGGGGTCCCGATAGCATTTTATCTAGGCGACTGCTGCGTTTTGTTATTCAAGGAAAATGATGTGACAATATCCACCTGAAGAGCATGATTAGTTATGGTCATTTACCCGTGAATTTTATTCATTGTGTCATGTTCCTAAAATTTGCAACAGAATTTATGTCTAAGACAAACATTTCACCAAAGCTCATCTTACCATCTGACCATTCTGGTATTATCCAGCCCTAGAACAGCTGTGTTTGTCAGAATAGAAAATGATTATGATTTCCCAGTGAAAAGCTCTCCTTGAATATAATGTTGCTTTTTCAGTGATGTTTTGGCATCAGATAAATGGCCTTACAATCTATAAAAAAACCCATAAGATGCCTTTATGCATCTTTGATGATTTAGCACAGTACATTACAGGTTTATAGGTATATTTGCTGATTTTAAAAATATTGGCTCATCCACGCTATAAGTAAAGTTTTAAAAATAGTGTAAGTTTAATTTGTTTATTAAAATACATCCTGGGTTTATTGCTGGGTATCACAACACATTAACTTGTGGGTGTGCACTGCTTGATGAGCAAATATCGATTGGAAATTCTGTATTATTTTAAAAAGAAGATAAATTAAATGACTGTTTTGGAGGGTTTTTTTTTTTAGTTTGTTTTTCTAGTCAGTACTGTTAAAGTCAAGGAGGGATAGATTTTTTGGGCTCGTTTTAATGAATGCAGTCCCTTACTTTTTAACAATTTATTACCAAGTGCAGGGATACCACTCAGACCCAAATTCAGCCAAGTATGTAGTTACATGCTTAATTTTATGTATGTGAGCTCTGGAATTTAAGTTGGGTTGCTTACATATTTGAGGTACTTCCATGTGCAACTAAATGGTGGCTGGACTAAGAACTTAAAGATTAGGCTCATATTGTCACATTTCGTACTAGTATGCTGCATAGTCTCTCTATATATCTATCTCCTTCCTTACTTCTTCTCATGGCTTTTATGTGGGTTTTCCAAAGGGAAAGCCTCTAGGAATTCATTTGAACAATTTACATTTCTGCCACAGGGAGACAATCACAGGCACATGTTTACTCATTTAAACAAATATGTTCTGTTATCCTAATCAAATAAGGAAGCATTTGCACTCATGAAATTCACATGCATTAAGCTTCATTTTTCTTGTAGTATTTGGAGGTGCCGTTGGAGAATACAGAAAATAGCGAAGCCTGGTGTATTACAGTGCTCAGTTTCTGAAAATGAAAGAGGGATTTAGTGCTGGTGACTCATGATACAGTCTAATTAATTCTCTGAAAAGAATTTCTCAGCGAGTACTTCTGCACTTCCCAGACATGAGATATTTTGGATAGAGGCAGCTGAAGAATTCCGGAGGAGCCCGCCACAGTACCGTGTTGTAACTGATGGCATGAACAGGACAGTCTTGTTCCACGACTATCTGGTTAAAGCCGCATACCATGAAAGATGGTTCAGACAACGAAGGTAAAATACGTTTCAGCATGACAGTCTGAGTGGGAGCTGAGGAATGGTTGGACTTCTCCTCCTGGGGAAAAGAGAAAAAAGCAAGAGTGTATGGTGAATATATTTGCTTAAGGAAGCAGTTTAAATGCAACACCTGGATTTGAAAGTGGTTAACCAGTTTTCAGTTCTTACAGGAGAACTAAGGGATGCCCATTGATTTGCTTAAGGTCACACCAGTCGCTCAACAGACATTACAGCCAGACTTCTCCCATCTCTTGGTTCCTCTTCTTTAACGTGCTGGGGTACCAATTCAGTTAATTCAGTGCACTCCATGCAGTGTAACACAGCAGCTCAGTTCACCAAGTTTTTAAATAATTCATTTACACACATATGCACTATTCTGTATCTACATTTGAGCAAACTCTGCAGATGTGAGTTAGTCAACATGTATATTTTTGTGTTAAATTTCTCCAGGATTCAACAGATTTAATTTTGTTGTTTTAATTTTATGTAAGAGTTCTTTTTTAAATGTCATATTTTTGCTACGTGTTTGATGTACATTGTTCTTTCACTTTAATTCATGCTGTGTTTTTCCCAATAAGCTAAATTTCATGGGGCATCCAGCTGTGGTTGCTTAGTACCAACAAAGAATGATTGTTTTGGAAAGCGTGACTTGGATATTAGTTGTTGGCTAGTGTTCACATTACAAAAATAATGTGCAAATGTGCATTCTTTGTATGAATGCTTGGTAACATGCTCTTCTAATATTTGAAATGAATTTAGAATCACAGAATTATCTAAGATTTTCAGAAATAAAGAATAATTATGAATTCAGGAACTTTGAACTGAAATGAAATTACACTCATTTACTTAAGAACCCATTTGATTGTGGATACCCTTAGGCTTCTATTTGAGAGAGTACTGGAAAAATCTGTTCAACATTTTTAAGGAAAAAAACCAACCCGTATGCTGCTTTTATTACATTTGCAGTTCTAAAAAAATCTTTCTCTAGCATGTCATGAAGATACATTTCAACCATTATTCAAAACATATTAGCCACAATTTGAAAGTTTTTGTGGGATCTTAAGTGATTCTGCTAAGGTAGTTGATCCCTGACTCGAGTGTATACAGCAGGTATGGCTCTGGCTTATTGGGTGAGGGGCCATGTCATGGCCAAAGTGTAAAAGGGGGGGCCACAGATTTTTAAGGGTATAGCAGAGAAGTGCAATGAATTATTTGTATTGGACTTTCCTGCTGAAGAATGGGTGGATTCCCACACTCAGTTTATTCTTCATAACAGGTAGATTGCAGGAACTATCAACTTCAGGGACGTATATGGGAAACTAACTAAAAGAGCGGAATTAGTTGTTATGAAGTCAGCAGAACTGGGTTGCATCCACCTGCACCTTCTGAAGGTAACCAGATGTGGAGCTGGAGAACTTGTGGCAATGGGATGTAAACCGTCCTTACAATTGGCCACTGTGCCAGAGAATTGCTGGGGTAGTGTACAGAAAGGGCTCCAGGGGAAGTCCTGTGAGCTATAGGGTGATGAGTTTGACTTCCGTCTCTGGCAAGGTGGGGACTCTGTAGGCTACAAAGAATAAGATGACTGAGCATGTGGATAAATATGTTAGTCTTGCCTGGGCATAACTGTTGCAAAGGGAGATTCTGTCTCACTAATGAGCTGAAGTTCTCGAGGGGAGTCAGTAGACACTGGATTTAAAAGAAGTCTTTGACAAGGCACTTCGCCTGTAGCTCAGGGTAAATAGTTTAGGGAGGGAACTATTTAATGTGTGTGTAATGTGACTGATTCATTAAAAAAAAGAATATTAGTATATAACAGGTATATATTAGTAGCCACCAAGCTTTGCATGTTGATTCTCATCTTAAATCAGGAACTCTTTTTGAAAGAATGGTACCTTTGTGAATGCCTGCATGTGGTCTGAGCCTTGTTTTAATCGATGAAGATGAAGGTGGTTATAGGAAGTTATTATTGATAATAATAGCTCTATCAGTAAGATTAATAAAATCTAGATAGAGGGTAGAGCAACTCACATTTCTTTTAGCTAGAGAGAAAGTAACCCTAATCCTGAATTGCAGGGATACCAGCATACAGAAAAATAACTGTAGGCCTCCTATCTGTGTCCCATTGTATTTGAAAACCAAGCGGTGCTATTACATATTAATCAAGACTGACTTTGAACTGACTGCTGCACAATAGAAGAATGTTAATCACCTGTAGTCAGTGTTGGTTTTGTGGTTTGTTTTTTTTTTTTTTTTTGTTAAATGAGAAAAGAAGAAGCAAAATGGATGGGTGGAGATGTTGTGGAAAATTGACATATTAATTTTTTTTTTTAAGTACTGCATTTATGTCATTGTTGTTGGTAGTTCAATGCTCCTCTCCTCAGCGCCTCACTCCCTGCTTACACCTTGAATACCACAGTGGTGTTTTTCTTACCAGGATACTTCCTGATTTTAATATTTATGTCACAAAAGGGATTGTTCTGAACTAAATCAAAACAAACAGCTTTCATTCCTAAACAAGGATGGCAAGGTGAACATTCAGTGAAGAAGAGATATATTGAGGTCTGTGTCATTACTGCTGCTGATATTTGGTGTTAAATAAGATAAAGGGATAGGTGAGCCTGCAAGATGCTGCCTCAGCCTTCGCAAACTCAGGGAGGTGATTTTGCACTGTTTACCCTTACACAAGTTCCAAGGTTACTTGTAAGTTGCAGGATAAAATATCTTCAGAGGGATTCACGTCATCTCACTTGGGGTGTTCACTGTGTAGACTCCTGCAATTCACTAGTCCTCTAGCCTCCCTATATCATCAGTGAAAATAATTCATCTGTCCTATTTTAGATGCATTTCTTTGGATGAGATGCATCAGGATGAGCTGAAGTGCTTGCTTTGCTCTCCGTTGCCTTCAAAGGCATCTAGGCAGCTGGCTCAGCTCTATACAACTGAGAAAGCATCAGATAGCTACAATGTAGGCACCTGCATTCAGTGAGATGAGTCTCAATCCTACAGTTAAAAAAAAAAAGCAGCAAAACAGACAAAAGCAGAACCAAAAAGAAAAAATAAGTTGATGTTCTAGGAAAAAATGACAAGTTTTGGTGGGAAGGAGGACAGAAGAGCTGTGCTTTTTCTGGGTCAGCCTTTTGTGGTCTCTTTTCCTTCCTCCAACGCATTTACAAAATTATAGTTTATTTCACCCTGACAAGAGGCAGTTGTAGTTTGTGGTTTCTGTTTTGTGTTGGTGACATTTTTCTCTCATGAGCACTTTTTAGAATACCGACATAATTTTTGGTCCTTAAAAGGATAATGCTGAATGAGCTTCTAGCTCATTTGTATCTCTTCACACACGGCCCCCTGCCCCTGCCTCCTAGGTTCTGCGTAATCCTGTGTGCCCGTTTACTGACTTTTTATATTGTTCCTTTCACTGCGACTGCTTCACCAGGTCATTATTTCAAGTGCTTTTCTTTGCTGTCTGCTCAGTACAGAACATCCACCTTCAGCTAGCAAGCACACTGCCCTCTCTTCAGTGCCCTCTTGAATACCTGCTTACCTTTGCTGCTTTTCTTATGTGATGACATATATAAGCATGACAATGTAGAATAGACCCAGATGTGAGATATTTTATTTGACTGTGTATATAGAAAAGGATGGTGTCACACCAGTTTTGTATCTCCACAATTCAGAAATTCTTGGGAACTGCTTACTAGTACAGAACTTTTGTAACAGAGTGGGGAATCAGTCTCTGTACGGCCTTTTTGGACAATGCAGTTGAATTCATCTCACCTCACTTTAGATGTCTGCAGCGCAGATATGGACATATGGGCTAGTCACCCAAGGCTACTTTTGGAGTGAATTACAAGAGGTGGGTGCTTTTAGGGTACAATTCTCCCGATCTGTTTGGAGGTCTACTTTAAGATGAGATAAAGTGCACCCAGAAGTGACTGGTGGTGTCCATTGACTCTAAAGGAAGTCTGAAGAAGTAAATTAATTTTAGACACAGATGCTACAGATACCTGCATTAAGTCAGATGTATCTCCTCCTGTGTGGTTGTTTAACAGTACTGTGTTGTATGCAGTAGTCATATTTTTGTGGGTTCATACATAAGACTTACTTTTTTTGCTGTTAAACAAAATTCCATTTGGTACTTTCTTTTGTATAAGAAATGATTACAGGATGCAAGTTGCAAGTGAAACAATTAATGTAACAATTCAGGTATAATACAATTGGATCATGCAATAAGTCAGAGAATTAAATTAACTTACAGTAATTGTGACCTCTAGTGATGCCACAGGATCAAAAAATATAGAAGTGGGTCTTGAAAAATTAGTTTCATTTAATCTAAGATCAAGGTTGCAATCATGTTATTTTATGTTGACATGAAGAGAATTAGACTGAATGCCTTAACTGTGACTCTGCATTTTGTAGATTTCAAAGACAAGTTCAGCTCACCTATAAAGGAATTTTGTGCCTAATTTTAGTTATGCATGGTCTTTACCATGGTGTGAGTGTGTGAACAAGTTTCTTCAGGGAAAGAAAGAGCATAAACTTACAGCACTTCAGCCAGTGTTGGCTAATTGCCCATGAGCATGGCTCTTCCCAAGAGCACTTTACAGAAAAGGACTCTGTATGCAGTTAATTTCTGTGGAGTCGCCAACATGTTCATAGAATCATAGAATGGTTTGAGTTGGAAGGAACCTTAAAGGTCTTCTAGTTCCAAGCCCCCTGCCATGGGCAGGGACACACATGGGCACTAGATTGGGTTACTCAAAGCCCCATCCAGCCTGGCATTGAACACCTCCAGGGACGGGGCATCCACAACTTCTCTGGGCAAACTGTTCCAGTGTCTCACCACCCTCATAGTGAAAAATTTCTTCCTAATATCTAATCTAAATCTACCCTCTTCCAGTTTAAAACCATTACCCCTCGTCCTGTCACTACACTCCCTGATAAAGAGTCCCTCCCCATCTTTCCTGTAGGCCCCTTTTAGGCACTGGAAGGCTGCTATAAGGTCTCCTGGAGCCTTCTCTTCTCCAGGCTGAACAGCCCCAATTCTCTCAGCCTGTCTTCATAGGAGAGGTGTTCCATCCCTCTGATCATCTCCGTGGCCCTCCTCTGGACTTGCATCAACAGGTCCATGTCCTTCTTATTTTGGGGGCTCCAGAGCTGGAAGCAATATTCCAACTGGGGTCTCACAAGAACAAAGTAGAGGGGCAGAATCAGCTCCCTGGACCTGCTGGCCACCCTTCTTTTGATGCAGCCCAGGATGTGGTTGGCTTTCTGGGCTGCAAGAGCATGTTGTCGGCTCCTGTTGAGCTTCTCATCAACCAACACCCCCAGGTCCTTCTCCTCAGGGCTGCTCTCAATCCATTCTCTGCCCAGCCTGTGTTTGTACTTGGATTTGCCTTGACCCAGGTGCAGGATCTTGCACTTGACCTTGTTGAACTTCATGAGGCTGGCACAAGCCCACTTCTAAAGCCTGTCCAGGTCCCTCTGTATGGCATCCCTTTCCTCCAGCGTGTCGACCGCTCCACACAGCTTGGTGTCATCGGCAAACTCGCTGAGGGTGCAGTCAATCCCACTGTCTGTGTCGCTGACAAAAATGTTAAACAGTACCGGTCCCAGTACTGATCGCTGAAGAATGCTGCTCATCACTGGTTGCCACTTGGACATCGAGCTGTTGACTGCAACTCTTTGAGTGCGACCATTCAGCCAATTTCTTATCCACCAAGTAGTCCATCCATCAAATCCATGTCTCTCCAATTTAGAGACAAAGATGTCATGTGGGACAGTGCCACATGCTTTGCACAAGTCCAGGTAGGTGTTGTCAGTTGCTCTACTGATGTGTTCTACCTTCCTTTCTTGTAGCAGTGGAGTCATAGTGCTGAGGCTGAGGAAGCTTTGACTCTTTCATAGGTTATATGAGGAGCATGCTGGGTGATCTTTAGCAAATTATTTCACTATGATGTGCCTCAGTTTCCCTTTAATTTGCAGGATATTGATATCAGTGTCTTATGAAGCACTTATGAGGTCTGCTAATGAACAGTGCTTCACTAGGTCCATGTAGCGCCATTAATCATTAACTGAATATCGAGTGTATTTTTCTGAGCAGACTTTTATTAAGATGGGCTACAACGGCTTAAGGTTAGTCAGAATTTACACTGGCAGGAACATAGGTACGTTTTTTGGGTAGGAAAGAATTGCTTTCCACTAGACCTGTTAAACCAATGTGTTTTACCTCTTGACAAGGTACTAAGTCGTCCATTGCCTGGAGGAGAGCACTTAAATCATCAATAAATAGCCATTCTGCCCTGTAGGAGAGCCAGGTTCACTTCTCAAGACTCCATATGTTATTCCTCGGTTGGACAAATGTTGGCAGAGCAGAAGTGGCCCTGAGAGTGGGGTGGAGAGCAGATTGGTTGCATGTCAGGGTGTTCAGGGAATGATGCTGACAGGTTCCAAAGGGCTTCCTCTGCAGCAGGACAGGTTTGTTGTGATTTAGGATTTTTCTGTAGGTAGGTCTAGGTAGGAGAAGCTTTCAGAAGGTATGGAAGCATAGGTCCTCTGGACTCCATCGTGTTCACTGCTTACTAGGCAGATAGGCAGTGAAAATGCTAGCACATTGGGCCATTCAGATGACCCCAAGGCTACTTGTTCTATTACTCCTGTAACTGAACTGACTGTACATACCTTCTTTACCTCCCAGGACCTTCTGGTACGATCATCTTCCAAGCTTTTTAGTAAGCTCCTATTCCTTATGGCAGTTACTCTGCATACCTCTTTCTTTTTTGTCCCTCTGCCTGCAAACCTATTTCTCTTCATCTCCAGTCGGAGTGCCAGTGTTTGCTGCCTTTCTCTTTCCTTCCCAAAGCTGGGAATGTATTGACTGCTTCTGCTCTTCTTACTAATGTATTACTGTTCTCTGTTCTGCCTGCTCTCAGGGTGCAAGAAAGGTGAAGTGAGTGGTTTCCCCCCTTTTCTTCCTCCCATTTCTTTTGCCTCCACACCAAGGGCTGCATTTGCTCCTGTTTCTCCTCCCTTCTCCCCAAGACAGTTTTTTCCTCTTGAGGTTCTCTGGTTTTGTTTTCCCCTTTTTCTTTAGAACCCCTTCCCTGTTCTCCCCTCCCCTCCACTTTTTCCCTTCTTCCTTTCTTCCCTTTTTTCCCTTCCTCCCTTCTTCCCTTCCCCAAATAAGTCAAGAAGGCATTTGCTTTCCCTGTGTGGGGAAGATGTCAGAATTGGGACAAGCATATTGTTCTGGAAGCTGTAAGTACGACTTCTGGGCTTCCTGAAGATAATTAATTGGTATAAAGTACTTCTAAATTAGCTGTGAAAAGATACTGATCCTGAGAGAGTAGTCCTGCCTTTGTGCCTCGGATCTCCTATTCAGTCTTTGCTTGGTTTTTTATTTTGTTTGCTCTGTAAAGGCCAGCCATAGTTCTATACAACATGTGGCTAAATGTTACCTGTGAGATGAATTCTATAATTTTTTTTATGTGTATCTGACAGTTCTTGGTCTCTGGATAGAAAAAGACTCTATGGGCAAGATCATATGAAGGTATTTGCTTGCTTACTTCTCACAGATATCAGTAGAGTTAAGGTGCCTATATAAATGTATGTCCATTGCTATTATGTGAAATTTAAACTGTGAGAAAGAAACAAGGGGAGCCTGGAATACTAACAAGTGAGTAGGAACAGGGATGTGTGATAAGAGGAAAAAAGTCTTTGTTGTTAAGGATTTAGGCTGGGTTTTTTTTATATATTTTATATGTTTTTTGATTCTGCTACAGATGTTTTACATTGCCCTGCCCAAGTTACTTAGAGGTTAAATAGGATTTATCTATTTATTACATTTTTTTAATCTTCTGTTTATCTGTTTAAACATCTCTGAGAACTTTACACATTCTGTTCCTGTAGTAAAATAAGGGTAATAATGCTTCCTGACCTATGGTCTTGTCTGTTCAGGCAAGAATCTGTTTCACTAGGGATTATTTTCTATGCTGTTGTGTGTTCCAGACATGACTGGTCTCCCAGTAAGATTACATACCACCATAAAAACATAGCATAGTGTTAATAATGCAAACACTATCTTTTGTTTTATGCACTGTTCAACTCTTCTGAGTAACTACAAACATCTCCTCAATTAATGATTTTTTTCTTTTTTTTTGCGTCAGTTACTTTGTTAGCTATATATTATTTGTTGTTGCTGCCTATGTGGAGAACTTGTGGTGTTTTCTTACAATTTACTATCAATTTACAAATCTTTTTGATTTATGTCATTATTTCAAATGTTGTTTATTATAGATAATCCTGTCTGTACTTCAAAAATAGTCACTATACAAAAAAAAATAAAAATCAGTGGAACATGTGTGAAATGGTCTAAGAATTGGACAACTGTTAAATTCCAAAACTATTCTGAACTTTAATCTATCAGGAAAAGACATAAAATCCTGTTTTGAAAGCTGAAGCTAGAGAAATTCAAATTAGTAAAAAGGTGCACGTTTTGACTGGGAGAGTAAATATTAGTTGTAACAATTTATGTAGTACTGTGAAACATTTTCCTGTTCTTAAGTCTTCCTAAAATAGATGCTACTGTGTAAAGAGAGGCAATAGGATTTTTGCCTAAGTTACTGTTTGACCTCTATTTATGCAGGAAGTCAGATTACATTGTTGTAATAGTCATTTTGGCTTTAGAACCTGTGAATTTTTGAATTTGAGTTATTTCTCTTTTTCTTTATTTTATTTCAATTTCTAATTGAGCATCAGCCTTATTCCTGAACCTACATCTGTAGCTGAGGTTGTTGAGTTCTAGCATCATGTTTTCTTATGGCCTTTGATTCCCTGACTTTAAATCAAAAGTGTCCTCCCTCTGGTACAGTGATCAGTACTAAGTATAACATTTAATTAATGGGATTGGAAGGCTGCTTGTCTTGAAATTGGATTGCAAAGTGGGATATTATAGGTAAATCTTCAAATCAGACATGCAAAGATATTTCTGCTTGAAATAGAGCACTCGTGCAAGGGGAAAATACACAGCTATTGTGGTTCTGAGGGGGAGTGTGAAGACACAAAAGGGATGCCTTAAAGAAAGCTGCTCCAGCAAGTATATATATGTTTCTTGGTTTAAGTACTGAGAATTAGAATCACCTGTGAAAAAAAAGAAATTTTTTGAGATCTTTCTGCTTTGCCTGAAGGGGCAAAGGGATAAGAGCTGGTATAAGTAGAGAAAGAGTGTTATACAAGCGCTTACCTCTTTGCGTGGCAGCGTGGGAAATAAGCTGACTATTAATAAGTCAAATATGCATCATCTTACATCTTATAAATGTAACATCTTATGAAATTCTTATGAAAATGATCCACTTCCAGATCATCAGATCTTGAAGGCTTCTACAAAGGAAAGTAGTATCACTAAATCCCGATTTACAATAGTATAATGAAGGTAAAAATATTATGAATAATCGCTGTGGTAGAATTCAGCGTGGACATTACTTTTTGCCCTCATTTAAAACTGAGCAGTTCTGCTGAGTGCACAGAAAGGCTGGGGACAACCAGCTGTGGAGCTGACACATCCGTGCTCCAGCAGTGGAGAGAGGGTGTTTGATGACCTGCACCTTATTCAGTATACAGGGCAGGATATTAACAGTATCAGTCTACTTCCTCACTTTTCCTTGTAAGCATTTGCATTATCTTCTCTCTTTTTTTTTTTTTTATTCCAGCACAAGTAAAGATTGTATTAATCACAAGTTTCTAAGATGATAATGTAGGATGGAAATGCTTGCTTCAGATTGTTATTATTGTATGACATTGACACTCAAAACTGATAACTTCGTTTTTTCTCTATTATGTCCCACAGGGTGCAGCTCTAATTCGAATGTTGGCTAATTTTATGGGTCACTCCGTGTTTCAAATGGGCTTACAAGTGAGTAAAGGCATTTCTGTCTTTGTGTAGGTGTGTGCATTTCTAGCAGTTTTTCTTGCCCTCTCTTTTGTTTTTAAACTATATTTGCTTCTATTTGTGGAAATGTTTCTTTACTTCAGTACCATCTGAGGCACCAACATGTCCCTGAAACTGAATTTGATGGAAGATGCTGAGTAGTGTAACACAGAAGGCGGTGCCCCCGCTCCCACCTGTATTTCTTGGTGTATCAAGCGATTGCACTTTAACTGGCCCACAGTTTTGTGTCCATTTTGTGTAGGTTTCCATGCAAAAGCCGTTTTATCTATGTGGCAGCTGTGTGAAAGCATAGCTGAGGAAAGAGCTACCTCTCTTCAAATACACTTGTGTGCTGGTATAACAAGTAGTAACACGTGATGCCAAGCCAGCTAGAAAATACACAGCCCTAAAACTAGTAATGCATTTCAGATAAATATTTTGCCTTCCCTTCCCCCATAGCAAAATCCTTGAGCTTTATTTTTACCTTTGATAAGCATGGAGTGCTCTCTGCCTTAACAATGTTTTGAAAACTCACTCTGCCTTTTAAAAGAAATTTAAAGAGGTAACATCTCTGTAAGAAGAGAAAGAAATTCAACATACTGATTACCAAGGATGAACTCTTTTCAGCAATAATTCAGTGCAAATGAGTGTTTCGTAAACTATTTAAAAACAAACAAGCAAAAGCATAAAAAACAATGCGACTCCCTCTATTCCATTGAAATCTGTTTGAGTAAATCATGTTACAGGCAGCTGTGATTGATGAATTATGTATGATGCAGCCTGCTACTTAGAAGTGTCCTTTAAAGTAAATTGATGTTCACCTGAAATACAATTATGCTAAGATGGAAAGAGCAATCAATCTTATCTGTTCTTAGTAAGCTTTTCATTTTGAAATTTAAATAAACTACGTCTGGGATCAGGTCATTTTTTAACAGAATAATTCCACCTCTAACCAAAATGAATTGGAAGATAAAATATAAAACAAAAGTTAAATAAAGGCATTGGTTATGTCAGAGAGGTGTGTTCCATGCAATAGGCAGTGATAGAAAGCCTGCTGAGGAAATACAGCTTTTTGGAGAGTTTATAGGACATTCAGGACTTGCAGGATAACATTTCATAGGACCCAGTTGGCTCATTTTCTTAGTTGTAACACCAGGTTAGATCAGTTCGTTAATTTTCCTATCCAGATAAGAAATCCTGAAATCAAAAATTTCCTTCATAAAATCTTGTTTACATCAAGGGTAAGACCCTCATCTCATTTTAGCCACTAAGACTTCTGTCCTTATTCTGGCAAACTCCATATTCCAGCCAGAAACTTTTGGCTGCACAGGTCCATTCATATAGAAATTCAATACTTTTTTGGCAAAAAAAGTATTTCACTTAGGGTTTCAGAAAGGAAAAGTTTTAATACATACATCTCAAACCTACTTTTTCTATTTTCCTCTATGTTTGAAATAGAATTGTAGAAAATTTCAGATCAAAGAATAGGGCTATGCAGGGGTTAAATAATCGTAATTATCATAAAGTTGTAATGGAGCTTTGTTTTTTGATTGGTTGAGTTTTTTGAGTTTTGTTTTTTTTGTTTGTTTGTTTTTGGTTTTTGTTTTGGTTTTTTGGTTTTGTTTTTTGAGTGGTTTCCTATTATTTCTGCTTTTCACCAGTTCTGCTCTAAATAGAAACTCTTCTGTTTGCTAATGAAAGTCTATGAAAAATCTAACTGTGAAAATCCAACTAGTGAAAGTCTTGGCATCAGTTCAGTAGGAAGATGATATTCTATTCTTTTATAAAAACTATTTGAAATCCAGGTAGAGATTTTCCTTGTGTATGGCTCCAAGCTGAACAAAATAAAACATGAAGTTGATAAGCTTGTTCTTAAGCTACAAGTTATACAATTAGAAATGTTTGTCAATCATTTTATTCTTTGTGGTCTGTAGAGCTAACAAAATAGCGTTCCAGCACTGTAGAGTTGGGAGGTTAGCTTTGCTAATGATAAGGGGAACTCGAGGACGAAGTTACCCTTTCTACCATGCATTCACTTGTGCTTTTTAGCTCCTTAGCCATGGTACCATTACTTGGGATTTAGCATTGTATTCCTTTGAATCCAGTTTTATCAGTGAATTCGAACGTTCAACTAAATGGCCTTTCTCAAGGATAGCTGCAAAAATCATTTTTTTCATTACTACTATTTATAAATCTCTTCAAATAATGAATACTCTGAAAGTGCACTTGATGGTTCATTCCTCCTGTATCACTCTAATGGCTTGCTGAGTAACTGAGTTCTGAAGAACCTTCACTTTATCTTATTTTCTTTATTTTTCATTAGCCTCCAGTGCGTGGACCACATCAGTGTTAATAACATTAATGTTATTTCAGTTGTTTTTAGTGTATTAGGTATGTCCTTAGTGTTTCACTGATGATAAAAAAGAATATTCCTGTAGTCTTATTACAGTAGCATAAACCATAATGAGTAGCCCTTTATTTGTGTTTGCGTTGAGTGTTTGTGGTTTCATTGAAATCTAGGTATGATTCACCGTCTAATTAAGAGCTACAGAATTAAAGTGTTTATATAAGAGAAGCTACAACAAATATGCTAACCTTTGGGTTAAGGAGAGGAAAAGATAAGATTTAGAGCAAGAAGCAAATGGGATAGCTACCTTTTTTGTTCCTTACCACTTTTTTCTTAATCTAATTACGTGCTGTCACCTGGCAGGTGGACTTTTGGGAGAGCAGATCAAGATAGCCCAGGGGAGAAAAATATGTCAAAGAAAACAATCAATTGTGTTAAAAAGGAGAAGAAAAAAGTTGATGAAGGAGAGTGGGGTTCCTTGTTGGATATTCTTTAACAATGAATATGAGCTGAAGCAAATGTACAAAGGGGCACACGATCCCTAACAGTTCAGCAAACCATTCTGTTGAGGAGTCTGCAAGGAGGTAAAATTGTAGTAGAGATGCTCAGTTTCACAGCTTAGATGGCTTTGGAGATATTCATATCTGTCAAGAATAACTGGCCTGTTCCTATCAAGGTAAATATACTGTGAAAGGCCATTGGATTATAGTGTGGAAGTTCCACAGTAAAACTGCAGCCAAGAGACTACCTGGTGGAGGTATGATTTTCTGGAAGCCCTTCAAAGACATATGATGTCTTGAACCATGTGACATTTTCAAAGAGAAGATTTAGTAACAAAGACAGAACTTTCTCACTGTTTTCACATAGCACTCCATAGAAGAAACCAAAAGAGAACATATTTGTATTGGCTGTAATGAATAATTGAATAATGACAGTATTAGCCGCAGCTGGTAACACTTTCATACAAGAAAGTCACAGCTATTATTTTTGTAGAAAATGTCCAATAAACCCTTCCTTCTCACAGTAGGTGATTTCTTTCTTTTTAAAAGTCCTGACATTTTCATGATGTGCAAAGTTTCTTATGCTCCAGGGAAATTCAAGAGGTGGATGTCACTGAGTGCCAGTACTCTTCTTACAAAGTGGTGTTGCTTTTCAGTCAAAAAAACATTAATCAGCTAGTGATTAGAGTATGAAGATTCTTGGTCAGCACCACTTGCTCTGATTATGTTTCAGAACTGCGTAGATTGGTAGAGGAAGAAGCCATAAGTTGGCCTTATCATTCAGTCATCACTCAGGGCAGTAATATGCAATATAATATTAGATTTGTGTGAGATTTTCATCTGTAGGCTGTTGTTCCTAATCTGTGTCCTTGAAATAGATGGTTGCTTACATGACTGGTGTCACTGTATTACATTTCCTGGAAGGTTTTACTGCTTTATGGCAAGGCATATTTTTTTCATATTAAATATAGAGAGAAAGCCCAGTGATTTGAAGGTCTGGTACTTAAATGTGTGCAGAGAGGCACCTCCAGCTCTGTAATGAGACATTTCTGCACTGGTTTATTTAGATTTTTCTTATATTTGGTTTGATTATTTTGGAGCCTCATCTCTATTACTGTACGTTTGTCAACATTGCATTTCATTTGCCATGTGGCAGCTCATAGATCACATAGATCTGAATCCTTTTGAACTTCACTGGCTGCTATGTATGTGTTCATCACTCACTCTGATTTAGTGCATCATCAGCAGTTTGAATTAGTTACTGTAGGAATCTCTGCTTCTGTAATAAATTAACTGCTTTTGTACTTTAGGCTTCACATTGTACATTTGGAAGAAGAATTTCCATACAGTGCTTTGGATATATGCTGTCTTTTTTGGTGCTGTGGAGTGGCCACTGTATTGAAACAAATTGGTCAACCTTTCAGAGGAGCTGTCTGGGGAAATGTGACGTGCAGGCTGTTAAATACGGCAGGGTTCAGATTTCGATCACTTTTTACTATCATAAAGCTGACTAGTTAGACTTGTTTTCATCCACAGTGCTTAGTATTTCCTGCGTTTTAGACACCTCTGTGCCTGCCTGTGTGCTGCTTTAATTGTGGCAGTCAATGTGAAACCCAATGAGAAACTTTCTAGGTGTAAAATAAAGCTCTAATGTGCTAGTTTCTGTATTGTTTGCCACTTCTGTCCAAGAATCTAGTAGTACAAGAAATGTATTCATCTACTTTCTCAGTATTATTTTATAATCTATTTTTTACATAGTATATTCAGCAGGTTTCAGTGTACTCATTTTATCATACCTATTTATTATGTCTTTATTCCCAATTCACAACAGTTAGCTGTAGGCTGTTTAAAATGAGACATCAGTAGAGACTGCTTAGTAGAGTTTTCTGTAAAAACAACAAAAAAATCAGGCACCTTAGGATCCGGCTCAGTGAAGCAATGAGTTATGATGCTGTCCCCAGATCGACAGTGCACATGGAACTACTGGAGTCTTCTTCTGCACAGTGGGAGGATGTAAGTTTTGCTACCAGGCGGGAGCATCTTTACAGCTGGAGCACCTCTGGTGTTGCAGCTCACCTCGCTGGTCCATTTGGTAGATGTTGAGTAAAGTACTTTTCAGCTAATTCTGCACCCATCTCCTCTGGTGTAGAAGAGCACAGAGTGTATGACCTTGGTGAACATCAAAGTATCACCATCGGCATACTGGCTATGACCTGTCCTTAAGTTAGTCGCTACTGGTCCCTTTATTTTTTAAACTGTCTCACTTCTGACAGTTGTCAACAAGATAACTTGAGCATGGTAAAAGCAGGACATAGGAAGTCAGAGGAAATCTCATAGGAGCTGACATCACTGTTTTCTGCACTGCATGTCATATGAGATTGATAACATCTTTCACCTTTTCTGGCCCCTCAGCATTTCTCATGCTTCTAATTTACATCACTCTGGATTTTAGGTTTACATTTGTTAAATGAATTCAGTGTTAGGGACTTTTTCTGTAGCTTTTTCCACCATGACTTCAGTAGGTCAGTAAAAGTTTACATAAGAAACTTCTATAACTTGCAATGTCACAACATTTTTTTCCTTTGAAAGTGTTAAAGATGTACAGCGTAGTAAGGGCCAGACTTGGATATCACTACCAAAAATGGAAGACCTTCCTCTAGCTTCAAGAGGATTTGAGTATACTATGTGTATAGCAAAATGCTTCTTTTTAAAGAGAAAATGTGATTGAAGATGCATTATACAAATGTATAGTTATTGAGAAATGCTAAAGTTAATGTTATCTTTGCATTCTTTTCCTTTTTAGTATGCACCTTAACCAGGATTTTTAATTATGCGATTGCCCAGTGTTTTCTACATAGGACAATGTCTGATTCAATTCACAAAGTGGACCATGCTAACTGAATTGTCCATCTATTGAAGAGTTTTGTATACTTTTCATTTGCTTTGTAGCCCCAGTTCCTGACCGCTACATACAATTTTCTGAAATCCCATTCAGTATAGTATCAGAGTGCATCACCAACAGTTAGTGAACAGAACACATAACCTTATAGGGAGGGAAGGGGTGGTGCTAGCCTTGTTTTATAAAGGGAGAAATTTAAGTTAAAATTTTATGCAAGTGTGGAGTTTGCCATGTGAGACACCCAGTGCAGCACTTTTCCCTCCCATGTGTCTTAGCACCTACAGATTGGAAGAGTTTATGTGTTCAAAGCTCAGCTTCCACTGGCTTCATCGTCAGCTGTGAGTGCTCAGCGTGGCTGCAGCTCAGCCTCTAGGGGCACCAACCGGGGCCTCCAGAAAACGTCGATCATACAATTAATATTGCTGTAAATAAATCAGTGAGAGGGAGTGCCTGCACATTTGGGTGGAAATTGGACCAATGTGATTAAAAGAAAAGAGATCCATGAAATTTGGATATCGAAGTATTTAGCATTATAAACTATTTCAGGTATTTCAGAACAGACTTCACATCAGGTTAAGTCACAGAGTCCAGCTCTGTTACAAATCAGGCCACAGGGCCGTATGTAATGCACCCACAATTATAGCAGCCACGTGTCATGACTGCTGATGGGTTTTGCCCGACAGAACATAGGTGCTGTTCTGAGAGAGCTTTTTCCGAAGATGTTGCATTGGCAGAATATTCCTGTTTGGTTATATTAACTCCTTTCCCTCTTTTATGCTCCTCTTTTTGTCCCCGGAGTGTTTGGATCGGTCAGTTTTCTTCCCCGGCTGTCGGGGATTGCCGAGAGAAGGCAGACGGGCTCCTCGCTTTCTGCTTCAGGGTCCTCACCTCCCTCCAAGCTCAGGCAGCTCTGAGCCGTCGGTACAGGGGGAGAGAGGGACTCCCTAGCTGTTAGGTCACCTAAAGTTGATCAGCGGTAGTAAAAACACGTTCCTGAAACAAGATCACTTTCCTTTTCACCTTTAGCCCTGTGCTCCAGTGCATGGGGACAGCAGAGCTTTTCAAAGTAAACAGTGACAAGAAAAGGTAAAATGTGGTATTTTTCCATACTTTCTTTCTGGTGTTGACTGAAAATTTGGAGAAGAATTCAGTCTAAGGACTGAACTGAATTTTGGAGAAGAATTCGGTCTGAGGACTGGACTTTTTGAAGGTAAGATTTCAATTCAGACAGTTACATTTTGGGCACGTTGGAGGTCCCAGCAGGGAGAGTCATAAAGAGTGGTAATGGCAGGTGCTGCTGAACCTCGATAGCCGGCGGTGTCCCCAGTGCCCACGTTCAGAGCAAGGTTGCAGTGGGTGTCGCCTTCATTAGGAGGAAGTCATGCTGTCCATCAGCTAGGATAAAATGTTGCTTTATTACTCCATTGCTAAAGCTTCTTACAAAAAAGAAAAACAATCAGTATACACACAGTTTACTTAATTTGTTAAGTTTCTTTCCTCAGAACAGGATTGCCCTTTATGCCAATGTTACAATCAGTCATATTACAGATACCACGTACGTATTCACTTCGTGTGCTTTCAGTGAGCTTCTCCTATTTTGTTGCATGTCAAATTCAGTTATGACTGTTTTCTCCTTCATTTTTATTATAGGAATTATTAAGAGGAAGAATGATAGGTATGAATTCTCAGATAACGTCAGAAGGCTGAATGGGTATTTAAGAAAATGTTTTCTTTGGAATAAAATTATACTGTTTTCCTGATAGGAGCTCAGTGGCAACCTCACCTCTGTTGCTATGAGGCAGCACAATGGACTTCACAGGGTGCTGGAAGTACACGTCTTGTGTGCGATTCTGCTGTCCTCACGCAATCAAAATTTCCATTCGCTCTTTAGAAGTCAGTGGGGACATTTCCAGCACAAAGGCTGCAGGATTGAACTCCTAGTTAAACCTTAGTACACGTCGGAAATGGAATACATCTACTTCTGTTCAACTGTATTGGGTCTGGCTGAGATGGAGTTAATTTTCCCCATAGCAGCCCTCATCGTCCTGTGCTTTGTATTGGTAGCTGGAAGGGTGTTGATAACACACCAGTGTTTTGGCTACTGCTGAGCAGTGCTCGCCCAGCATCCAGACTGTCTCTCCAGCATTCTTCCCCCTCACCAGTAGACTGGGAGTGGGCAAGATGTTGGGATGCGGCATAGCCAGGACAGCCGACCCAAACTGACCAAGGGCATATTCCGTATCATATGATGTCTGCTCAGCAATAGAAGCTAAGAGAAAGGAAGAGGAAGGGGGAGCATTTGTTACTTACAACATTTGCCTTTCAGAGCAACCGCTATGTGTGCTGAAGCCCTGCTTCCCGGGAAGTGGCTGGACATCACCTGCTGATGGGAAGTGGAGAATAAATCTTTTGTTTTCCTTTGGTTCCACATGGGGCCTTTGCTTTTGCTTTATTAAACTGCCTTTATCTTTACCCATGAGGTTTTTTTCCCATCTTCTTTTCTCCCCCTCTCTCCCGCTGAGGAGGGGAGTGATAGAGCGGCTTGGTGGGCACCTGGCATCCGGCCAGGGTCAACCCACTACATCAGCCCAGTGGAAGATGTTCAGAAAAAAGCTGAAGCTTCTCCTCCTCTTCCTCCTCCCTCTTCCTCTTCCTTTTCCTCTTCTTCTTCCTTTCTCTACATACATTTAAAGTGCAGCTACTGTAGGCAGGTAGACACAGTAGCATATGGCCAGATGTAATTGCTAATGATTTTTAAGGTGTCTTCACTTTGCAAAATTAAACGCAGCTCTAGTGACTGTATTGTATGATGCTCTTTTTGCACGATGAGAAACATTTGCTCAATTGATACGAACAAAAAATAACTTATAAGCAAAGCCGAAGCTTCACTGTTACTGCTTTCCTATCTGTTATTCATTGTTACTGTACAAATGTTGCAGGTCATTATGATCTAGACACAGTGACATGTGAATCATACTTACAATAAGTTTTCTCGAGTGATTTATGGTGACCTTTTCATAGTAAGTAGCATTAATTTCTTTCCAATTCTGTGGCTTCTATAGAAAAAAGTATTACAGAAAAGTACAACGGAGATTTTTTGCCTGGTTAGCAATCCCTGGGCTCCCTAGTTCAAGTTAATGCGGAGGAGTGAGCAGCTAACCTGTCACAATTAGCAGGTGCTATCCAAATATCTCTGGAAAACATTCCATCATTTTTTGTGTGCATTAAAAATATATTTATTGAGCAATATCTGGGTTTAGGTTCAAATGTATTATACAACCAAACAAGGCAGAACTAAAATGAATGTACAAATTCAGTCAAATATATGCAGTTCAATTTCAAAGAGTACTTTATTTCTGTAAGATTTGTTCTTAGCTCAGTAGTTTAGTACCACTACCAAATAATACATCAAATACATTTTTCTTTAAAGCCAAGCTTAATATACTAGCAGGTGTCTCACTGCACAGCAGATACCATCAGACTCTGCTAGGCAATAACTCTGCAATCCTTCTAACTGTTCCCTTTAGACTTTGCATGCAAACTGGTTTGCCACTATGCTGCAATTGCTGTTGCTGTGTTTCAAAATGGAACCTCCTTCCTCTTCATGTTAATAGCTAATTGGCGAAGCTGAATTTTACAAGGGAAATTAACCTCTCCGTTTAATAATTCTGATCTTTTAATAAGGATTCGCAGCAAAGGAGCATATATTTTAAAGTAGCTGGAAATTTGCCCGAGTACAAATTTTGAATCTGTTTTAGATGCTCCATTCACGTTGGATTTGCTGAGTTGCAATGCAGAAGGAGTATTAATTACAAAATTGCATTTCTTACAGTGGTTTGAGGTTTGATTCTTTTCTCGTGTTGGAATGAAAATGACAGGGCCATATTGATTTCGGCTGGGTTACTTCCGATTTACAGTACTGGTCTCTTATCAACAAGAAGCAGGCAGAGCGAAGAAAGCGGTCCCATTGACTTAATGATGGCTCTTGCCTCCTTTCTCTTACTCGTTGCTCTTGTGTCTCAGCCTGAACGACGCACTGTTTGGGACCCGATGCAGGTCCTATCTGTATCCTCTACATGAACGTTACACTTCCAACAGTGTGGATGAGATACTCTCAACATTGCCCTAATTTTTCTCCCACTGAAATTAGTGCTAAAAACCCCATTGACCCATATAATGCCAGAAATGTCAGTTCTGCTGATCTGATTATTGTTAGAGCGTATGGGAGTATTATGAATTACAAAGGAAAAAGGACAAAGTAAAATACTATAATTATGTGGCCTATTCAGCATCATTGGCTCTAGAGAAAATTAAGATTTATTTCCATATATGGTTCCAGTATCACTCTTCCTGATTAGTAGTTATAGCTTCCTGTTTGGATATAATGATTTAATTGCAGATATGACATGTTGACAGTGGATATTTTCCAGTTGCTGCTGATTGCGAGCATTGTATCACTGTTATGTGTGAAAAAATTCTAAGTATACCTTTTGAAAATAAAGGGCTGGAATTTCATCTGGTGTACATTGATGGGATTCCACTGATTTCCTTCCCTGGGATTATATGCATTGACTGAGATAGTAGCCCAAAGACGGTACAAAACACAGCTGAAGTGAATATATGCATGATGCCTCTGCAGTATGTTGCACACCTCTCAGGCTTTTTTTAACTTCTTTTTACCAATTTGTGAGTTTGAATCTAGAAGTTAGCTAAGGAGTTCCTGATAGTGAACATTTTAAACATTGCTTTCCTGTGGTACCACAGTGGAATTATTGGGAACATTGAAAGTGTTACTTGCTCTTAAGAATTTTTAATTGCTTAATGCAGCTAATGGTAAAGATACAGGCTGGATAAATTAGCAATTCAGAAAGTGTGATTGTATATGGAGCAGATAAAATGATTCTGTTGTGTTACTATTTAAAGAAAGGTCAAAAAATATTTGGAGAGGATTAAAAAAATAAAAAAACCTCCAGTTCTATCTGCCAGGCCTGGACATCTTACAGGGACACCACTTTCGGAAAATGAAGAGACAGGTAGAATTACTAATCACTTAAAATATGTTAACCAAGAAATTTCTATGTGGGAGAGATTCAAGAGGTACCTCCACTGATATGTGTAGAATTATTAGAAATAAGGAGAAAAAAAGATTATTCTTAGTAGCTATAGTCTTTGATTTGTTCAAAGTAGTGTAAAATCCTAATTCAGAGTTTTATTTTTAATGCCAAGTAAACAAGGTATAAGCTTGTTTATACAGGGACACAATAAGTTCATTCAAATTAGCCGAAGGTGTGAATTGTAATTGGATTAGTTAAACCTCATTGTAGCCCCATGTGGGCACTTTCAAAACTGAAGTTAACTGTTATTTCATTTACCTTAAGTCATGATAGTGTTTTCGTTGTGACTTGAAGTCACTGAGTTTAGTCTGCTTTAGTTCTGAATGACAGTGTCCATATGTAAGGTTTAATGAAGGTTAACCAATTCACTGTAAAAATTAGCTTATTGATGAGGAACAATACCATCAAACGTTAGTCGAACATTTGAAAAGAACATTTAAGCATCGCTTTTAGAGAAATGCACTTCAAAATAGACTTTTTGTTTCCCTTGAATGTGATACATTGATAATCTTTCTCTTAACTGTCTTCTGAAATCACCACTGTGTTTCTTTCTGTCTGGTCTCTTTCATAATACTGGGCTCATGCTTGGACAGGACATGGCTTAGGAAACCACCCTTCTCTTTTCCTCAATGCTTTCTCCAGCTGCTCATTCCCATCCACACGTGGCCACCCAGCACCACTTCATTTGTACCAGTGGAAGCGTTTGGGGTCCTTTTTGGTGAACTTGATCAAGGAAGGAAGGGTGTCCGTGGTGCAGGATGATGGATTTACTTCCTGTACAGGCCATTTCAGAGGTCTGGTTTGCAAAGCAGCCTCACAAACAGGGGGATGAGGACAAGAAGGAGCAGAGGTTGTGGAAGGTACTTAGTCTGGCTGTTGCACCAAAGTGTCATCAAACTGTAGCTCATGGGAGATACAGGAATGTATTTGATGCAGTGTCTGTATATAAAACAGATGTGATAATTTTAGTACTAGGTTGGGACTATCTACACTGTAGGCATGGTCTTACACTCGTTATGTGCTTCCTGTTTCAATATTGTTTTGGTGCTGTTTTTTGTTACTATAGGTTGAAATGCTTTTTTAGTTAGTTTAATTCTTGGCTTGTTGGCCAGTGAGTAACTTCAGGTTTTGTTGGAGTAACATATTTTAATGCAATAATAGATTCAAGTATAGGAAGGATATCAACATTTTTGGTTGTCTGGTAGAACTCACTGATGAAAGGTAAAGTATATTCCATGACTGTAGTGTATTCTGTAGGTTGGCAGTTTCTGACAAGACTGCTAGAATTTGGGTACTTTGGGCACTCCTAGTAAAACTGGTGTAGATGGTGAAGAAGTTGCTTGGCTTACTTGACCTGGAAAAATCTGTTTCCATGTTTTTTCTTAACTGGCTTTGCAGTACTGCTTTGATGAGTGGTCCGATCACAGCTGTTCTTTCAGTTTGGAGGTAGCTCTGCAGCTTGACTCACTGGTACAAATTAATTCTGACACAAATAGAGTTAACCCCCATCTAATTTGCCTTATACAATGTTTACCATGACCAATAAGGTGGATTTACCTACTCCTTACGTTGTACTCTACTGCTTGTCTGACTGCCCAGCCAGGAGGGTGATCACTTCTCGTCCTTAAAGCTCTTTCTCAAGGGTTAGTCTGTTGTGCAGCTGAAAAATACTGCAAACCTAGTTGGCTATTTTGGCTTTCCTATTCAGTAGTCTTCCTGTCTTACGGGAATCTTCACTTCTTTGTAGCTTGCTGGTAGTGCTTTACCACTGGTTCTCACTCCCTCTTCTTTGTCACTCACCATTGCAAACATATGCGGTACCTTCCTCCCTCTGCCCCTTGCCCAAGCTTTTTTATTTGAATTTTAGGCAACGTCAAGATAATATGTGATAGCAGCTTTGATGTTAGCAGTGTGAAGGAAAGGGGGAAAAAAGGTGGCATGTTTCAGTCAGTGAGTCGGCATCTCTCAGATGGTGTCTGGTGGCTTAAGGTTAAGTATACAAATTTCCGGGAAGACAAACATGCTGGATTTGATAGCCGGAGCCTTAGAGCCTGATTTCCACCTCTAAATCTTTGGTGAGATACAGCAGTCGTATAAAACTGTTCAACAAGAACATATTGTAGGCTGAAGGGAGGAGGATGTGCACCCAGGAGTAGGAATGAAATACAGAAGAGGGAGGTAGAGGCAAGACTGCGGTTTCCTGAGCCCTGAGAAATGAGGGCATTCAGAGGAATGTAGGCACAAGAATTTGATGCCAAAATATTTTGCTGCTTTTTTCTCACTCATCTTATGTAGTGGAATTTCCCAGTTATCTTTAGGAGAAAAAGTAAGTTATTCAATGTTAATCTGTTTCAGATCTCAGCACCACTCATATAAGTCAGGAGCTGTTCCTTCAGCCAACCAATCAACTTCATACAGATAAACTGAGAAAGGAATTTGGTCCTAGAATTGATGTTTCAGTGCCTGGTTATAGATCTGAAGTCTCCCGTAAAAGTAAGATACATGTTTGGAGACTTATTCCCCCTTTACACTTGTAGAACCTCTTTGCATTTATCAGTCACTACCTTTTATTAGTTGTGAGCATTATCAGGTTTGGATGGTGGGGTAGTTCATTTTTTCGAAACCAAGAGGCTCAATCCCTAGCAGCACTGAGAGAACTAAGATTGCAAAGGGATAAAAGACTTTTTCCTTTTAAATAATCTCCTTTTCTTAAAAAAAGTCTAATACAATAAAAGACCTGCAAGTTTAATCAATACAGCATTACTAAAAACATCTTTCAAAATCCTTTAGCACTTTTCACTGTACTCCTATTTCTACTGCTGTTCAAGTTATCTGCTTCGGTATTCAAATAATAAAGTAATTTAAAAAGCATTGAGCCTTTTGATTTTTTGGGGAGGATGAAGATTACTATTTGACAAAACATTATATTGAAGTCTAAACCTGTTGAGATTTTTTGCAAGATCTTAGGTTTTGATTGTGCAGTAATTGGACTTTTTTTTCATGGCGTGACAGACTGGGTTATGGTTTTTTTTTTATTATTTGATGTTAAAAATTAACAAAACACATGTCAGAAAACCACATTGTCTGATTAAATATTTTGTATTGATAGAGGTGAAGGGATCATATTCTGTTATTCTGTTTGGTAAAGAGTGACTTCATGTTTTAATGCCAAAACATTAAGAAGACTGTTACGAGAGGAGGCTTGCTGAAAATATAAAAACAAATGATCATTTTTTTTACGTGTTTGATTAATTTTCATTTCACTGCACTAGGGTCTGTGAACTCTCTTTCTACTTTCCCCATGACAAAGAAAACATTTAGAAATGGCATTACAGTGAAGGAGAAAGGGGGAGTTGTAGAAGAGCTGTTTTGAGTTTTGGGTTGTTAAAGAGGTTTTCATGCCATTATTTCTCCTCACACATACTGTAGGGTTATAGCTGAAAGTTAGGAAGGTGGCTGAAGCGTATCTTCATGCTCCAGCATACTCCAGTTGATGGAACAGCTTTTGTAGGTGATAGACTTGTGAGTTTATGATGGGAAGCAGCCTTGCAGCCAGATGGTTCTGGGCATATGTGTTTGTGAGAAAGTGGCTTAAAGTCACTTTACCTCCTTTGGAGCTGTGCTGAGCACAGTTTAGATTCAGGCAGCTGAGTCTTCAGTGTCATCCTCCTTTTTTGTTCTGTAGCTTGCATCTCTCTTCTGTTTGCTTTGGTTCTTTTCTGTTCAATGTAAAGGCAAAGGAGTGGCTAATACTCCTGCCCTGAAGAATTACAATGAATGAGAACATGTCCTCTGCCCCTTTGCAAGCTCCTTAAGACTTAGATATGGGTCCCCAGATGGAAAAAATGATTATATTCCTTAGAACAAACAAGCAGGGTATGTATAGATCTTTGGCTCCTATTTTAATACGTCCTGGGATGTATTTGATGCTGATATGTATAAATAAGCCTTTTCTCTTAGTTTTCAAATTGAGTGCCTGTCCATGAAAGGTACTTCAAGAGAGGCTGATAATTTGGTAATGAAAGTTCAGGCTGGGTCATGGTAACCGTAGCTAGCTTTGCAGTGAACAGCTTGGATGGTGGTAACAATGCAGCATAGCTGGGAGTGGTTGGGTCTGGTGGTGTTCTCAAGTATAAAACCAAGCTCCGGTATGAGGACACATACGATACAGATCTGTAAAAGCATGAATGGCTTGGGGAGAGTGAAGTAGGGAACAGAAATGCACTGTGTCTTCTAGTGCCAGAACTAGGGAGCAGCAGATGAAACCAGCAGACGGGCAGATGTTTGAAACGGGTATCTTCACAGAACAGATCACTGAAGTGGGAAATACTTTTTTGTAAGGTGTTGCAAATGCTAAACATTTATATGGGTTCAGAAAGCAACTGGCCAAATTCACAGAAGATAACTATTAAGTACAAAGATACTAATCTGCTCAGGATTCCTTGTGCCGTGAAGTGCTGGATGAAGGGACAGCATACTGGGGAAGTATCACTGTCTGCTTGTCCTGTTTTATACCCTTTCTAGGTGTCTGCTACCTGTTATTGTTGAAAACAGGATACTGATATATGGGGACATCTGATGGGACCTGATTCAGTAACCTTTTGTGCCTGTAGAAAGTGCACTTTGATTTTGAATTACGATGTAGATTTACTACTGAAAGCATATTTTAATGCACACTGTCACTCAGGGCTGCTTTTTGTGTAGTGTGCATTTGATAACACTTCTAATTTGATGCTATGTATCTCAATGCAACTTCCATGAAATAATGAAGAAAATGGATGATCGAGTTGTATGGTACCAGGACTGTACTCTTGTGTTGTGTTTATCATTTTATTTTCTTACTGCATTGTAAATGTTAGGATTGCTTTTGTTTTCCTTTGAGTGATAAACATATTAGCTTGGAGGATAATAAATTTTTAACTGAGTGCCAAGCCACATCTAAACTTCCCAATCTGTGTATTGGGAGAAAAAACAAAAGAAAAGGGCAGAAGCATTTCATCCATTTGAAGTCTTTCTGAACACAAAATGTAAAAGTAAAATTTAATGTCTCATGGTAGATTGGTAAACAGGATTATTGCCTGGATAGAGTAAATCTTTGTGTTCCACCCATTTTATTTTGCTGTGTAACGATTCTGAAAGCAACTCTCAGAAGGACCAATACATGCAGCATTTTCTAGTACTGCTTAGAATGCACATGTATATTTGTTGTGATTTATTTACCTTGTCCCACTTTTGTTTATTCCTATTTTAGCTCTTTAATTTGCAATTCAGGTCCTTTAGCTTTGAAAGCTATTGAGTATTTTACTGTGCCTTAAATGATTCGGTATTTTTAGACAAAATGGAAGCATGCTATAGTGTGCTATAGGCACAGCCTATATAATATTGCCTTTTTTTCAGTTAGTTTCATGACATTGTTAAGACTCGGCACTGCATTTACAGAGTCAGTGTTCTCATTTAGCCTTCCTACCCTGTGATTAAATGGGAGTTGCTGCTTGTTGTACTAAGAGTTGGCTGACAAAAGCTAAATCTGTCACAGGTGCTACAGTTTGTGTATCAAAAAATTTGCTTTCCAAATACTAATTATTCCCAAAGTATCCTACTTCACACAAAGCACAGATAACAGAGTCAGCAAATTTGCCCCAGTTTTACTTCACTCGTGCTGTAAATTAGGGTTTGTCTCCTACCATTGTGTAAAGTGAAGATGGTAGAAATTCAAATGCAGAAGAACCCATTGATTTAGAACCTCTGATGTGTTTTTTCATTTAATTCTTCCAATCAAAATGCTTGAAATGTATGTTACTCAAATAATCACTGCTGAATTTCACTTCTGTAATTGAATGAGCTGTTGTCTGGGGACATAGGATGGTGGGAAACTAACAGTGTTGTCTCTCCAGATGTCATTTAAATTGGAAGTGGTTTATGCCTGAAAGGCCCAGACCTAACCTGGTCACATGCTTAAACTATTAATTGGGGAATTTAATTTAATATGATGGTAGCTTATCGGGAATTATCTTTCTGGTTGCTATGTGAGAAGAAGGGACCCTCAGTCATTGAAATGGCAGCTGAATAAGTAAAAGCATTCGGTTTGTGACCTCCTTAGACTCTGAGTCATGTATGTTGTGAATACTCCTGTGCAGAAGCACGGCATTGGGTTCCCGTCACCCCTCTTCCACTGCTCGCTGTCGTGGAGAGCCTTTGTGATAACCTGTTGTGGCCCCAGTTGCCGATATGATGTATTTTGACATTGAAGCACCAGGATCTCCCTAGATAAGAGTTTGTAGTTCAGGTAGGGTATTGCTCAGTTAAATCTTTTGTAACAAATCTAGCTGTCATCCAAGTGAGTAAATTTTTGACACTAGATGCAGAATGACCTGCTAAAATAGCAACTGGAACTCTGTTTCAGCAGTTTCTCCTTTCATTGCCAAGAATTGCCTAGGAACCCCTTCTGAGATTAGACAAGTATTTTAAATGCATATTCAAAATATTTAGCTTATAGCGTGACTTACACAGAAAAGGAAGAGCATCGAATGCTGTAAATTAAATTTTTAGCAACAATTTTTTCATTGTAAACTAGCTTAAGAAACTGTTTATTTACTCCCTTAGGATGAACATATTGTATATTTCTAGATTTCTGACAAATGCAAACATTGATGTGATTTAACTTCTAATAGCAGTGATTCACAGCTCTAGTTGTTTGGCTTGTATATAGTAACACTGATTTGTATTTTTATTTTATTTCTGTAGGACTATTTAACCATTCACAAGTATGGCAATGCAGCCAGAAATGATCTTTGGAACACATTGTCAAAGGTAAAATGCTTTAATCTATTGCACCGAGGGAGAAGCAGGAATTTACTGTGGTATTTTTCTTGGTGAGGTTAGGATTGAATAGCGCATATTGAGATCTTCAGACCCCAGAGCAAATATAAAAATTGATGCAAAGAAATTCCATTTGAGTTAACCTAGTGGCAACATCAAAATATGTTTTTGCAGCATTTCTATTCTTTGTTATGTTATAATATATTTTCTTGCCTGTGCTATGTCACTGACGTGCAGTAAAAGATACTTCATGGAATCTGCTCTCATTGACTTTAGTGGCAGCACGCTGAGGCTCAAAAGCTGGAAAGCACACGAAAGTGCTGAGCTTTGGCACGTACATCACGTGTGTTTGTGATTTTGTATGGAGTTATGATTTGTGTGAAGGACAAAACTAGTAAAGCTTTAAAGTTTGGTGTAAATGGATAATTATTTACTGTAACATTTGGCATGCTGTAGAGACTTACAGTTGCTATGCCCATGCTGCCTTTGGTTTCTACGCCCAAGCTCAGCTTGAGTTTCTAGAGCCCGCTGCAGGGGTCTATAAGGGCAGAGTTTAATTTTCATACAGTGAGCCAAGCATGCCGGAATTTCTCGCCTGCAGAGCTAGTCTGGGCACTCCGGAATAAAGACAGAGTGCAAGCCAATGTAGAGTACAGTCAGGGAGACTGGGCACAAGTACCAACTCAAGCCATGTGTAAACGTGGTAATCTAGTTGTAACTCTTGACACCAAAGCTGGGATTCAGCTGGAGGTCAAGACATCCGCATTTATCTACACAAGCAGGTATATTGTTGTCAATGAGGGCTGGATTCAGTTGCCTGTTCATAGACATCTAACAACGTTTATCATAATTTGTCCTACCTGGCTTCCAGCTGCCACCTGAGATAAGTACGTCTGCTGTAGGTCCACCAGTTCTGCAAGGATGTGTTGAATATTTTAGGACATCTTGTTTGACACTTGTTGAATAGGAACAACTGGAGTCCCAGAAATCTAGCCAATACAGTCAGCAGAGCATAGAGACCAATTCAGTTGACTAGCCACTACATGATTATTTTAAAAGGAGCCCGCACCACTAACTGTTGACCAGGGACTTGAGGTAGGTGTTCAAATAGAGGCAACTAGTGCCAAATTAGGTGTAGTAGAGTATTCAAGACATTCGGTGGATCTAATCGATTTCACGCAAGATCTGTGGGGAAATCTGTACCCTTCTGGGGTGGCAGGTAAAGGTCAAATGACATTAGCCCCCTATGCGTGGGCAGCTGAACTGAGTCCAATGTCTGTACTGTCTGTATGTGAGAGTTGAGATGTGTAACATACAGTCAGGCTCAAATCTATATCTTAATCTGAAGTTGAATGCCACTGCAAAAGTCTTTCTTGCTTCTCACTTGTGTCCTCCTCTGTTAAAGTTCTGAGTGATGGGAGGTCAGAGGGATGAATGTAATCTCGAAAGAACAGCAGAACCCACAGCTAACAAAATAGAACAAAAATGAGACTGTATTCTGGTCCATAACCACTATGGCCATACTGTATGCTCAAATCTATTCTAAAGGCTAATAATTCTTTTTGCCTCACCGGTAAGCACATTTGTTGCCAGCTGCCTTGTTGCTAATGCATTGCAATTGCAGCTTAATTTCTGAAGACTTCTTGCTGGGATCTGCTTGTATTCATCAGAGGTTGCTCAGTCTGTGACCTGGGACCGTTTGGCAACTAAGGACATTTCCGTTGCTGAAGAGCAAATGGTGTCTGTCATTCTCCTCATACCAAGTCTCATCTTCCATGATGTCGTGTTATCTCTTCTGTTTCAGATGAAAATCCACTTGTAAAACAGCATTTTTATTGACATGCGGTATCAAATATGAACACATTAATCCTCCATGTGTTATGACAGGTGCAGTTTATGAAGGAGCTGGGGATATCTTTTTATATATGGTCTCACTTTGGATATGAGGGACAGTATTTTCAAATAACTAGTCATTTGATTTTCAGAACAGAGAAGCTCTGTACTTTTAGAAATCGGGCCCTTTTAATATGCCTTATTGTAGGTACCTTAGATCAACTAACACTGAGTCTTTTTTAACCTTAGCTGGTCAAGAATATCATTTGGAGACAGCCACCCAGTATTTCTGTGGCTCTTGTTAAAATCCCGTAGAGCGGGTTGTTTCTTCTGTTACAGCAAAAGTGCCTGAATTATGTGGGAGGCATGACTTTCTGACTGTCACTCGCCTCTCTGGCAAGATTGCTCAATGTTTATTTTTAAGATAGACAGAGACTGTTGCTTAAATTATGTAGTGTGTGTGTGTACTGGGTATAAATGTGTGTGTGTGCATGTGTGATGGTTATTTTAACCTCTAAAACTAATTATGGTCTCTGGGACAAAAAAAAGAGTTTTGTATGTTGGATGGTGATATTGCTTCAACTTATTGAAACTTTTCTTTTTTCTTGAAGGCTTTAAAAAGGGTTGGAAAATCTGTAAATATCCAAGAAGTAATGGATCAGTGGACACTACAGATGGGTTATCCTGTTATCACTATCTTGGGAAATGAAACTACGGACAATGTCATTGTGATCTCCCAAGAACGTTTTGTTTATGATAGTGATGCTAAACCCAAGGATCCTGCCCTTGGAGACAACAGGTACTTATATTTCTCAATGAATATCTTTCAAGAGGCATTAGTTGTTTAAGTGCTTCATGTGTGCATTTTTATGGAGATGGCTCTTAAGAAATCTCTGAGCTTTGCTTGCTATCAACAGCACGTGGTGACCCTTCCATTTGAACTGTAGTAAAGATGAGGGAGGTTAAAAGAATTGAAAAAAATCATTAGAGTAATAGAACAACAAGATAAAACTTTTAATGTGCCCATTTGCATCCTGACAGTTCTCTCTGTGACTACGTCTTACATCACAAATCTGTTTCTTCTCCTTTTCTTTTGATTTTGTCACACTCCATGAAGTAACTTGGAATGTGGTTGGAAGGTCTGATACTTTTTTTTAAGTAATTCTTTGGACTGGACCTCTCCACACTCATACATTGAGTAGGCAGATGTAACCGTGTGTTGGGTATATACCTCGCTTGACTAGGGAAGCAGTCAAGAGCTGAACTGGACCTCTGTACAAGGCAGGGGGTTCCAGCTGTTCACTTTTGAAGCCAGCTGAACTGGTCCTATGAGGACTGTTACGTTGGCGGAAATCAGCAGGCACTTACGGATCTCTGCCCTTACCCTTTTTCCACTTCTTAGATTGTTTTGTTCCTGCTCCCGACTGACTCCACACACTTCCCTCATCCCAGAGACAAGCTGACATTCCTGGCTGATGCTGGGGAATCCTCATCGTATTGTTTAAAGCAGTTTTTGCATCGTATTTTAAGGCCAAGGATGTAGAGCTGATGCTAGAGAATTGAAGCTTAGCCTCAGAAGCTTCTGTGTTCCTCTGTTCATTAAAGAGGGCACGCTGTCAACCTTAAGTACTCTGTGCTTGTCCGGTAGATTTAAATCATTAAGAGGAAAAATTTAATACCATATTTTGCTTGACACACCTGGAGCTTACAGAATATTCCAGTTGAGGAAGGCCTAAAAATATAGTTATGTTTATTGGAAAATGTTTAGAAGCACGTTATCCTTTTTTAGAACATGAATATTATGGAACTCAAACATGACACTGAGTAAATTGTTGTTTTTCTGGCTGTATTGGAACAACCTAGGAGGGTATTAAGCATCTGTTTAAGTTCTGGGCTGAAATGAGTTCCTTTGTGAGAAAGAGATAAAACAAGCGAATGTGGACTGTTGGAAGTATTCATGACTCACAGTTCAGTGCAGCATAAGGGAGATTCTCCCTTATTCACTTGAAAATTTCTTTTGTGCAAGTGTATATACCCATAATGTAATGTGACTGGATTTTACTACTCAGAAAAACAGAGATTATTAGGTTTTTTGATTGATTAAAACAGAGATGTTAAGCCTTTTAAGTATTGTAGAGGCTTTTTAAGATAGATAAAATAGGTACTACGTATTGATTGTAATAACTGTTGCTGTAATTCGTGAGTAAAGACTACTGGGTGTGTAAGTGTTTTGCAAGGTGGAACATGGGGGTGAGAATTAGACTTACTTTTATTTTCATGTGACATCATTAATTCCGAATTCATCTTGAGATAGGTGGAAGGGTAATGTTCTGCACCAACAGGGCAAGTTACGCTGGGTTTCTTAGGCGATTTTGTCTACAGATTCTATCACAATTATAATTTCTAAACATTGGAAGTAAGATTTAGTGCTAGAGAGAGCACAGAAAAAGATATCAGCATGGGCCCTGCCAGGAATTTACTGTCCTTGTTAGGCAATACAATACATATCATAAGTATCTCTTTTGGCAAGTCACTGTCTTCTTCTACCCTCTTCAGATTTGTTTTTCTCTGCACTTCCATGTCCTTTTATCCACAAATGTGAAGGAAGCGCCCTGCCCAAGGAAGGCTTTACAGATGGGATGTTTACTCTAGCCGGTTAGATGATGGAGCTAGTTTGCCACTTCCCAGTTAAAGTTATTTGAAAGTCGTGTGACATAAGTATAAATACCAAAGAACAGGAACCATATACATTTAGCAAAAGGCAAAATTTGCCTATGCCATTCACCTTCCAAATACTGTCCACCAATTTATATTAAAGTCCTATGGCTTAGTTATAAATTAGTGTCTAGATTGTTATAACAATGACCATGCGGTTTGTTGGTGCACTGCCCACAGGCACGTGGCGTGGTATGCACAGTGACTCTGTATCAGTAAATGTCCTTTCATACCATCAAATTAAGTAGAAAAACAAGAATGACATGCTGAAAATAAATTTAATCTTTCTGCCAGCAATGACCTAGATATTCTTCATGATTTTTGTGTTTTTTGTTTTTCTTTTTAATTGGGAAAGTCACTATTGCTTCAATTATTGTGAAAGCAGTAGAGAGGGAAAATCGCATTAATGTGGTGTCATCTGATAATTCATGATACGTTACTCCACAATTGTATGACATGATACAAAGGGGCCAGTTTTTCTACAAGTACACAAAGGGGGCTGATAACTGGAATGGAAACAGTGGGGCCTGATAGCACAGGTAAATGTTGCGGGAGGCACAGAAGTGTATATATATACATATATAATGTCAGTCTGCAGGCTTTGGGGGTGTTACGTATCAGTGGCCTAATTCACAGTCCAATAAAGTCGGTGCTCATCTCCCCTGCGTGACCCATGAATTAGGCATTGGACGCATGGCTCCCTGGGGAACCATAATAGGCACTGTAAATAACGGGGAGCAAATGGTATTTATGCCACATTTGAGGCCCTGCTCTCGCAGAGCAGGCGACGTTGGCTTCCTTAGGGTGGTTTATCTATGGATTAATCGTGACGATCATTTTAAACACCATAAATAGTAAAGCTGCACAAAACCACAGAAAAATGTACCAGTCCAGGCCTTTCCAGGAGTTTATCATCTAAACAGACAACGCGATATGCACTGGAAGGCTCCAGGGAAGGCTCTTAAAGCATCCATCTGCCACATAGTCTTTAGTTATCCAGAGGTGGGGCTGTAGTTCGGCATGGCGCAGCAATAAACGTCAGTTCTATTGCCTTCAAAGTGATGAGGAGTTTAAACTTCTGGTTCAGACCAACTCTAGGCAAATTTAACTTTGCTTTCCTTTAGAAAGAATCACTTCAGAGTAGGTCTTTCAGATCTATCTGCTGCATAAGAAATGCAAATAAAGAGGCAACTGAATATTTCAGAATCATTCGACATGTATAAAATGTCTGTGCTTTTCTCTATGCTATGTATTTATGCAGCAATTAACTGTTAAAAATGAAATGTGAAGCAGCATATTTAATTTTTCTCTCTGAAATCATATAGAGGAATATAGAAGCAGCAAGCAGATTTTTCTAAGTGGTAAATGGTAGAAGTGAAAATTGTTGATACCTTTGGCAGTGGTTTTCTCCTACTTCTGCCTAGTCCATTACTATAAGTGTCTTTAATTCTACTGCAGAAGGGAATGATTACATATAGTTGATTTTCCCACCTCATGTAGAGTTGGACTACTTTTCTCTCTGTAACTGCAGAAAAATGTGTTTCAAGGGCGATACATATATAAACTGTGATTTATTTGTGTGTGTAGAATTGACTGTGTGGCACGCTAGGCTGTAACATTTGGCCTGAAATTACAGAAGGTACACAATTCCACTTCTTCGCAAACCGAGCATAGATTTTACTTGACACTTACGCCTTTACATGATCCATACTTCTCATTTTATGAGAGAATAAAAATAACAATGACAAACACTGTTTCTAGGAACGCCATTCCTCAGAAGGGCCAAAATCACCGGGCTTTGATTTGAATGTCAAAGCCTGTGGTTGGTACAATGTTTCAGTAGCAATTTCAGCTTATCCAAGCAAAAGTTTAAAACTCCTCTAATAACTGTATAATTCATATTCTTCCCTCAAATAACAATCCTTTAGTTCAGTCCTGGACTCCTGTATACCCCTGCGAGAACGGATTATGCCCTTATATTATAAGGCTACAGGGGATGAGGTGATATTCCATCTGACAAGGTTCAGTGGGTTTCCCTGCTGACAGAGAAAATGATGATTTTAAGGCACCAGTCTCATCCATCATTACAAGAACGGCTCACAGATATGACAAGAAATCTTATGAAAAATAATCTGTGGTCTAGACAATAAACTAATCAGTTTTGATGAAATCCATAAACCTTTTATAAACTGTATTGAAGAGCAGACCAAAGCTTTCTGGTTATGGGTATAAGTTTTGCCTTTTAAAAATATACTGAGCTTGTCTCTTCAAAAGTGGAGAAATAACCTTTCCGATGTTATCAAAATAATTAAGTTCATGTTGCTGAGGTAATATTCACTTGTATAGTGTTCTTATCATGCACGCAGTTTCTGTAGCTAATCTTTGCTTGTTCATGATAATATCCTAAAGGGAAATGTCTCGCCAGGCATTGAACACAGCTAGCTGTGAGGAAAGAGAGAAAAGGAAGAGGTACAAAGCAGGATATGGACAGGGTATTCATACGTGCTGTAGTGCGGTAATCCTCGCTGCCTTTCTCCATGTCGTTGGACTAGGGAAAATTCGGTCGAACGGTGCAAGCCAGGGACATGACCAGCAAAATTAAGAGCTGTAGAGACTCATGGGTCTAACAACATGTAGTACTATGACAACTGAAAGGCTTTACAACGGGCAGCAGAGCTGCTCGGCAGTCACTCCACTCCGAGATGAATGATTAACCGCAGAATTTATTTCCCTTCAAGTCTCTTCTGAATTTCCTACACAAAGCTCATCTATTCAGGCTTTGCAGAAAAAGGGCTGTGCTTGTCCCTTTATTGGTAATTATTTGAATAATGAAAGCATAGCTGTGTTTGGATATTGCCATGTGTATTCTTACTTATTTGTATGGCATTACCACTTGAGCGGTGATGGGGAACTTACTCTGTCCATTTATCAGCTGAGGGACTGGTTAAACACAAAACAAGATGCTAGGAGCACAAGGGGAATGCTGATAAGTATCTTTGAGATCTTAGAGCAATCATGGAATAATGTAGCATATGTAGTATTAATTATATAATAAAAAGGACCATAATATGGATAAATATTGTTCCATAAGCTGAGGAAAAAGGGCTAACAAAATATAAATAGAAGTAGTAGTACTCATTTACCTCCCTGTCTCCAGGAAATATCCTGTAATCTTCCATTTTCTCATGTCCTTTGAGTGTTTTCTTGTTACGCCTTTCATCTTTACTATACCTCAAAGATTACACTTATATCAGCGTTTCTCCTAGAAACAACTTTTGTGTTGCTACCTAGGGAGTAGACGTGGTACCCTGGTTCGTGTTGACTGTCCTGAGTGCCTCTATATCAGCTGTAATAATGCTGAAGCTCTGGGGGAGGAACGTACTCGTATTAGGCACAGAGGAAATGGAATTATCAGGAACTAGATTAAAAAATCAAGGATCCTTAGTGAAGCACAGGACTATGTGTGAAGACAGCCAGATATTGATTTAACCAGGTTTTTTGCTGGTCGAGCAGGGACTTGAAAATACCTCTTCTTGCAGAAGAGTGAGAAAGTGTGGGGAGCTCCTTCTCTTTTCATGTACACTGCTGTTTAGTAGAGGACAGCTTTATGACACCAATAGATTTTGTCCGTCAGTGTGTATAGGGACAGTCCTTAACCCCAGCAGCCTGAGAGAGGTCAGTGCTGCGCAGAGTGCTGCTCCTCCAAACGAGCGGGCAGAAGAGCTGCTTCTGCGAGTGACCCGGAGGACGCCAGCCTGTCTTGGGATCATGTGGGAGTAGTGCCTTTGCTGTTGGATTTTGCCAGCCCCGATACTTGTGCTGTGCACTGTCTGCTACAATAGGGTATTTTTGCTGTAGAAGCCACTGGAGAGTCCCCAGTCTTTTGTCTTGCCTTTTTATTTCGTAGAGGCTTTTCTGATTGTTGCATTATTATTAAATCAGAATGGGAAGCGCTCTTAAAATTTGTTCCTGCACATTTCTGTGCTGATGTCTCTTCAGCAAGATGTTGCTGCTAGCAAAGATCTCAGAAATGCCAGTTTTAATTTAACACTTTATTTCCAAAACAATTTCACAGCTTCTATTTGCGAGAAACGCTTCCCACTAGGCAAACATCCAGGATGCTCTGGTGTGCAGGAGATGGGCAACTTTCAGTGTCAGAATTTGCAGAATGCTAAAGAAGACAAAATTGGTGTATTGTGTCATTGCTTCCTGTGTGGTGGCAGCACTCGTACCCTGACAGAAGTTAGGCTGACAGGGAAAAGCTGCTGCTGTATTTTATTATCACTGGGGACTGTGTCACTTTCCTCATCTTATTTGCTAATACTAATTCTCAGGAATTACTTGATACTCAACCTAGTTAATTAACTCACATTAATTAAATCCATTTCATGGTGAGGGAAGGAGCATGTACTTAAGGGCAGCGCTGTGTTTTAATTCAGAGTGAGGTGGGGAGGCGAAGAGAAGAATCAGGGTGGCAGTGCTGGTGGGGAGCTGCCTAACACACAGGGGCAGGGAAAGGGAACGCCGTGTGGCAGGGTGCAGGTAGGAGCCGGATCTGGGAGCATTAAAAATGTTCAGCTGGAACAGGGAAAATACAGAGAACCAGGGAAATGGAGAAGGTAGTTAAGATGGGAGCTTTAGTGAAGTAAAGAGCAGATTCGGGAAAGCCCAAACAGCATTTGGCAGAGAGAAGGGTAATGGGAGGGATGAAGGTGGATAAATGTCATATTTTGTTGGCTTTGTAAAAATCAGAGATGTGGATTCCCCATTGTAGATCAGAGGATGAAACTACCAACATGCTTTCTTTTTTTTTACCTCTTCTTCCTTTTGCCTTCTTAAGTTGCTAATAATGGATTTTTTTCCTTATCTCTGTATGTGAGCCTTCACGGTCAATAGTAGAATCTCAGGTTTTATGGAGAAGATATTTTGGTGAGGGACTGCTAGGGAAGTTTACTGAGGAAGGAGAAACTATCATTGGAGTTATATTTTAATCTTCACAGTATTCTGAGGGAAAATCAGAACTGAACATTGGAATACACTGAAAAATGCTTGGCACTAAGTCTCTGAGAACATACTGGAGGTTTGTAGACACAGCTAAAATGCTGCTCTTATTCCTACTAGGGGGGGGTCCCTCCTCAGCTCATAACACATCCTTCCACTCCTGATTATGTTCAGATAAATCTCAGTTCTGCACTCTGTAGTCAAGGGACTATGCTCATGGGTAAAGGACAACACAGAGATGGGGTTTGCATGATCAGCACCACGTGTGCAATTCTGCCAGGATGTTTTGTGCTGGTGCAAGATGGAACAGAGGATGCAGGAGAGGTTAAGGGCCCTTATTGGAGGGTAAAGAGGCAGCTTTTAGAATAGACGCTTAACACTGCTTAAACCCAGGTTCTTTCTATCCATCTCTGACTCAGCACCCAAAATTGCTTGTCACTTTTGAAAATGAAGCCTTTTGTGTTTCAGTGTAAAAAGGTAATGTTAGGCAGGGAGGAGAAAGCATGTACTGACAAAGAATTTGTAGTATTTGTTCTTTGCCTACAATATTTTTCTAAATTTAGTAAGGTACTCTGCTAGCACTGACACTGAAATGAGTCAATTTTAAAGAGCCCCATAATATTTATAACCACCTCATTTAGAATTTATTTTGGGATGAAATGTTAAGCTAAAATTGCACAGAATTTTGTAGAAGGTTTAGTAATCAGAAACTTATAATCAGATAATATTATATTATTATCAGACAATGCATTTTTTTTCTTTTCAAATTGGGTAATTTAACTCAAATTAACTCATTTGAATTACCTTGTGTCCACCCATAAAAAAGCAATCAGACCAAAGAAGTGTGGGGTTTATATGGGATGGCCAGAGACATACAGCTGTTTTCTAACAGAATATGCATACTATCATCTTAAGGCAGTCCCACAGTGAAGAGCCACACAGGGGCTCTTTCATGCTAATGCTGCTCTTATTGCACTGAAACCTTTTCTTATGTCTGGGACTTTGTGGTTTCGTTGCACTAGTAAGGTCATTATATTTGGCATAAGACTCCTGAAGAATGTAAATGGTTTTCCCTGTTTCAGCTCTAGGACTTACTTATTGCTGAAAATTATTCCAAAGATTCTTGTAAAATCCAGAAAGAATTTCGGCTATGGCAGAGTAAAGGAAAACCACAAAAACTGCTTCTGTAATACATTGCTGTTAAACATGTTAATCACTGTTCTGACTACAGATGAATTAGTTTCAATGATTGTATTAAAATACATGCCTCTAAAATACATTCCTGCAATACTGTATTGGCATTGAAAATATTTTTCCCTCCATTCCTTTGTATTTCAATCCTGATATAGAAAAAAACCAAGCAATTCGTGATCTGCCCTAGAAATAGTGGCTCTTAGAAGTAACTCTCAACCCGTATTTTAGAATATACCAATATTATTGCATTTTTGACATGAGTTTCTAAATGAAAGCATACATAATAGACAAATATATAAAATTAGCAGCTATATTGAGGCAGAACTGCAAATAAAGAGGCTTACCGTCAGAAGCACGTCATCTCAGAAGTGCTAGCATCTTTCAAGACTAGAATATAAGCTTCCTAGTCACCCTCTCACTCAGTTCTAAATATTTCCCCAAACTATAAAGATTATCCATAGTTTCTTCCATGTATGCAGCTAAGTGTAATTTGTATTCAAAAATTACAATAGGCCCACAATTCCAAATACCTTCCAAATCCCCAAGTTTTGCTTCCCTCTGAAATATATATTAGGTGGATCCAACTACACATCTGATCAGAGCCTTTGGAAACCTCAAAGTAGACAAATCTTAGTAGTTAAAAGGTAAGACTGCTCTACAAATTGATTTCTGCTTATCTATGAGGCAGCTATTAAATTAACTTCTATTAAAAACTTGCAATACTCTTCAAAAACTGACACCTCAGGTGTGGAGACCATTCAAATCCACCAGGTGGTCAACCCGTTCTCTGCCTGGCAGCACCTATCAGGAGCTGACCCCATTGGGTTGTTTGGATGGTAGGTTGCTCTGACTAAAAAGTTGAATTCCTCCATAGGTGAGGCATTAGTGAGGAAGAAGAAACTGATACAAAAAGGTCAGTTAGGCTTTGACACTGTTGGCTATAGATGGTAACATGAAGACCATTAATTTCTGAGTAACGTGTGCCTCAGTGGCAGTTTAGTTATCTGCTTAGACAATAATGCATGTGTGTCACATGGTACCCGAACTTCATTATGTCTCGAATCATGGGTGAAAAAATTTACAGTCTGTCTTGCAGTCAGTTACAACCCCCTAAAGACTATGCTGGAACACTGTCTTTAATTCACAGAGTCCACCAGTCGAAATTCTTACTGTGCTTTTCTAAAGGGGCTGGAAATGGCTATGCCCAGCATAGTCCAGGATAATCTTGGAGTAAACACTTCCACTATCTTTTTTTTTCAATCTTTTTCTGATTAGTCATGTAATCATTTGTTAGTAACAGTGTCCTTTTTTTTGACCTTAGCTTACTTTTTTCTTGTTGGCCAGTCTGTTAGTCTTGTGTGAAGGTAGAACACCTGGAACCCCAGAATCCCAACCTTAGGCCAGTGAAGCTGTGCCCAGCTGGTCTCTCCTTTATCCATTTTTCATCTTGCGTTTGTCTTTACAACAAAGTCAGTGAAATCTTCCCTTCCTATATCTGCCATCTTCCGTGCTGACAGGGTACATGGAATCCCTTGACACTGTGGTTCAGTGTAGGAGGTGTAATACTTGTAAGAGCAGGAATAACATCTTCTGTTGTGTTGTGCCTCTGGGCACAGCCTACAATCACTTTACTGGCATGTATTAAATGTAATGAAATCTCTGTGTTCTTCAGTCTTGTGAGAATGAGATTCACAACATGAATATATCGTCAGCTTCTTATCCATTAAATAGAACTAACACTCTGTAGAGTCACACTTAGTAAAAATATGTGATTTGCTGTGATACACACATGAGCTTCCCCTGGAACTTGAAATACTCTTTACCGAATGAGATACTATACTGTATAATAACCTGGGAAAATCTCCATGATGCTTTTAAATTATCTTTCCCAAGACAATCTCTCTAGGAAGTGTGGCTTACAAAATTTTACCGTGGTACTGCTGAGTTCTGCTTCACTTATAATCTCTCTCTGTAGCAGGAGGCTCTAAAGCTGTTGTGCTGCTCAACAACTTCCACTTGTTTCACACTCGCCACCTTATGTCTACTTGGGCTGTCAGCCTAGGAATAAATGCTTCTAGGTATCACAGCAACAACACCTGTAATTTTGTAGATTAGTTGAATACCCTTTCAGGTTTTCCAGTAACAATTTATCTTTGAACCTTCCCCATCTTAATGTTCAAAATTCACTGAAAACAAAGGCCTTCTTATGCCTTGCTAACAGAAATGGCAGTTGTCTCGGCATGGAGAGGAAATGAGAGATGTCTACTCTCTGCCTGCTGTACTGACTTAATGTCCAAACTTCACACTATCCTTTAGTTAGTTCGCATGTTATCAACTTCCTGTGCCCTTTGTTTTATAATAGGCTTTAAGGTTATTAGCCAGAAACTTTTGCAGGCATGAAGCTAAATTCTTCTTTTACTGGTCACTATTTGTATATGTCTCTTCAGATCAGCCAAGTATGCAACTGAAGTAAAAATACAAATCTTTAATTCTTAGTTTTCATTTTGTTCTGTAAGACTGACTGACTTTCCAAAAGGTCGCATTTTCTCATTACTTTGCTTTCATGTTCTTTTGTCTCTTGAAATCCAAACAACATGAGTTTATGCGGATGGCTCATAGCAAGGTATTCCCTTGGTAAGAAACGCTCCTGTCAGCATCCTAACCCAATCAAGGAGTCGTCACTGTTGGCCAGAGCCACACTGGGAAGATGTCTTCTCCTCAGACTCAGCACTGCTCACGCAAGCATATATCTGCGTGTGCATAAAGTTTCAACATTCTCCATCTGGAGAGCTGAGAGTGGAAAACTAATGCCAAGGAGTCCTTGGTCCCTGTTTCTCAGCTTCAGCCACTCTGGATCTACCAGACTTCAATTAAGGAGACAGAGTTGGCGTTTTGGATATTAAGTTCTGGTGGTTAAAACAAGGAGTCAGGTGTCTTAACCAGTCAGTTTTACTCTTGGATTTTCTTTTTATCCTTTTTACTCTTAAATTATTTATATGCCTCACTTTATCTCTGTGTTAAATAGCTTTAATCATATCCTTCAGTGATACGAAGTCTCAGATAGTTATGTTCTCAGAATACTTTACAAAGATTAGTAAGTGTTACAGATGAGCAAGAAATGGATTCCCATCCCACAGAAATTTTCAACATATCAAAACATTTCCCTGTACTGAATCAGGACAAAAATCAAAGGAAAAAAATGGGAAAAAATTGGTTTAGAACATTCATTTCAGTTCCGTAATTTCAGTACCTTACATTTCAGTTTCACTCATTTTAACTTCTCCCTTCAATTAACTTGTATTTCAAGCCAAAATTCATTTTGAATCAGCAAACTGGAAGTTTTTATTTAAATAGTAGTTATAAAATGTTTCAGCAGTGCCTGTTTTAAATATTATACACGAAAATCTGTGCTGAAGTCTTCTCTTTCTTATGAGTTTTTGAAAATTTGCCTTTTTCAGTTAGAAATGAAAAAGTTTCCTTGGGAATTGTGGAAGGTATCGTTGGCAATGTCAAGTGGATGGAGAAGCTTTAGTTGCTTGCACAGCTGACTGGTGCCATTGGAGGTGCCCTCAGGTATCTAGCTTGACCTTGTGCTGCCACTACATGGGCGGGAGCATCTGTAGGTGCTGTGCCATATCTTTCAGCCCCTGACAGATGTCTCAAGTACCCCACGGCAGCCCATTTGACACCAGCTTGCACAACTGTCCAGAGAAACTAAGTCATAGAAGAGTGATGACTGAAATTTCACCAGTGCCAGCTGATGGAAGATAAATTATTTCTGGTTTTCCAACCAGGGATAATTTAGACAACTCAGAAGTTCGTTTCTCAGCCTAGTAAGCAGCTTGAAGGTATATACAGCTTTTGGTGTTCAGCATTTCTGAAAGTAATTGTGTAGATGCTTTGCACTGGGAGGGATTAGGAAAAAAAGCAGGTGGCAAATAATTTGCCACATTTGACTTTATTGACTTCATGTGATGCCGCTGAACATACAGCCTGTGTATCCTCCTCTGATCTCATGTTCTACCTACAATGAAACTGTTTTCCTGTGCTGTTAGCATATTTGAGCAGAGGGTTATATCTCCTAAGGTCCCTTCCCAACTAAATCATTCTATGATTTAAGTTCATGATTCCCACTACACTTTAAATTAATTATGCTTCTTATATCCTGCTAATAGGCAGATCAGTTAATTTGCTTTTGTGCATAGCATTTTAATTTTGCCCCTTATTCTTCTGTTGTTAGATGTACTAAAAAAAAATAATTTCTGAAGTCTGTACATTGTTCTGTTCTTCTACCTTGTCACAGTTCTCCTCGTTTGATTTTCTAGCTAAGTATATAATCAAAGACTATTAATAGGTGTCTTCTGTATCTAGACGTATCTAGCCTCTTGTCATTTTAACTGTTCTTTATGTATTTTTTGGAGGTCCAGCTTCCTCATTAATGATTCCTAACAAAGATAATCTGTACTGGGATAAAAGGGAAGATCTCAGTTAAGAAATATAAGCAAAAAATGAGAAATTAATTTGTTGAATTTCTCAGTGGACACTGATAACCCATTACATTCTTGAGAAACCTGTGCTGAAGTTTTTCCTATTCAATGATGTGATAAAGAGCATGGAAAAATGAGATGACAGTTTTCTGGTAATAGGTTTGTGAGGGTAGTAAAACCAAAAGTTAATTACCAAGATTACAGAAGTATCCCTTAATGCTGGTTAACAAGGTCATAAAATGACTGATGAAGCTTAATGTTGATAAATGCAAAGGTGATACATGTGGGGAAGACAGTACTAACTCAGGTGCTCAGTGGTGGGTTCTGAAGAAACTGTTCTCTCTCAGGAAAGAGATCTTGAAGTTATGGTAGGTAATTTTCTGTAAACATCAGCTCAGTGTGCAGACACAGTCAAGCAAGTAAATAGAATAGTAGGGATTAGTAGGAAAAGAGTGTATAAAAAGCATAGAGAGTGTAGAAGAGAAAGGAATTATGCCTCTCCTAATCCGTGGTAGACCTGCCTTCAAAGCATGGAGGGCAGGTCTGGCTTTCTAACCTGGAAAAGGGTATAATAGATAGAAAAAAATTAGAGGCGGACAATAAGAAGGATTAAGTATAGTTTCTGTATAAAGAACAGCAGGATAGATTAGGAGACTTTAACCCAGAGGTCTGTAAAAGCAGAAGGATACAGACAGGGATGTGGTTGTTCACGTCCTCTTCCATTCAAAAACCAGGTTAGCTAAGTTCTGCTGTGGTGTTTTAGGTACAGATGTTCTGTCACTTTACATGAAGCAATCACATTACTTGTATACTCTTTATAATGCAGTCAATGATAATAAACTTCTGAATATTGAGCAGATATCTTCATTGTTCTGTGAGTAATGACTAGGAATAGCTGAACTTCTTTGTATAGATTTGAGTCTGGAGAGAAAGGAGAAATGTCACTGGAAGAACGTGGTATTCACTAGAGGCAGTGGGTGGAAGCTTGGCATGTTGTGGTTACTGGGAGGATGAACTTTGAAAGCGCATGGGCTTACATCTCAGTGAAAATGTTCATTAATGTGAAAAAGTAGTTGAAAAGGTGTGCAAAATCTGAAACTCCAGGAACCTTGCCTTTTCTTTTTTTAATGACCTGAGATCTTTGTTATGTCAGCAGAGGAAATAACCTAGTGCCCTTTTTTGACTTTGCATGGCTTTTTACAAAGAAGCGACTAATTATTCCACTGAAAATCCAATGTTACTACAACATTGCTGTTCATCAGAGGCAGAAATGTGAGGCATCATGTTTGCTTAATGTTTCATGGTCTCAGAATTTGCCCCTGAAGGGATATCAGTTCTTATTTGTTGGAAGTCAAGGTGTAAGCAAGTACTCATCACAAATATGATCATTTTCTAAGTGAGATAAAGTACACTAATACTGGCTATGTAGTCATTATGTAATGCTCAAGACCAAAAAAATCTATATAATGCAATCAGAGCATAATTAGCTAGCGTCTAGTGTTGCATGTATCTTGGCAGATGCAAGGTTGTATTACTTCATCAAACAAATCCCTCTGATTATTCTTTAAGCTGAATGGAGATGCTAACACACTTTAGTATTATGCATAGATGTGGTGCTACCAAAAAAAAAATATAAAGGCACCAAAACATTCTCTTTAATCCTGTGTGTCAACCTAAATTTAACTATTTCGCATTAACAGTTTCTCACTTGTAAATCAACAGTAAAAGGCTTATTTGTACCACCTTTCAACAAGATCCCCCTTTCCTACATCTCTTATAAGACATTTATGACTGAACAATGTTATGTACAGCACAGTTCATATTTACCATGTATGTTCCAATTTTAGATGTCTCTCCTCGTTATCCTCAGAGTTGGTTTCTTAAATTCCTGAAATAACCCTTAGTTTCCTCAGTTAAGTGGTCCACTCCCTGTTAAGGCGATTGGGTTTGTATCCAGAGGGACAGAATGTGCAGATCTCTCTGAAGCTCAGCAGCATCTCAGGCACATTGGACAGACAGTTTGTTGGCTCCATTTCACTTAGGGGCTGAGTGCGTTACCTGAACAGGCATCTGATTCCTGCAGATATATTCTTGAGGGTAGGAGGACTAAGTGGGTTGTTTCAAGTCCTGCTACCCTAGTCGCTGGGCCCTCAAGGCTGAATTCTTAGTTTCACTGGAACTGGTTTTTCACAGCAGGTGGCAGATGGCCAGGTGGAACAGGGTGCTCCTTTCCCTGGTCAAATACAGAGACCATATGTGCTCCCAAGGTATAAAGAATAAATAAAAGATGTGCACTACTCCCAGACACAGCAGGAGAAAAACAAGCACGTGGGCTGTCTTCCTTTTTTCTCTGTAAAGTAGAAGAGTGCGACAGAAATGTACAAAAACATTTGCTTCTTCCTAGTCACACCCGGAGAACACAGTCCATACGGATGACTCAGAGATGCTGTGTAGGAGAAGTCACCCTAATGAAAATTCTTGAAAGGTGAGCCAGATACATCTTCCTCACATACAGATAAAAAAGTTAGCCACGGCTTCTTCTGCAACAGGGGCAGAAGTTTCACTGAAAATGAAGAGGACTGGAAGGGGAAAGCAGATAAACATCCAGAGAACAGCAGCAGTACAAGCAGGAAAAATGGGTTTCTGGAGACATCTATTGAAAGGAAATCTGTGGTTCACCTGGGAAACCAATAACCTAGAGGATGAGATTTGGAGCTTCTGGAGAGTGCTGAGAACATCAGTAGGTCTTTCATCTTGGGGAAACGAAAATCTGCCAGTGCTAATCTTCCCAACTAAATCTACATGTGTTTTCTGAGGATGGGTAGCTTGCATGACTCCTGTTCCACATCTAGATCACCTTTCAGACAAGGATCTGTCCTTATTTCAATAGAATTTACCTAATTGGAGGTAAAATCAAATAATAATATAAAGTAATATAAAAGTCTTCTCTGTATAGATATTGCAATGTATGGAATATCTTTTTATGAAGTTCCTTCTCAAAACGACAGCTTTCCATGTATATGTTCATACACTTATATTTGTGTATGTTTATATATGTGTTTAAATAAGCTACATAGGCAGCTCTCAGTATCTTTTACTTTGCAGTATAACTTTTTCAGTAGGAGTTGATCTCAGGAGTCATGAAAATACCATGCAAATGCAGTTCTTTCATTTTTTTCATATACCAAAGTTCCTGTCCTTTCAAATAATGTATGAGCTTTGCACTTAATTTTGCCTCATTTTTCTCAATCACTCTTTGATAGCATCTTTTCCATTCCGGAACACTCGGTATTTAGAACTGGGTGTATTTTCAAAGATAGTATCTTTCCTATAAGGTTTTTTTTTTTTGGACAGGCTTTAAACCACTGGTGGCTGTCTAGTAAGGTATAAGGTATTTAAGACAGTAGTGAATATTCCCCTGTGCATCACTTCACAGCATGTCCTGACTGCCCTCACCTGTTGAACCCAGAAGTTATTACTGCTATAGCAGAAGAAGCAGGACACAATACATGTTTTCACCTCATTATTCTGGTTCACAGTCCAGAGTATTAGTGAAGCCAACAATGAAGGCAACTTTGTGTGAAGACCCAGCTGAGAACTGGAGAAGCTACTGCACCAGTGGGCATCCTTTTCTGCTGGCTGTGCTATGGAGGGTGGTAACATCCAGCACAAGGAGTGGGCAGACTGATAAAGGCAGTAGCATCTTCAGATGCCACAGCTTAATTATCCAAAAAATGCCTGCCAGAGCATGTGCTCATGTGGAATGTGTCTTCGGTGCATGAGTAGATCTAGTAATTTTCCCAGTGTGTCACGATACCAACATTCAGAGAACCCAAAATCACATGGGACCCTTTTTCTTCTCCCATATGGCAATAAATGCCATGTTTTCTTTCTAGTGTCACTCATAGCTCTTTCAGCCATACAGTTTTCCAAGTATCTCCCCCTCTCTTCTGAATCACTGCTGTATGGACAAGTGTTTCCCGGCACACGCGGTTCTGTTCTGAGCGCTGCAAACCCCCGTGCATATTGGGGGGGGGGGGGGGNCGAGGGGGTTGGGAGCCGAGCGTGGCAGCAGGACCGGCAGAGCAGGGATCTCGCCCTCCCCCAGCCCCCAAGCAAGGCCTGGGGGCAGCAGCTGGGTTGAGCCTGGACTCCGGATCTCCAGGCAAGTCCACGGTGATGAGGCCAGGCTGGGACATCACGTCGACCCAGAGCCCCAGCAGCCAGACCTCCCGGAGCGGGGCGGCTCTCAGCGCCTTTATGTCAAGTGCGCAGAGTTACTCATATCTGGAGGCGTTTGAAATAATAGAATCAAATAATCCTTGTCTTATTGATGAACTCTGAGAGTAGCAGGGAACAGAAATTACTGCAGTAGTCTACCGTTTCTCACTGAATTGGCACAGGGGGAAATCAGTGGTGCATGGTGTGTGATCCCCGTGGTTGTGCACGTTTGGGTGGCGTTTGTAGTTCAGTGGAGCAGGATTCTGGGTAAGCAGAAAGGAGGAAACCTAATGTTTATGGTACCATAGGCTAGTTTTGCAGTGCTATGTACTAGCAGGAGAGAAGCTGATGTAGACATTAAGAACTTGCCCACGCTCATCCTTGCACCATTTTAATGCAATTAATCTAAAATAATGTACTTAATTGGTATCTAAGTATAACATACAGTGATATCTGAGTTGGGGCTGCCCTACTGAAATGCACACGTACTCCCTAGACAAAGGTACCACCTGTACCATTACTGAGTGCTTCCCCTTGACTGGTGTACAAAATTACATGGCAAGCCTGTGAGGGAATGCCTCTTCTTTCACTGCCTGGTGAAATTGTGCTTTTGGAGAGTTCAGGAATAGAGGTGATGATGAAGATACGCAAGAATACATCCTTTCCATCTCTCCCCCAAAAGATTGACTTCATATTGTCAATTTTTTTTTTTTATTGAGATAAACATGTTATAAAAGTCTTAGGTAAATTATAACATTTATTCCAAATTAGAAACAGTTTGTGATACCTTATAAGGGAGTTGAGATCTGATAACACCAGCATATCTCCAAATCCACATGTAGCATGTTTTGTCTAGTTTGCATACATGTAAGTGATAATAAATGGTGCAAAGAAATGGAGATCCATCCCATTTGTTTTGGTTTGTTTTTTTTTTTTTTTTTTTTTTCTAACAAGACAGCAGCTATGAAAGCCCATCATAGCTTTTTAAGAAGTTGCTAGAAGGGTATGTTATTTTTAAACTTTGGAGTCCCTATAAGTCAAAGCATGTTTTACCTGAAGGTTGTCTTTTTCTAAGCAAATGTAAAAAAGTGTTCTTCTTTCTATGGGAAATCATTATTTCCTCTTTTGTGAATCATTTTGTTAAATTAGGAAAGCCTTGCAAAAAAGTCCTTGTATGATGATAGTGTGTGAAAAATGTAAAATATAATTTAGTTTTTAAGATGAATGACTTTTTCATTGTTTTATTGCTAATAGCAAATGCATTTCAAAATCAAAGTAACTTGTTAGAATCCACATCTTTACACTGCTACTGAAATTGTGTTTTGATTTCTTTGACATGATCCCTGATTGCTGTGAGAAGAATCAGTTCAGTATTTTTGTTCTTAGATTCCCCCTCCTTTGTCTTGCAGCTACTTGTGGCAGATTCCATTAACAATTGCAGTAGGAAATACGAGCCACATCTCATCAGAGGCAATTATATGGGTGTCTAACAAATCAGGTAAAAATAAACTTTCCTCCCAGTGGAATCTCATAAAGCATACTTGTGTTTTCCTCAACTGTTTCTTTGGAATTGATCCTAGATAACTGTTTAGTTGCTCTGCACCCAGTTTTAGCTACTTGAAATGAATTACAAAAAAAAAGAGAGTTGGGAAGGGAGGGAGGAGGAGTGCAGGATGAGCAACAAGCAAGATTTATAATTATCGCAGAAGTTAGACAGTATAATGAAAAGCTTTTACATAGAAATGTGTACCTAAGTGCTAAGTATTTTATATTTAGCAACACATATCAAATCATTGATGAATGCAATTCACTTTATTGATTGGTGAAAGTTAAATGTAATATTTTTATAGCAAAACATCTGATGAGTATGACTTAGTAAACACAAGGTGTTCAGAATTCTGGCATTTTTAACTCCAATCCATAGTCTGAACCAGGGCTAAGAAATGTTTGCTGTCATTAAAAAGTTTCCTTATTGATCTACCAAAGTATTTCTTCTCTCTATTAGATAACCAGATGCTGGACCTCAAAAGTACATTATTCTGCTTACTACTTATTTTCTCCCTCCTCAGTTCCTACATGATCATAATAGTTATTGTCCTGAAGACAGCTATGGCTAGATACCAGTGGGTTTTTATCACCTAAAAAAGGAATCCCCCCGTAGAAATTTCATGAAATATTTCTCTGTTTTCTTAGCAGTTCACTGGAATTGAAGAGAGTGAGGGAAGAAGTGTGGAGACTTGAATAGAATAATTATATGGAAGGGAAAAGAAGCATCCATGCATCCCCTCGATACAAGGGCTGTAGAGGGAGAACTGACCCCTTCTTGTAAAATTAGAAGGGCATAGAGATTTTCCTCCAATAGAAATTTAACTGGAGAGAGGAAGGAGTCAAACCAGTGTGAGACTGTGTTTTTTCCTTTTTTTTTTTTTTTTTTTTTTAAAGTCACTAAAAGAAAATAGCCAAATAAAGCTTATCAGCTGGCAGGACTAGAAATGAATGGTGTAAGATCAGTGGAAATCTGAGTATCCCAACTTTCTAGTAGTATAAGGTATGTGTTTCTTTGCTCTGATCATTTGCAGCCTATCAGACGTAACATTTTTTATGCTGCTCCCATGATGCAATGATCTAGAAATGTGCCTGGGACCAGGGAAAATCTGGGAAGCATACTCTAGTCAGAGCACACAGATGCTGCCTCACTGTGCAGAGTTATATTGCATTGGCCGTACTTTTTAATATTAACACCTCTGGAATACTTCAAAACCTGTTTGCACTTTCACAATCTGCCTTAATGACCTGCTCTACTTTTGTCCTTTAGGGCTTGATTGAACTCTCATTGAAGTTAATAGAAAGATTTCCACTGACTTCAGAGAGAGTTGATCATCTCATCTCATCTCATTAGGTTGTACATGCATGCCTCCTTCCCTTCACTCCTGCCTTGAAAGTTCAGTATATCACTATTATCTGCACAGTTGCATCCTCATTGCCTTTTACTTGCAGAGTGCTGTGGAGGAACAAGTCCATAAAACCACTACCCACTCTTTTAAGATCTACTGCTCCTATCGGAATGCCTTCAAGGAATCAACAAATTAATGATGGCCAGTGTGAGCAATGATTTTGGGGTGGCTGCTATATAGAAATTAAAGAGGAACCTTTCTGAGTCATCAGTTTCCTGTGTAGCAAATCAATGCCACTGTGATCTATTGTCATTATCCTTGTCCTTCCTCATTACTTTCTCACTCACTCACTCACTTGCCGTGCCTCATTGAAAATGAGACTGTAAACTTATGACTACTGCAAGGATGTCCTCTTCCTTCTTCTTATTATTGTCTAGCGCAGCTGGAGAATTCCTCAACATAAAAAAGTCAGTAAGAACATCCCTGGATGTAATCAATGTATGATTCATTGTATGTGCTGTTATGTATTGGGGCTGGTACAGATGATTTTGTGATACTCCTGGAGATTTTCTGCAACTGGTATGTTTGTTCCATGAGGATGTGGGAGGGGTTCTGAGACCAGAAGCGACAATTTCCAGGATTGATTCTTGTGGATGGGAAGAATCCTGAAGACTTTCTGTTGCACAGCGGACACAGTGTCAGTGTTATCCCAGCAAGTAGTCTGGGAACAACTCTGCAAGCTGTGGGTGAAACAAACTACTCCAGAGGATATTTGGAAGATTGGGAAAGGTCACATTGTTCTTCAAGTGAGTGTAATTGAATGTGGATACCCAAATCAAATCTGGAGGCAATGCTGTTCATGAGGATGGTTTCCAAGCCCCCTTTAGGAAGGAGTGGGCGTTTCCTTCTTGTTGACTAAACTGCTGTGCTAAAGAAGCTTCCAGTGTAACTTGAAGGGTGGACAGGAGATGATGAACAGCTGTCTGTTGTCTGTCATGTAGTACTGATCACGTACCTCATTTCAGCTGCCAGTAATGAAGAGGGTCCAAGTTAATGAATACCACTATATCTTGGCATATCACTTAAGTTTTTCAATAAAATTAACCTTGTCTGTGTGTTATCTGAGAGAAATGAAACCACGGCAGTTTTGAAATAGCTACATATATTGCCATCAAGAAATATTCCTTTTTTGTGGTAGTTTAAATAATAGTTTCTCGGGGGAGTACACCCCCTCCTTTGCACTAGGGTTCACCAGGGATGGTTATTTGCTGATGGAAGAGTGTCCTCCTTCATGTGCCTCCAGAAGGACATGAGAGAGAATTACTGATTTTTGCATCCTCTTTGCTACCATGTCTGTGACCTCATAAAAGTGGTGTAGGATGCCAATTGGCATTTTCACGAGCAAGGGGTAAGAGGCTGCTGTCCAGTCTTGTGAGAGCCACTGAATGTAGGGTGCTTGGGTTGCTGCTCTCTACTTATCCTGGCCATGTCTGGTTACATACTAGAGAGGGTGAGGCACGCTGATCTCTAATTGTTCAATATGGTGAGCAGGATTAGTTCAGATAATTGCAGATCATCCCAACTGCTGGCAACAGAGCTCATTCTGCCCACTCTTCACAACACCACGGGGAAGGGACACACTGGAAACTGCAACTGTGCATCATCTTTTTGAGATGTAATTCATTGGTTTTTGCAACAAATCCCATAGAAAGGACAGTGCCAGGCCTTGGCAACTTGCCTGACAAAGTGCATAATCTCCAAGATGTTTCATACTCAGTGTAGCTCTTCACCCCTGTTTGTGGAAAGTATGTAGTCATAGTTTTGGAAGGTTTTAATTTTGCGAGTGCTTCTACCAGTCTTCTCCTTACCCAGTGTGCCATAGCATTTTTGCAGCCATTTTTCTATACCAGCGATCATATACCAGCGATCAGATGAGCCTTTTACTGGCTCAGTTGGTCTGGCATGTGAAATGGAGCCGTCTCTTTTGCTCTCAGAGCGCCGCACAGGTACGTCCCTACCACCTTTTTCCCTGTTCACTCCCCGTAGCCGTGGATGAGGCTGTTCTGCTTCATGCGAGTGACAGCTATTAAACCTCTGAAAACTAAACCAGTCACAAAGAAAGGAGACATCTCATGATTAGCCTTCCTATCCATGCTGAGGCCAGAGACATCACGCTAAGATGGCTGCAATGCTCTTTGTGCTATAGTCTTGCAGGTCTGCGGAATGATAGATTTCACTGGCACTGTGGAAATCACTGGTGTTACACACTTCTGCTCTGTCATAGATCCAGGGCTTCTTTCTGTTTCTCCTAGATAAGTTGCCTCTTTTGTGGTCACTGTAATGATGTATGAACATAATGTCCGCAGTGTTTTGGGATCAGCCCCAAATCAGTAGTGGGTGAAAAGTCAAGGACCAGCTTTGAACTCAGCCCTCCCCCAGAAGACGACTGCTTAGTGGGGCTTGTGGGAAGGTGTTGGCGATTGCTGCTGAAGGAGTACTAAGTGTGTAAGCAAAGACTCACCTGTTGCGTTTCTGCAAATCCAGGAGAAGTGACCCTAACCTCAAGTGAGGAGGTTTAGCTAGCATCCATTTCAAACAGGTGAGCAAGGCTTTGGACAAAGGCATACTTGCCGTTCCCTGAGCATGAGACTGTTCTGGTGCTCAGGCTCCAGGTAGGAGACATCTCTGTGCGGTACAGCAAGTGCTGCTGCACTGACTGACGCAGCTTTACAGTGCCTCCCTGCCCTTTCCATCCCCACCTCCTGTACCTTGACTGATTTGTTACGTCCCAGGGAAATATTCCTCTGGTGGATCTCCGTGCCTCTGGTAAAGTGACTCTCATTCAGACTCCTCTTAGTATCTCCACAGAATTGCCATGAGGTGGGGGAAAGAAAGTTCAATGGGGCAATTGCTTTCCAAAAAGCAAGTCCCAACTTTCTCTCTTATGCCACCTCCTACTAAATAATCTCTACCTTAACGGTCTGATTCTCCTCCATGAAGTGTTTTGTAGAAGACAACTGCTTCTGAGCTGGGGTTTGCTGGCTGTCCACTGGGGAATAGAGCATTAGTGCAGCATTAGAAAAATACCCTTTCTTTTTCTTTCTGAGACTTAGCCGCTGAGCTTGTCCCGTGTTGCTTCCAGACTCCACTCTCTTATCTTTCAAAAGCAGGAGGAAGGGAAGCACCGTGAAGTAAAATAAATATATAGGTCCTGCTTTACAACTTTAGCCAGCCATGGTGAGGACCATGGGCACAAGACCTGCAATATTGGCACGATTTTGACAGTGAGGGAGAATCACTCCCCTTATCCCAACAGCTGAGCAAAGATCCTAACAGAAAACTGCTGCTTACATTGTATATCACCTCAGACAGTATCAGTTCCATCATATAGGGATGTTAATGGATGGAAGAGTGGTCTGAGGAAAGAGTACATGAGACAGAACATGGTCATTTTTACCGATGTGCTCCATTTATTTTGTTGTTCACTATATCAAAACATGTTTGTAACATGGAGCTATGGCAACATGGCAAGTGAGAGGGAAAGAACCTTTTCTTCTGGTTTGCCTTCTCCCCATATGAAAAGTTCTTGCAAAAAGATTTGCAGAATTTAGTTAAAGCCAGTATCTTTTCACAAAGTATTATGATTGTGATGAAATTCCTCGTGGAACATTTTCTTGGTCAGAAGAATTTCACTTGCTGTTGTTGGCATGAAATTGTGCTACTTTTGTACAGTTATTTTTGCAGGAAAACGGAGTCAGTTCTCCCAGTAGGGATTCTACCAGCATAAACCAATTTCTTAGTATGCTAGAGGTTGTATAAAATGAAGAGTTAAAATAACAACTGTGAATCTGAATGCTTGAATCGGTAGTAGAACTCTCTTTAGCCCACGCTCTTGTCAGCATTGGAGTAGTGTCTTGCAGAGGGGTGTCCTTCACCCAGACCTGCCTCACAAGGTGTTCATGTTGCCGTGCGGAGGAGCAAGCTTCCGTCATGCCTGCTGGTTTTGATGGAGTTGAAGTTGCTCGAGAGCTGGGAGAGCTGAGAACTTCAAGCTACGTGCAGTTAGCACCAGCTGGAGGACTGTCTCGCACTTCCAGAGCAGAGAAAATGAGAATCAGACCCCAACTGATTTTCTTACTTCAAAACAAACGTCATAAAACTTAACCATTTCCTCCTAAATGTCTCCTATAGGTATGTGGCAAAACTGGAAGTTTCAGAGCAGTGTTATTTTCTGAGGCATCCATACAAAACATGACCATAGAAAAACACTTTTTGATGGAAGAAGATTAAAAAAAAATCCCTTTAATTTCAAATACAAATGTATATATATTTTAGATTGAATTTTAGGAGGTGAAATAAAACCATCAAAGATAGATTTCTTCCCAAATGAAATCTTTGTCATTGTTTAGAAAGTCATGAATGGTTTAATATAGGGTTTAACACTGAATGACTACCTTTTCTTTAACTATAATACTTCTAACAGGAAACTAATAAATGTGTTTGTGGTAAGTGGGGAAATTTCCCAGGTGTATAGAAATTTTCAGTGCTGTAATCGCCAAAAGAAAGTATTTCTTTTATGGGAAGGCGTGAGAATCGACAGACTCAAACATCAATTTCCAGTAAATTATATAGAACTATGTGAAGCACATGCATCAGGCAGTCCCTTAAAATAACCACCTGCTTTTATGACCTGGAAAGGCGTGAAGGATTCATGTCCTATATTTCAGGAAAAGGTCAACACATGAGTGGCCTTATCAAAAAATAATAGCAAGGGGTTATGGTTGGATTTAAACTGACCAAAACAGCAATAATGCCATCGAGCTTTGGAAAGATACTGTTCTCCATTAAAGCAATATGTGTTGGAGGGGTTGCACGGCTGTCACTTGTGAAATAGGTTATTTTGAACTTGTCATATTTGACTGGCAATTATCATTCAGTACTCTATTAAAGCATAAGTAATTTCCTCACTTCAGAGATCAAAATTTAATAAAAATACTCAAACAAGAAAAAATGTATGTACTGCTTTTGTTTCATCTGATTTTGAAAATTTCCATTTAATGTATTTATTTTCCCAGATATTGATTAATGTGTGCTCATAGCCTATTTGATATGGTTTTAGCTGTCATAGAGGTGCAAGGATTAACGAGTTAAGTAACTCCTTTCAGCGATTTAAAGGTTAGTTTGTAACAGAAAATCATGGGCAGAAAACAGTATTGGGTTAACGTGGTAGGAATTTGTGCCAGACGTGAGCAGCCTGCTCCTGACCCCACACCGCAGCACGCCCCTGAAGACCCAGGGAATTTCTAAAAGTCATAGTTTCAATCATCAGTCTCTCCTAGATAGAGCAGCGGGTATTTTTGCTGTTGCTCTTAAGAAACCCACTAGGTTGACAAGGAACATAGCTGAGATGTGAGGGGTGACAGGCTTTATTCACAGCACTTCATTGGGTAAGCTAAATAGGATGGGGTAGATCCAGATTCAAATTCCTTCTCTCCCTGTTTTGCAGCAGATATTTTATCCACATCTGTTCTAAGAAAGTGTTTTTATCACTATGCTGTAAATTGGTACGATCTTTTACAGTATTTCTACAGGAATGTTTTTCTTTGTATAAGATTCAGTGATTTACACAGGAACCAGGATTCAACTCTTCCGTAAGTCGGCCAGAGCAACTGGGTGATTCTGACTTCAGGTCCAGTGAAAAAAGGATTTAAATAGAGGAGCAACTTCAGTATAGCAGCCTAAGAGACTTTGCTTAGGACTGAGCTATATAGCTCGGTGTTTAACAGACCCTGGTGGAAGGAAGGGCACCCGGTGTTAAAACCTTGTTCCAAATCAGATTGCGTGGCGAAAGCAGCTTAAGTGCTTTGGCAGTATGAACGCCTGGGAAACCCGCAGAGTTGTAGGACTTAATTCTGGTTTTCTCACTTAGTCCCATTTCTGCAGGATACAATGGCTCCTAAAGGATGTGTCTGCTTAGTGCTTTATCACAGATAACTAAATGGATGTAATCAATATTTTAACTAAAACCAGGAGTCTGTATTTGTTTTTGTCAATTGTTTATATAGAATAATTAAGTTGAACTGGTGCAAGTCAGTTAGACAAACCCTAAAAGAGCAATAACAATTGAATAGGCAACAACTGAGTTATTCTATAATATTTCCAAGTGTATTTTAAAGAGATTTTAATGATGTCAGAACTGCCTAGGTTCTCACCTAGAAAGAGGTGAAGAAAAAAAAAGAAAAAAAGAAAAAAAAAAGAAAGAGGACTTTCTTTTTTAATCCTGCAGCTTTTCATCCGAATTCGTGTGCATAATGCAACTCCATGAATTTAAAGTTAAACATATAATTAAGTGTTTTTAGGATTGGGATCTTGCTGCTCTTTGTAATTTTTGCCCCTTGAAATGATAGTTATTTATGTGTTTGCTAGAGATATTTAGTCAAGGGAGAAGCCTAACTTTTATCTGTAGTCCTAGTCATCTATTATTTCCTCAGAAATTACTTTTTTATAAGAAAGGCTGAAGCAAATAAATTTCTTCAGTAAGTCTCGGTACTAGATAGTATGTGTGAATTGTTAAGACTGAATTGGTAACTTTTTTTCTCATTCGTTACTTTCAGGGAATTCAAGCACACCAAAGAATTCCCTGATGGAATTACGTTTAAAAAAAAAATCTATGTATTTCTTTTTTATTTTTAAAAATGCATGAGAATACTGTTCCCTTTGTCAACAGTGTACAAACTAATTTTATTGTAGTAGAAAAAAATGTTGCTGAATTTTTAGTGAGTTCTGGTTCATGATCAGTTTTGTCAAAATAATTTACTAGCTTGAAGGGTTCTTCAAGAGACTTTGAAGCCTCAGGCTTCATTCCATGGTGATTCTTCCCATAGTGAAAGAAGTGCGTGTTGTGAGTTCAGGGCATTTTTGTTGTTAAAATCCCAAGTCCTGCAAGTAGTTGTGGACTGCCTGACGGTACAAATACTGGAATAAATGTAGAATTTCAGCCCCAAAGTGATTACTTAAAAAGAGGGGAAAGAGGAAGAACAGGTTAGTTGATATAAGGTTGATTGGTCTAGCTCTAAAGGGGCGCCTCTCAGTGGTTAGTAGCTAGAAGCCATACGACTGGAAATACTTTAATTTAAAATCCAATATAAAAGCTTCATTGACTACATGCAGAAACACTTAAGAATTATTATTATTATTTTTAATCACAGGTTTAATCTTCTCTTTATAGAATATCCATTGAATTATTTGAGTTATGGTTGTAGCATGGCCAGAATCAGGGTACCAGACTTAAAATGGGCACCTCATATAAATGCTATTTGCCAGAAAAAAAAACACCCTTGGAGTTCTGTGTGGGTAAAAGGTCCCCACAGGAATGTCAGCTGGTATCTCTCTACATCAGATGAGATAAAGGAAATGATTAATCAAACACAATGTTTTTGTTAGTCTTTGAATTAATTTTACTGCCTTTGTAGATATTTGAAGAAGGAGATAATTTTACAGATACATCTTTCGAATTTTTCAATTTAAAACCAAGTCTCCTTCCTATCTTGTTCTTTGTTTTCAGAACATCATAGAATTCCTGCTTTGGAAGAGGCAAGTTGGTTGCTGGGGAACATCAACCAGACCGGCTACTTTAGAGTTAATTATGATATTAGGAATTGGAGGCTGCTAATTAATCAGCTAACAAGGAACCATGAGGTAAGCTCCTCTTCTCATCCCTAAAATCTGCTTTGATAGGTGAACCTTCACTGTTTCATCACCCTAAATGGTTCCATTTTTCTGCTTGCCCCTCACAGGTTATCTCTGTCAGTAATCGAGCAGGCTTGATCGATGATGCATTCAATCTAGCCAGGTATGTTTTCCTGAAGGTAATCTATCCTCATACACATAGCTGCAATAACTCATGCAATCATTAACTCAGCAGTTGAGTGTGTTTCAAAGTTAAATATGTTTTAAACACACTTTAGTTCTTTTCCCTTTCCTTTCTTTTCTTTTTTTTTTNCATTCACTGCTCTTGATCAATAATTGCTGTAGGGTATTTCCGAGTCTGGAGAGGTCTGATCAATTTTGCAGCAAGTTCAATTTAACACTTTGGAGATGAATAATCTCTTTCCTCTTTCTCTAATGAATAAGGGTTTTTTCTTTTGTTTCTCCCTAATGCCCCGCCTCTCCTTTTTTCATGACTGACCCCTGTGCTGTATTTAATTTGTGATGGAAGGCACCTTCAAGCTTCAGGAATTTTTTTGCCCTGACTTGCACTGTTATATCATTTTTCCAATATCTTTCTTTTTTTGTAACCTGCTAGAGCAGGCTCTCTTTCTGCATGATGCTTTTCATACAGAATGGAAAATAAGAGTTCCATCGAGCATTTCTGGAATATATACAACATTTTGTGTTTTACTATGATCAGAGTTAATAACTAACACATACAGCGCTGGTTAAATAACGCCTTCTTTATGAATTGAGGCAATGGAATTGTCCCCAATTTGAAATCAGGACATCCAATATGTTGGTAGTCAAAGTGTAAAATGAGCAAAAAGTAGTGGAACATTTCAAACTTTTTGATTCTTGAGGTACCTGGGAACATTGCATCAGTAAAACACTGTGATGTCAAAAGCAGTGTGAAAAGAATTCCTGATATTACTGGCTTTTCTGTTTGCTAGCGTATTTATAGCCGTATTCGAGCAGGGGCTTGCAAGAATCGGCGGTACTGAGGTACATTTCAGTACAAACGGTCACCAGAGATGTTTGAGATTCAGGCACAGTGTCACACAGAAATTATGGCTCAGTGATGTTCCAGCATCACTGCAGTAAAACACAGTTGTGTGCCCTACCATTCTGTTCCTGCTGCCAGTGCTAGGCTGAATATATGACATAAACTAGTGATTAGCCCTTACTTAAGAGTCCAGAGACGTAGTAGGGAAGGAGGCATCATGGGGAGAGAAGGAGTATCCATTTACTTTTTGCACTGCCCTTCATTCTTGCCTTCTGGCCTCTTCCCATTGGCAACAGTAAAGGACTACAAATAGGTCATCACATCAGACTTCAGCAGACCGTGATTTGTGTCCTCCCCGGCTAGTACAATATTGCAGAGTATCCTGGAATATCTAGACTATTAGAAGAACTACTAAATGTTCAGTAATATAACAGTCTGTTCCAGTTTTTTTTGGTTTTGGTACCTCAGAGAAGTAGTGTGCAGTTACACAGAATCAGTGTGGCGCCGCCTTCTTTTTCCGTGCACTGAATGCAGTCAGATGTGGCTAGACTTCCTGGAAAATCTGGACACTGAAAAAAGCTGTTTCTTAAGCTGATTCTTGTAGGTGAGTGTTTTTCTTCTGAGTCAGTACCAAGCCAGTGCTCTAGGATGCCTTGTTCATGAAGCATAAGGGCAAGGTCTTGATTAAAGGCCCAACCTACATCGACTGGCCAAGTTTTATCTACCTAAAAACCACCCAGAGATTAGATGAGTAACGCATTCCCCACCTGCTTTCCAAAGTAGTTTTATGCTGATACTGGATCCTGCTGCAACAGAGCACTGTGCAGTCTTTCACAAGATTTCATGCTGTAAAAACTTGACTTTCTTTTGTTAATGATGAGCTGCATTGGACTTATTGCTGCATTTCTTACTCATGCACTGTGGAAAAAAAGTAGTTGAGCTAAATATTTGCCATGTATACACATGTGCATATGTAGATATTACTTATAAGGAAATATTCTTCTAACAGGGATATATAGTTATATTCCTGTTTCTTTTAAATCTCTGCACAGACTCCTGTCAGTAAGTAGCATTACCTTGACTGTGTGCCTTATAAGCCAGCTTGGGTAGAGGAAAGATCTTCATGTTTGCAAAAAGTAGTTTTATGCTCTGTATTTGAAGAGTAGCAATAAGATATGTGGCCCTGACTAAACTTGCCGTGTAGGGTACACTTTTTATTGATCTTTTTTTACTTTGTTCATCTATCATGACAGATGTCAAGACGTCCAGGCTGGACATGGCCTTGGGCAACCTGGTCTAGTGGGAAGTATCCCTGTCTATGGCAGGGGGGATGGAACTCAATGATCTTCAAGGTCCTTTCCAACTCAAAACCATTCTATGATTCTGTCAGCTTTCCTATTAAAAAAAACAACAAATTATAGCAATGCTGACGTTAGTCTAATTGACTAGCTGACTAGATGGTACCTTTTTAAGAAGAGTTTGGTATCTCCTGTGAGGAGAGGCTGAAAGAGTTGGGGCTGTTCAGCCTGGAGAAGAGAAGGCTCCGGGGAGATCTTATTGCGGCCTTCCAGTACCTAAAGGGGGCCTACAGGAGAGCTGGGGAAGGACTTTTTACTAGGGCATGTAGTGACAGGACAAGGGGGAATGGCTTCAAACTGGAAGAGGGCAGGTTTAGATTGAACATTAGGAAGTTTTTCACTTTAAGGGTGGTAAGGCACTGGAACAGGTTGCCCAGAGAGGTTGTTGAGGCCCCATCCCTGGAGGTGTTCAAGGCCAGGCTGGACGTGGCCTTGGGCAACCTGGTCTAGTGGGAGGTGTCCCTGCCTATGGCAGGGGGGGTTGGAACTCGATGATCTTCAAGGTCCTTTCCAACCTAAACCATTCTGTGATTCTATGATTGATCTTTTGTTTTCACTTCCTCTCTCCCAGACAAAGAAAGACCAGGAATAGGCCTAATCCTTGCTCTGTTCCTTTATCATGAGTAGGACCAGAGGAGCATTAAGAGAGTGTTAGGAGAGGCGTGTGTTGGGGGCAGGCCTTGACGGCACAGTGCCTGAACTTCTGGGAGTCCAAAATCAGATGGAAAAGCTCTTGCTGGGACAAGCAATGGGGAATCTCATGCTGGTGCTGCGGCATGGCGCAGCTGCCCGCTCTGTGTCAGGTGCTCCAACGTGACACAGCAGCATTCCTAAAACAAGCTCCGAGGGCTGTTGAAATCGCACAGACCCTTTCAATTTCCTCAAAAAGTCAGTGTTCAGAAGGCCACCATCAGCCTAAAAGCAGGTTAGCTTTCTCCCCCTTGGCTGCGAGGCGCAGTGCAGAGGGTCGCTTCGATTTCTTTTGGAGCAGGACCACGGTTTGGATATTAGCTGCCTTGTGGATGCAGTGCTGATTCAGTCTCGTCTCTGATGCACAGCGTGTGTTTCTCCCTACCCGTATAACGTTAGGCGACAGGGAGATTAAACACATACGATGGTCTCTGACTGTGACATGAGAAAAGGTGAGTAACCTTATTGACCAGGCATAGAGGTAGTAATTGGTAGTTTAGCCCTGACTTCTGAGAAGACTGGCTGTTTTTAAGGGTAATTCAGTCCTCAGTTGTGGTCCCTAGTTGCACTGATGTGTTATCTTCTTGTCTACAACTATAAACATACACATTTTGAGAGGACAACAGGACTGTGGAATACATACTTGTATTTTAATCCCTAGCTATTATTTTCAGTGAGAACATAACGCAAAAATGAAAACACAGCTCCTTAGCTAATTTTAAAAGAATTTCTAACATAAACAGTACTGTACTGAAGAGACTGTATTTCTTCAAAATACCCCATCCTTCTTAGAAACTCCTGAAGTACTCCCTAGTGTGTTGTTGAACTTGATACAGATAATGTCCATCCCGCACCAGAAGGGTTTGACTCAATTTTTCCACTGTCCTAATATGGTATGTCCTAATATGATATTTCTATGTAGTTTTACTGCTCATTGATTTTGTTTGTGCAAGTACAGGTGTTATCTTTAGTAAAATTTAATAATATTTTGGTCTGGAGAAAGATGAAAAAATTGCTCATATAAATTATTTTGGAATACCACGTTTTATTTTTTTTGTAAGGTGTTTTTGGTTTCATTCCTCCAAAATGTTTATTATCTTTTTACTGTCCGGCATAATGATTTCTCAAAAATAAACATAAATGAATTTATACCTCCAAGGAATATTTTAAGCTCTATAACTTTAATTTCATAAAGTTTTGCCCATTTTATATGGAAATATATTCCTCCTTCTTCCTTCTTGGTGTATTTTGGTTCCATAAAATTAATCAAGCAGAGTTGAATTGAATAACAACAATAAAAGAAAGCTACAGCTTGCCCACTGTGTTTGAATTCTCGCAAGCTTGTTTGTTTTTCAGATTTTTAAGCTTAATTCTGTTCTCAGCTGTAGTACATGCACACACCCTGAGGATCTGGAGAGCTGTAGCCTTGGCAGTAACACAGCTTATGGAAATGCATGCCCCAAATTCTTGAGCAAGAATAGCGCCTTGGCACTCTCTCGTCCCTTATTCTTAAAGATCCTTTATCTTTTGGGGATGATTTGTATGAAATTTCAGTACAATTTGAAAATATGTTTATTGTAGTAAATGGGATGTGTTTACTGAGAAAGCCGAGAGAAGACAAATAGAACTGTGGTTCTCTTCTAAACTTAAACTGAGCAGGGGGCAGTTCAGAGAGCTCCGATAAGTAATGTCACAGGGAATAAGAAAGATCCTACTCTTTCCTGAGAGTGTGAGTAATGTTGCGAGCTTCTCCTGTCTTTCTCTTTCCTTAGGATAAGGGGTCAGTTAGTAAGTATGTGAGGTGGGATGCTTCCCACTTTCCTTTAGGCATCCCAAAGGTAGACCTGAGCTTTTCACCTTGCAGGACATTGACAGTTAATGGAGAGAACGTGCACCTGACCTCTCAAAGCCATTTAACCACATAGGGTAAGATAAATTACCCTCCTAATGTCATGAGTGTTGTGTCACCCCTAGTTGTTCCTTGCTGTGCTCTGAATCTTCATATTCACTTCCCCTCATTAAACTGGTTGACTTAATCCAATATTATGTCAAAGAAAGAGGTCTGGTTTGTATTCACCGTTAATTGGTGTTGGATCAGATGTGACCATGGGTGCCTATTTTACTGTCGCCTAAAATAGTTCTTGTTCTTTCCAGTTCTGGAAGAACCCATCAGTTTTTTCTCTTGAAACCTAATGTGTGTCTCATACCCCTCTGATCCTACCTGCACCATAGTCAGCTCACCGTGTTAAGGTGGCAGCTGCTTGGTTTGCATGCCAGTTGCTCAGGAAACTGTTTTTTTGATGCTGACAATCTGTCATGCTATCGATTAGTATCTTTGTCTTCTGTTCTGGGGTTGAAGAGATAGTGGTGGAGTTCCTCCGATACTCAGCTTTTCCTGACGGTTCTCTTTCGGGTGGGTCACCGGCCTGGTGACAGCACAGTGCATGTCAAGTCTGCACTCACTGGTTACACATTAACAAAGGCCAAAGATAAAACTTGACAGTAGTTTTTCATATTTCTTGGCAGCATTTCTTTGATGTTTATCAGAATTTTTTTCTTAACTGGATTCATGAAAAATCATGAAGCAGTGCTGTTAAGCAATTGTTCTTCTGCTTCGGGGGTGGATGGCCATGTTGGAGTGCTGTCTATTTCCTTTCACACATTACGGGGAGAGTGAGCTATAATCTCTTCAGATGAAGGTTTTTTTTAGGCCAGAAAAGCCTGCCCCTGTAGATGTCACAAATATAGGGAGCTGTGTCAGAAATGAGCAGCGACAAAAAAGTACACCTTCAGAATTATCTGTGAACTAAGTACCTTCCCTGCTGCAGGTGTCCTTCATGAAAGTTCCTCTCAGAATTTCATTCACCAGGCCAAAACCAGGAACCTGGTGCAGATATATGATGAGTTATGATGATTATTTTCCTGCTGTTAAATCAGTTCTTCTTGGCTTGCTTCTTTTCAAGCTGTGAGTTCTGCTGACTCTAGAAAACCAAAGTCTGAGAGTAAGGGAAAATGCAGTGCCAACCTACCTTTCAATTTATAAATTCAGATTCTCTCCCTTGACACAAATTCATCTTTAACAGCTGGTGCATTTGACTCCAAGGTTGATTCCAGAAGTAAAATACCAAAGTAAGCTAATGCTCACTCCAGATCACTTTCTCACCAATTTTAAAAGAGAAATTTATTTAAAAAGTAAATCTCAGTTAACCAAGTATAGCCTTTGGGAAATGGAAAATCATGTTTTTAAAACCCCTTGTTTTATTTTTTTATTAAAAAAAAAAAAAAGAGTCAGGAAATCAAAGCCAACCCTCTCCTTATTGCTTAAGTTAATTCCTGGATGTGGAGTATTGCCATTCAGGCAAAACCATCTTATCCATTCAGCTACCTGAGGCAGCACCAGCCCCCGTAATGATTACTTGATCGTATTTCTGGAAACTGAGTGTTGTCTGGTAACTAAGCCTCTAGTATATACACTTCCATATAAAATCCAGAATTCTTACTGCTAAATTGGAAGAATGTTTTCTTGAAGTTTCTGGTGGAAAACTAAGCTATGGACTGGAAGTTATCTTTATTGTTGTTTTCCTTCTCCAGAGATAAAGTTTTCATTTATTCTAGCATTTGAAGTCTTCCAGCATATGTGGGCTAATTGGTTCCATGTTATACTTGTTTGTGTTACTTAAAGTCCTGTTCAATGTAACGTCAGGAAAAGTCAAGGCATTTGAGGGCCCATTCAAAATTCTGGGGCTGGATAATAAATAGATGACAAAGGCAGAAGTTCTCATCTTGGCCAATTAATGTACTTCAAAATGTTTCAAAATTTCAACAGGCACATCCAGGGTTGTTGACCTTGTTTTGCTTGGGTATTCATAAACAATCACATAGGATCCATTTAATTTAATAAACTGCAGTTTAACTCCAGCCTTCATTATTAGTCCTGATCGCATTTGCTGATAGTTCAACACAGAGGCAAACAACAGATATGTTAAGCAGCTCCCTTAATTAGCACCTCTGAGTACCAGCTAAGGGAGCGAGTATTAGATCGATAGTTTGTATCACGCTTGATTAATAGTGATATAGATTTACTATTTTAATAAATGAGGGCTCATCTAAATTATTTCAGCAGACGCTATAGTAACTCTTTTTCACTATCGGGCAAATTTGGGTGATGGTTCACCAGCAATTGATTTAGATATGGCTTCCTACAAAAGTTTTTGGATTTCCTTTGACATAAATACTCTCTCAATGGGCCAGAGCAGCTGCGCCTTTTTTAGAGAAAATAGAAAGCTACAAAGATTTTAAGGTAGCCATCATTCATTCCATATGCTGTGTGTCAGTCCATATGTTCTGTGACGTACCACAGCCTTGATATCCGCTTTATGTAGAGATACACATTTCAGCTAACGTTTGCATATGTTTGTACAAGAAGAATCAAAGCGATTCTTGAGACTAAGCCCACTAAAAGTCAATTCTGCTTTTGTATGCATTCTGATCCTGTTGCGTAGCTAAGAGCAGTAAAGCAACTTGTACAGCACATTCCAGGCAAGTGCTGGTGCTGTGAGAGCATCCTGGACAATAGAAAAAGCTGCTAAGACCCGGGGAAGAAGTTGGAGAAGACTCTTCAGCATGTATGAAAGAGAAACTGTAGATCTGAGTTTTCTGCAGCTTGTTTAGTGCAGGGTGTAGGTCTTGGTCTAGTATACATCTATCCTGTAGAACTGGGTGACGTTGGTAATCCACAATGCCACAAAGTTTGCCTATGCTTCAATTATTTCTGGTACTTCTGAGTTATTATAGCAGTAATTATTTTATCCTGTAAACTACATTAACTCTATTCTTAGCCAAGCCCACAATAAACTGCCAGGAAAACATGACTCTGGTTTCAAGGGAGCGAAAGAATTATTTTTAGCTAATGGTTGTTAGCCCATTATCTTTTCACCCCGTGGTCGTGGTCTGTTATAGTTCAAGCTGGTCTCTGAACTCAGCTTGGTATGGATGTATCCATGTTGCAGTGCAGATGCCAGGGACTGCTGTGTAATGACAGGGGAGTGGAACAGTCTGTGAAATTTGTTTCGGGAACATTAATTAAACCTGGTCTGAATTACACTTGAAGAATACGCTTAACTTGGAGTTTGAGGTTAAACAAGAGGAGAAGAGTGGCATGAATGCATTTTGCTGAAGGTTTCGTAGCAACTTTGAGTATTGGAAAGTGGGCTGAGATGTGCAAATATGGCTTCAGGAATCTGTGCATTGGTGGGGCAGGGGGAAGTCTTCACCCAGCCTCACAACCTATGCCATTCTGTGGGAGCCCTGTCCTCTCCTCCCTAGCATACACCTGTTCCCTGTGCCTTCCTCTCATCTACAGATCCCTTTTTCTTCCCCGCAGCTGCCTCGTCAGCCATTTTCCCCACCTCCCTCACCTGTCCCCTCACAATAAGCAGCTTTTTTTCCCTCCTTACCCTTATCCCAGAAACCCATTACTTTTCTTTCTGAGGGTCTGGCAGGACTAGTATGGAGGGAAAAAGACCTTTGATCAAGGTAGCAACAACGAGCCACCCTGAGAGGCCAGAGTTGCTGCTCTAAACACCCTGTCCTTTCCCAACATCAACAAAGGATATATGCATAAAAGGCCAGAACCAACTTTTCTAGCTAGAAGGGACAATGCCGATGCCTCATCAGCATAAACAAAATAGTTTGCCACCTTAGGCTACTGACTGCTTTGCCTGCTGTTTTGACCTGACTGCACCATTGCTTCTCAGAAATGGTCCTAGTTTTTGGTCTCATCCGGTTGCTCTTGGCCAGGATTGTTGTCTAGAGGACGTCTGGTCTTTGCAAATGCGTTCTCTATCCGCTTGCCAGAACATACTGCCAGGGTGAACTTTTGAATTCAAAGTGCAGATTATGCTTTCAAGTGTTTTGATCTTCATTAGGTGATTCTATAAAGCAGTTTTTTAAACTGTAGACTTAGGTCCCTTTGCTTGATAAAATTTAAGAGAAGTCTCAGGAATTGATGTTGTATTAGTTTAGCTCCTTCCTATTTGGCTGGAAGTGTGTTTTCCTCTACCCAGAAATCAAGCGATAAATAGGAAGGGCCATGTTATGACTAAGGCACTGCACAGGGACTAGGGAAACCTGGGATGCTGTTTCTGCTATAGACTTCCTGGGTGATCTTGGTAAAATCACTTAAGCTGGTTGTGTCTGTTTTCTCTCTGTGAAATGGAGATAAGAGAATAGGTGAGGGTTTATGAGAATTTCAGAGAGTCTTTCATTATAAATATGTTTATAGGGAATTGCTTTTACAGAAATAATATCCAATTCTGTGAATATTCTGGCAAACAAAATTTAGATTGTATGTGTATTCTCAAGATCAGGCTTCTGTGCTTTCCATATGAAGTTTCTAGCTTTTAAACACATATTTCACTCTGCTGACTGATATGCAAATTATAAACATTAGAACAGGAAAAAAGAGAGATATGAAAAAGTATTGTGCATAATAATAAACTAACTCAATTTTGAATTTACTCAAACATGCTGTCATAGTAGTATTGCCTGTTGACAACTTAAGGAATAGAAGGGCTGTTTCACTATACCCTTCCCAACAAAATCAACAAGAAAAAAAATAACTAACACTTTTAATGACTGAGTCATCTAAAATTGACCTCTATTAGCCCCTGAAATACATTCAAATTTCTTTAGTTAATTTAAGTGTGTGAATGACATACTTCTCAAAAACCAGAGTTTCATGATGATGAAAAACGTGACATACCTAACTTACTGCATAGTCTTAATTTTCAGCAGTAAGATTATTCCTTTTCATCTTGCACTACTCTTTTTTAATTCATTTTTTTCATATGGGGAAGAAGAGGAAAGGAGAGATGTTGAACTCCAGTTTGAAGGACTTTTTGTTGCATTTTTACAAACACAGGGTTTTAAGTTCGGGTTTTTTTCTGTTTTCAACAAAGGTGATTAATTCAAGTTAATATTAGCCTTTGCTTATGTGGCATCGCTAAAACTGTGCAAGATAATTTAAGCCACGTGATACTCTGATAATTACACTGAATTTGAACTATTCTTTGTAGGATGCTTCAAATGCTCTTGTGTGGAGTTGAATGTCACTTGAAGAGTCCTCAAATATTTTGTGTGTAAGAAAACATAATAATAAGCAGGCTTCACTTAAAACTGTTGTACTCTGAATCCTTTGATGTTGGAGAGATTGAATGCTGATTAAATTTAGTACTTAAAATGAGTTTGTAAGCCAAATGTTGCTGTTGTTTTTATCAAAGAGCAGATGTGCATTCCTGTTCTGTTTACGTGGAAGTCCGTAGCTAGTACAAATCATCATGCCTCCACTAAATCACTTTGGATGTCTTAGAAAAGCAGAGTCCTTATCTGGTCCTAAGTCAGCCCAGCCATGGGAATGGAAGATGAGGTAGATCATTCTTTGATACTGGAGATCCTGGGGCCTTTTTTACAGGTTGCCTGTTAGTTTTCTATGAGAAAACATTCTTTTTCCAGCTTTCCTTATTGAACATGGATGCCAGTCATCATAAGTTTTTAATCTTTGACTTCCCAGGCTTGCAGGAGTTGAAGGTAAAATCTGTGACTGCAAGAACTAGTTTCCCTGTTGCATGGGTCGCTTTGTCCAAAGCTTTTTTTAGGTGTCAGGGTTCAACATACCTGGTTTTACTCAGCTGCCAAAGAACTGCTGTTAAAACACTGTGGGAAAAAATATCCTGAATGCATCAGTTGGGCTCCAGTCCTTTGTAGGTCCAGAAGAAATGAATAGGGTTAGAAAAAGCCAAATACAGTTAAATGTGAATGGTCATCGGCATTAAGTTTCTCTGTGAATTATTCTAATCGACACACTTGACTTTAAAGGTAAAAGAATGAATCAATGAATAAGAATCCTAACTGTCCCTTTATGGGTTAATGAGTATAGTCTAATTATTCATAGAATCATAGAATCATAGAATGGTTTAGGTTGGAAGGGACCTTGAAGATCATCTAGTTCCAACACCCCTGCCATTGACAGGGACACCTCGCACTAGACCAGGTTGCTCAGAGCCCCATCCATCCTGGCCTTAAACACCTCCAGGGATGGAGCTTCCACACCTTCCCTGGGCAACCTGTTCCAGTGCCTTACCATCCTCATAGTGAAAAATTCCTTCCTGATATCGAATCTAAATCTACCTTCTTCTAGTTTGAAGCCATTACCCCTCATCCTATCACTACACGTCCATGCAAGAAGCCTTTCCAGCTTTTTTGTAGGCCTCCTTCAGATACTGGAAGGCTGCTATAAGGTCTCCCCGGAGCCTTCTCTTCTCCAGGCTGAACAACCCCAACTCTCTCAACCTGTCTTCATAGGAGAGGTGCTCCACTCGTCTGATCACCTTGTGGCCCTCCTCTGGGCATGCTCTAACAGGTCCATGTCCTTGTTGTGCTGAGGACTCCAAAGCTGGATGCAGTACTCCAGGTGGGGTCTCACGAGAGCAGAGTACAGGGGCAGAATCACCTCACTCAACCTGCTGGCCACGCTTCTTTTGAAGCAGCCCAGGATATGGTTGGCTTTCTGGGCTGTGAGTGCACGTTGCTGGCTCATGTTGAGCTTCTCATCCACCAACACCCCAAGTCCTCCTCAGGGCTGCTCTCAAGCCATTCTCAATCCCAGCCTTGTGCTTGGGATTGCCACAACCTAGGTCGCGGCATATCTTGCACATGCACAGAAACAGAACTGAAGTTAATCTGAGTTGCACATCTATTTTCTGAAGAGCTGTGTTTTCCCCCTTCAAAATTATCCAGACAAAAAGCTAGTCATGTTTTACATATTTCATAAGAAACAGACGATGCAGGGTGAGTTTTGAACCAACAGCAAGTAAATCACCTCATTTCCATTGTTTCAACAATGCAGACCAGTTTGCTGCCAGCTTGGATTTTCTAATTTTGATTTAAACACATGACTTATAATGACTTTGTTGGGTGGTGGGACTAAGGGATTTATGGTGCACTTGCATGTGGGACTCTCATCACTGTATGGCAACCCTGTCGTTTTTGTGACAGAGTCTGTTTGACTGGTGCTGGATTTATGATAGAAATAATTCAGAACAGAGTAATAATTTTCCCTTGGCAATTACACTACCATTTGGTACTTTGTCCCTAAGGGGAAAATGAATGTGCTGGGATCTGTCCATAAGTTCAGCGGCTCAGTGTAAAGAACAAATCAAGGTCAGAATGCAGCTGAATACACACGGATGTTTCGTAATATCATCTAGATCTCCTGCCTTTATTTGACTCATTAAAAGCTCATGTAAATTAAAGTTTATTTTTGATTGCTGTGAGATTTTTAGCAGGAATTCTTTGCGAGGGATATTTCATTACCATGTTCACTACTTTCTTTTTCTGTTCATTGCTTCTTTTGTCTGTGACAATGGCCACCCTAGCAATTTCTTTAGTGTAAGCAGGATAGTACAGGGTTGGTGCTTATGACATTATGTAATGTCATAAGCCACTTAATATATATATATAACTTTTGAAAGGTCTCTTTCCACCTCTGCCCTTGTCGTAAAAATGGGATATCACCTTTTCACCACAGTTCATTGGCAGCTTCTTTAAACATGAAAAGCCTGCAGGACCAGGATGCTTGTCTAGAGATAATTTGTCTAATAACTAAAACAGATCTCTCTGCTAGCCTGTGTTCCTGTTCTCCTGTTCTCCAGTTCAGCAGGCAACTGTGAAATTAGGAACACAGATGATAAGACAAACCTCATGTGGTGCCGTGTTTCTAACGCATGCCAAAATTCTCATGTGTAACAGTGGCTACAGAATGATTGACATGCTGATAAACTGATGGGTAAGGACAATTATATAAAAAAGTGATGAAACAATGAAGCATGTCAAATATGATATCTTTTTGGTTAAATTTTGCTTTTGTAGTCATGTTTTTTAAAAGACTCCGTATGGAGAAGGCTGGCTTACAGATGGCTTGTAGGGGCTCTTTTTTAAGTCTGGGCTCCTTTCTATGTCACTAGTGATGTCAGTCAAAACCCTCTAATCTAGAATACAATAAAGAGGGACCCCTGCTTTTTGTAGTTTATACTGAAGCTACGTAAACAACAGCTCACTTTAAGACATGAAATGGATCTGTTGGTACTCTTCTGTGAATATTTAGAGGGCAAACCACCAGAGTTATAATATTCTTATTATCATGGGGAGTACTGAAATTTTAGGGCTCCTAGGATATCCATTGCTAGAGGTCTATATAAAAAAACCTAGACAAATTTCTGTCAGGACTGGCATTGCTATGAATCTGCTTTGGGTAGAGGAGAGAGTAGATGGGTTCTTAAAGTGGCTTCCAGCTTTTTCATTCCGGATGCTATAGGTGAAGTTTCGTAAACTTCTTAACCTGCACTTGAGAAATGCTTAACCTGAACATCAGTATGCATTCAGCCGCTGTTTATGAATCAACGCTGTTTGATTTGACTATTTTATCTGTTAAGATACTTGCCAAGACTATCCCAGATTCCTCTGCAGAATTTTTTTGGTTATAGATATGTGCTTGTTAAGATTATCAGGTGGCTACTGGAGAAACAGTGTCACTGTTTCAGACCAGATGTAAGACTGGACATCACAGTATTTCTGCGGTGTTTATGTTTGTTACCTGGTTTCAGTATAGCCCGTAATCAGTTATTCCCCGAGTGACAAACAATATTTCAATTTTCCTCTGATATGGCTAAGCTGGAAAAGAACTTTATCTCTTAGCCCTGGCTCTTGTGCACTTGGACTTTGGCAGGCAATATCTGATAGTACTTTTGCTGGACTTTAAGGATAGCAATATGATTGATGGCTAAAAAGACACAGGAAAAATAAGGATTTCTGTCACTGACCTTCCAATGACATTATTGGAAGAGAGAGTGATAAATCAAGCTGCATGTGTACAGTATGTGCTTAACTTATGTTATACTCTGTAGTGCCTTTAAGTAAACATTTCCAGACAATTATATAACAGGAAAATTATTTTACATTTTTCCCTTTGATGGGAAGGTTGCTACTGTTACTTTTCTTATTATTGTAATGACAGTTGTTAAACATTTCTGTTTAACATCTCTACGGGTCTGTGCTTTTCCATCAGAATTCACAGAGATACTCAGAACAGATTCATTCTGTGTTCTGCCTTCTTGGTTATCTTGTCTTGGTTATTATCCTGCATACAAGTGATTTCACTTGGCAGTTGTCATCCAGCTGGTGGTACATGTTTGTCACAAGTCCTGTGACACTCGTGAGTCTTTGACTATTCCTTCCTACTTTGAGGGATGCAAAAATTTTGCTTTTGCTGACCAGATCCTGTGTACCTGTCTTTGAACCAAGTTCTTCCAGGCTAGCGAAGGAGAATCGTAGAAGCATGGCAACACCCCTTGGCTGGTGAGTGTGTTTATCACTGTTCAAGTGAGCCAGTATATCTTGCTGGATGCGGTATCCCATGGGAATAGGACTCTTGAAATCACTCTTAGCGCTGGGCAAGCTTTTGGTGTAAAGTAAAAGAACACGATTATACTAAAATACGAAGCTTAAGAAACCAGCTGCTGTGCTTTGTAAAGACGCAGAATACTAGAGCATAGCTCACCACTCAGTCACACTGCTTTGTAAGGTTTCTGTCTTCTGCTGACCTGGTTGTCACGATAGTCATGCTGCCTCCCAGGACAATTCACACAGGTCCTAGATCTGTGATCTGGATTTTAGGACTTTTATGGTTCGTGGTTTATCTCTTTTATGGTTTAGGGTGAGAGCTTCTCCTTATATCCTATTTTCCCAAATATGAATGCCAAAATTTAGCAGCCTTAGTATTTGGCCTTACCCTTCCCAAACGCTTTCCTTTTTCTGTGAATGAAAATGTTCCTCAAGCTTTTTAAGCTGTACTATACATTTAATATTTTATAACATATACATTGTATAACACATTTTGCACAAAAAAAGTAAAGCAATGAATGTACTCATCATTACCTCTTGACAAAAACTATTCAATGGCAGATAGTCTGGGAGTGCAGTGCATTTGGAATAAGAGGTTCATAAACATGGCTTTGTGGCTGAGGGTGAAAGATAGGGCTATCATGGTTTTCTGTAGGTGTTCACACCATAAAACAGTGTAGAATGTAAAGAATATTCTGCCAAGGCAAAGTTCCCGAAGCACTTCTGTTTTCTCCAGGGACGTGTTCCTATCATCTTAACTGCCACTGTAAGAGTATTTTAGACATGTCTCTACTCAAGTTCACTTAGAGGTCCAGCCTAGCAGCTGTACTTCTGCCCAAGATGTGCTGACAGCGTTTAACATTGATCATAGCAGCCATAACCACTTTCCCCCAAAATCATGATCTGAAGTGATGAATTTGTTGTCATTTATGTGACAATGTCATCTACAAGGACCTCCCCTCGTCCCCATCCCTGCTCTCGGGACTGATTCTGTTGATGTGAGGGGTTGATTTTGATGATGCTGTGCATAAGCTCTTCAAGGGTCATACCCAGAAAAAGAAGGAAGTTCAGGAGTAAACAGGAAAAACTCCAATGTTGCCACAATCTGTTTTTGTGAGAAGGAATATACCCTTAGGGAAACAATAGGAAAAGTAGGGGATGGGGAGAGGCAGGCAGAATTGAATGGGCTGATAAATTTGGAAGTCAGAAGCAGTGAGTGATGAGAGTAACAGTTTCTGTTGTGAACATGATGAGTATCAGCTAAGAATCACAATTTTGAAACTGATTAGGATGGCCCAGAGCTCAGGAATAAGAGACAGATCTCTCTGAGTTCACTTCTTTTGTGTCTTTATGGAGAAGTTAAGCTTAAAAAGAAATAATCTGTTTGTTTTGCAGTGATGATTTCCCTTTTGAGCTTAGCATAGAGAGATTTAATTTTGGAAGCATGATCCTAATGTCCATTAGTGCAGCTATAATAAACATTCGTCTGTTTATTCCTTAAGCAGCATGTTTCCTAGAGCTATTCCTCTTGTTCCTTACTCTACACTTTCTCACGTCAATCAAATTATCAGTAACAATAATCACAAATCCCATTAGGAACTAATTACATATATGCAACTGTAAGCTAGTTTACCTCTTTGCTAACATTATCTCCAAGATTTTTAACTGCAGTTAATCCAGCTTGCTTCTGGCCCCGTTAATTATGGGTACTCATCTTTACAAAGTTAAGACCTAGCGCTCATCTTAATGATATTCTGCAGCTTCAGAAATAAGAAGGACCTACAAAATGGAGTAACTTTCTCTGTCTTCAGATGCCTTGAACTCTGTCCACCACACACTCTGAGAGCTCCACCATTCTCATTTCATATGTGCTCAATTCCTGAGTGACACAGTGAGCTCCTCAAGTGATCTTGTATGTCTTGTTTGAGTATGTGCTGTAACTGGAGTTGAGAACGGACCCTTGCTGACAAAATGTGGGCAAACATGACATGAAGCAGACTGGAGAGTGGGTCATCATGAGGATATGGGGTAGATACTTTTGAAAGATGTTACATGAACTCACTTCTTTCCCGAGAAGATGAAGGAAACAGGGTGTAATTCTTTCAATAGAGAGTGTGAAAAACAATGGCTTTTGTGGATGTGGTGCACCTTGCAAGGAAACTATGGATTTGAACCATATCAAAAAGAACAATATATTTCAAATATTTCAGCAAAGTAGTTTTTATATGATGTTAGAACTGAGATAAAAAATTTATGTCAACATGTACATATTGGTTCATTTCCATAATAATCTGTGTAATTTTATTTGTTTGCTATATGCATGCATCTCTTCCCCAGACAGTGACAGAAATTAAGGGAAACATTTGCAACCAACAAGGAGAAAAATAGTCCATGAAAATATGTCATACTGTAGCCTATGTTAAAGTGAAGCTTGTGCAATACAACTTGCTGACTTTAAGTGTTTAATGAAAATAGAATCATTACCTCCTCTCTAGGCAGACAGAGAACTCCTTTGGGATTTAAACACATGCATCAGGAGAGGAATAGACCTGTGTGTTTCTGGAAAGTTCACACCCACAGGGTTACACTTTGTTTCTGCAGTCTGGGTAGTTAAGAAAAAATGCTGTTCTGAAAAAGAAAATGAGAGCAAATCCTAACGCTTGATGTTTCCAGTACTGTTTTAAAAAGCAGCTTTAAAATGCTTGTGTCTGTATTGCACTTTACTTGTAAAGCTATTAATTTAAAAAGCCTGCCTGAAACCCTGCTAAACTCTTTCCCTTGCAGGGAAAGGTCTTTTATGACTGTAAAAGAATGGGGCAAAATTCTAGCTGATTGATTTATAAACACCTGGAAAAAACATAGTTTATGTGGAAAGTGGTGAAATACCCTTAACCAAAGTGATGTCACTGAATGCCACTTCAGTTTAACAAAATAAGTCATTCCAAAATGGCTTAAGGTGGATAGAAGACAAGGCAGCTCTAATGGAGAGAGAAAAGAGTGGGGAGGGGAACTGTGAAACTAAAGGATGCTTCTTCTCCATTAGTTCTTCCCAATTGCCCATGGCCAGTAGAAATATTCTCTGAAGCAAAATGCCTTGGGTTGTTGATTTTACGCAGACAGCTTTTTATCGTACAAATGAGCACAGCAGCACCTTCCTTTTGTTTTTTCTTTTTTTCTTTTTCCTTGTTTTTTTTTTTATTTTATTGTTCATGTCTTTTATAGCCACAGGAATCCATAAAAAGTAGATATAGCTTGACTAATTTTCTTTCATGTGTGTTCATGCCTTCCTTCATCCAATAAGTACTCTTGCACACGTGTTGGGAGAGACTGTGAGCTGCTGGTTTTTATAAGATTGACTTTTATGTCATTATAATGTGATGAGTTTATCATGTTTTTCTGCCTTTTAATTACATTTGGAAAAAAATAAGTCTTTTTTTCCCCTCATCATGTATCTTCTGCAAAAAAAATTTAATACTAACTTCTTTTATTTTGCAGAGCTGGTTATTTGCCTCAGAATATTCCTTTGGAGATTATCAGATACCTTTCAGAGGAGAAGGATTTTCTGCCTTGGCATGCTGCCAGCCGAGCTCTTTACCCTCTAGATAAATTGCTGGATCGCACAGAAAACTACAACATCTTCAATGTAAGAGATACAGTGCTCCTTCCCTCCCTTCCTCCCTCCCTTTTTCCCTCCCTTTGTCCCTCCCTTCCTCCCTCCTTTCCTCCCTCCCTTCCTTCCTTCCACCTTTCCTCCTCTCTTTCATTCTCTCTCTCTCCCTTCTCTCTCCCTCTCTCTCTTCCCAGTAAACTTTTCTTTCTTTCTCTTGCTCTCTCTCCTTTTATTGCCAAGAGTTGAACTATTCCCCTGTTAGATACTGTAAATGACCTAGGGATGAACTAGCTTTCTTGCTAGTTAGTCTTTATTTAAACATAGCAATTGTCAAGCTTTGGTTCATTTGCATTTGAACAGTGATAACTGTTGTTTGAGGCATATGTGATTAGTAGAAGGAAAGGTAATTATCCGTCCTATAAAATGACAAATAAAGTATTTCACTTAAAAGAACCAAAGTGATCTATTTCCAGATTTTCTTTTTTGAGGAGCCCCACAGTGGTATTTAGATTGATGCCCAAGCTCAGCAAGGACACCAAATGCAGGCGCAACTGAACATGATGCATGTAACCGAAGTAAAGATTTGTAGCCATTATTTCATCCAAAAAGTCACGGTGAATTCAGTGCAGTTACCTTAATTAACAAGGATTAGATCACCATTGAATCAAAAACCCATTCATAATTGGGTCCGAAGGGACAGCGGTAACATCTAGCAGTAGATAATTAAGATAGACATGACAAACATTTTAACATTATACCTGAAATTAAAAAAAAATAAATCCTAGCTACACTGGAACATATTTGATGAACTACACAGGATTTGATTGCAGCCAGTGGCAATTATAAACTCTTGGGATTTGTATTCACTATGAATTTTATATAGTCTACATATTTTCAATGGCCAACATACTGTAATTTTCTGTTATTTTGTAAAGCCTTCAAATGAAGGAACTCTCTAAAGCCTGAGATGCTTAAAGGGCTTTCTTCTTCTTAAACATATATTTGGTTGTGTGTGTGTCCAGAGACACCCATGCTCAGAAAGCAGGAAGCTAGAGGTGGCTGGATGTATGTATATATGTAGAAGTATATGCATATATATATATACGCACACACATACACAGAGCTACCTGCTGCCATGGGAAATTATTTTTGTAGAATATATACTACAGATTGATAAAGACACATTGAGATTCTTTCTTTATGAACCTACTATGCGGGCCTACATGCAAACCCGAGCCATAATATATAATAATGTGGAAATAACTTGCATGTTTAGTCTGTTGTTAACTGCATGGAAAAATTCTTACAAGTCTGCCATTGCTATTTCACTTTTAAACATGGCTCTGTAAAGAAAACACAATTTTAATAAAAAAAACCCAGTAAAATTCATGGCTGGATTGTGTTTTATCACTATTGATGAGAGCTTTGAAAGCAGAGGTGATAGCAGAGGAAATAAAAAGTCTTTTTAGTCACAGAATAACGTATCTGCTAGAGAAAGCTGCACTATGAATCTCCTTTTGTGTTGACATCACATATACATGCCTGTGCATCCACAATAATAAAATAGATGCTCTCCTATGTGGTTATATACATGCCTGTGCATCCACAATAATAAAATAGATGCTCTCCTATGTGGTTCTTTATATCTCAGTTCTCTTCTTCAAATTGGTAAATTCCACTGGCAAAAGATTACACTGAATACAATGACAGTGATTTTCTTCATGACAGACCAGAATATGTAAATACGTTTCCTGTGTAAAAAGTAAAAGTAAGCTAAAATACAGCTTGGGCTTGTTTTGTTCTTTAAGCATACAAGGAACCTAAACTTAAAACATGGTGTCATTAAATGTACAAAGTTCATTTGCAGCCACATTGTTTGGTATTCTGAAGTCAATTGACTGTACCTACGTAACATTTTTGCCATGGCTATGGCTATTAAAAAAATATTATTTTAAAAGCGAACATGCACGGTGTAGTCGAGATTTGCCATAGAGTAGAAATTAAGCTGTTGACACTCCTGCAACTTCTCAGCTGTGTATTTTGAGTTCAAAATAGCATGTAAGAAACTCTTCTTAAATTGATGGAGTTTATAACAATAAATTGTCTTATACTAGACATCTAATCAAATAGCTGTTCTATATATTACTTCTCACTATATCAGTGAAGGAGGATTATATGTGGATATGTTGCTTTGCTAAATGCAAATCAAAATATTTGGAAAGTTGGACATTATTTGAAGGTAAAAAGAGAGATAAAAACTCAATAGCCACTAATATTTAAATTTCAAATAAAAATTAAAAGTTAACATTAAATACATTTTTCTTTTCCCCCTCAGGAGTATATTTTAAGACAAGTTGCATCAATGTATCTCAAGCTTGGATGGCCAACGAATAATTTAAACAAATCGCTTGTTCAAGCATCATACCAACATGAGTACTGTTAATATTTCTTTTTTTAATGTTTGTTTGTGTGATATAGTTGTAATAATGCACTCCCCTAAAATTTGATGTCATCTTTAGCATGTCATACTTTCCTAGCTTTGTCGTCCTTCTGTTTTCCCTTTCTGGGTTAGAGGGAGAGCAACACGATGCTGTGAGATGAATTCCGTTTTCCTGAGTTTGGAGAACGTGATTTCCTAAGCCTTAATTTAATATTTGACTGTACTGGATATTTAAGAACTTGGACTCGTGTGACCACAGGGGTCAGGAAGAGTGCATAAGTGTAAATGGGGGCTGGTTTTGGTCCATGACCTTTCTGTAGTTGTTGCCGCAGCTGTAGGCATTAAGTTGACACTGAGATTTGTATAGCTGGATAATCTCTGATATGTTGCCCAACTATCAGTTGCTGCCACAGTTATAAGAAACAGCTTTTTGTAAGCATTCAAACACATTCATTAATGCAGCCTTATTGCTTTCTTTAATTTGGACAGAGAGTTGCGTCGGGAAGTCATCATGTTGGCCTGCAGCTTCGGTAACAAACACTGTCACCAGCAGGCTGCAACGTTAATCTCGGATTGGATTTCTAGCAATAGGAACCGGTAAGTAGAACTGAAATGTGTGTTTCCCATTGCTCCTTCTCAGAGGTAATACAGCTGGCATGCTCTTCCTCTCCCGCCGGCCCCCATCCGCAGTGCCCCCGTTCTGCAGCGGTATGGGAGGAAGCAGAGGTCACTGGCTGTTATTTAAAATTTAAAAATGTCTGTGGGGCTTCAGAGTGAATTATTTGACTTTGCATGTATGAGTGGGTGAAGGGGACACCCGTGTAGCCTCTGCTCACTCCTGATAAATTGCTGTCAGATAATTATATGCTAGAAGGTGAGAAGAAGGGTCTTTAAAGGAAGAAATATGAGCGAACACTGCATTGGCAGACAAACACAGAGCCTGTGTCAAGGCAAGGGAGCAAAAGATGCTGAGTGATTAAAGAAGTGAAAGAGGTTAGAGGCAGAAGGACTGAGAAGTAAGAAAGGAGATGAAACAATGTGTTTGAGGGAAATGTTATGAAGTACTTAAGGGTGAAGACTTGGAAATTAATGTGATTCAGGAATACATGAAAAAGCTTATGTAAGGTTTCAGAGAGGGGATAAAATGATAGCTGATGTGTTGAGTATTAGCAGCACTGTAGTGGTTTGACAGCAAATATGTGAGTTAGGCTGTCCAGACACAGGTTTACTCAGCTGAGGCAAGGCAACACAGGCTGTGGATGGTGTATGAAGTTTATCTTTTAAAGGCGAGCATCTAAGAAATGTTAAATTACTGAAACTACAAATATTTAAGTATGTAGTGATCTATGGACAATGAGATAAGTACAGAGTATAGGTTGAGACCACGACTTCCTGAGAAAGAATGGTGGATTTTCTGATTATGTGGAATGTGGGTGTAGAAGTATTTGCATAAGTACATCACATGATATTTCAGTTTAAAGGAAAATAATCTACTTTCAAGTAACAAAAAGAGAAGTCAAGTCTTACGTTTGTAGTCCCAATCTTGCATTAGCTCTGCAAAAGGGTCAGATCTGTATAGACATATAGGCATGTAGGATTTTTCAAAGACATCTTAGGCCAATCAGGTGTTTGTTTGCAATTAAAATATGTCTGTCTGTTTTTGTAATCTTTGAAAATCCTTTACCGGCATATCCAGTTACATAATTACCTGAGTGTCTTTTAAAACCAGCCATGAACTGGGCATGAATGGAAATGGCATTCCTATATGACTTTGAAACTTCTGAAAAAAAATTATCTTGAAACTGTGATTATGTACCTTTAAATAAGATGTGTGTGATGGAGAGGGTTTTGTTTAAGATGATACCATATATATTTACTATGAAATATATACCCCAGGGTTTTATATGAATTCTTATCGTCAGCAGCAACAATCAGTATGAAACTATTCAAAGAGGAGATTAAAGAGAAAGAATCATTGGAAACAATCTGCAAAAGTAATTTACTTAGATATTCGTTTGCAAAATTAGTTAATTAGACCTAGCACCATCTATTAGCATGCACAGCAGTAGATTATTCAGTGTTAAAAAGCTGTCACCCTGCAAAGCTTTCTCCTACCCTGCATCTTCATCCTTTCCAACAGAACTGAAGAAGGAGAGATTAGAAAAAAAAAAAAAAAGCTTATTGCTTTACTAACAATAGCAAGAGAGGAAAGGAATAGATTTAAGAAGCCATCTGAAGATTCATCTTAGCCTTTCTATGGGCCATTCTTGGGAGCACAGGATTGTGGCTGCCAACATATGACGAATATTATGATAAAAGCATCACAGCAGGGCAGAGGAAGAGAATGGCTACTAAGTTAAAGCAGCGCATTTCTCCAAAGGAACTGCACAGTTTTGAAAAATAGCTGCAACAAATAATGTAATTACAGAATACAGATTGACAGTCAGCTGATAAATAGGGTTACAACTTGCAGAGAGGACAGAGACATGCTTTTATTTCTTAAGATTATAGGATTTGTTCAGTTCCCCACCGCAGAATTTACCTGGCGCTCTTCTCAGAGCAATCTCACATACTGAATGTAACTAACACATGAGCAGACTCATTTCATGTCTACTTACATTGAAACAACATTGCAAAGGCTACTGCTAATAGCAGCTCGGTAGATGTAAAATCAGCTTGTGTTTCACAGTAGCACCATTTATAGGGGCCTGTCAAGGTTCTCTCAGGAATGCTCAGATTCCTGCTGCATCAGAGGTACCCCGAATCGCCTTTGCTCAGTTCAGACCAACTCAGACTGAAACCTGAAAATAAAGCAGGGGCTGTTTTCCTTGCTTTTCCATCAAGAAAATGATGCTCATTTTACAATTAGAATTTAATGAACATGGTGTTTGAGTCATGCCTCTGCCTCTTCTAGCATTTCAGAGACAATAGGTAGCTCTAGTGCAAAGGGCAAGCAGGTAAGTACAAGATACATGCAGAGAGCACATCCAGAAGGTGCCATTTTGTATTCTTTCTCATCAGTTGAGTGTTTTTCTCAGTTTGATGCCCATAACAGCTGTTTGTGAATTTGCTGCAAACAGCCACTTCCAAATCTGTAGGAATCCCTTGTTTCCTCACAAAGCAGGGGAAACCCATGATGCTTATCTTTCTCCAGACTTCTCTGACAACTCCTGGTGAGGAAAGCTGGTGACAGGTACAGAAACTATATGTATCCTTGCCCGTTCCACTCCTTATCAACACTGAGTAAAGTTGTATCTGCTGAAAACGACTCAAATTTCTTGTAGATGCCCTTCCCTCTTCTGAAACAGACCAAAGACATTGATGCGTTGCAGAAAGCCTGGTGGTCTCAGTGGGTTTGCATAGCCAGAGCACGAAGATAGAGTTCCAGAGAGCTCAGAGATATTTTTATACACAGTATAATTTGAGTTTGACTATGAGAGTAAAAATAAAGGCTAATTTGCAACCTTTCCACCCATCACCTCCCAAAACCCTTATTCTGGAGGATGAGATGTTTCATACAATGAGCTAATTCACAAGCAGTGCATGTTGGAAGGAACACACATTCTTCAAAGCAGTAGACCCCAAAATGAGACTAGGGAATTGGGCTTGTATCCCAAGATTCTAATCAGTACAAAACTAGGGTAATATTAAATTAATATGTGATATTAAATACCACATAAATGCACAGGCAGTAAATCACGTAAAGGAGGTTTTTGATTCCCTGGCAGTTACTGCAGTTAAGGTTCAAATAATCATAACAGAGAATGTGCGATTAATAATACTGTACAAATGCTAAAATTCATAACTTTTGAGCCACATTCTTAATCTATGGCTTTTTAGAACTTCTTTTGAAATGTTTTTTCTCTTTTACTTGTAGCATTCAATTATGGATAAAGTGTCGGGTTATAAACAAATACAGTAATATCTAACTCTGTTTTACCAGGATATGCCTGCAGTTGCTGTGGTTTCTAGTAATTATATTTAGTCTGGTAGGTCCAGAAATTAATTACCATCTACTCTTCACTGTAAGGGATTGAAATAATCATAATAATCAGTTACTGTTTGTACTTTGTAATTACATGTTCTTTACCGTGCAAATAATTTGCCACCGTTCGCCAAGTAGAATAATGGTCATTCATAGCACAAAGCCAGAGGTCCTCTTTGTGTTTCCAGCACTGTTTGAAAAAAAGCCATTAGATTTCCAACTGCAGCACTGCAGATGTTCTTATGGAATTAGTAAAAAAACTGAACTATACCTGTGATCTGCAACATTAGCCTCCATGCATGAAAATACTGCGTCCAGCTCTGGAGTCCCCAACATAAGAAGGACATGGACCTGCTGGAGCGTGTCCAGAGGAGAGCCACGAGGATGATCCGAGGGCTGGAGCACCTCTCCTATGAGGAGAGGCTGACAGAGTTGGGGCTGTTCAGCCTGGAGAAGAGAAGGCTCCGGGGAGATCTTATTGCGGCCTTCCAGTACCTAAAGGGGGCCTACAGGAGAGCTGGGGAAGGACTTTTTACTAGGGCATGTAGTGATAGGACAAGGGGGAATGGCTTTAAACTGGAAGAGGGCAGGTTTAGATTGAACATTAGGAAGTTTTTCACTTTGAGGGTGGTAAGGCATTGGAACAGGTTGCCCAGAGAGGTTGTTGAGGCCCCATCCCTGGAGGTGTTTAAGGCCAGGCTGGACGTGGCCTTGGGCAGTGTGGTCTAGTGGGAGGCGTCCCTGCCTATGGCAGGGGGGTTGGAACTCGTTGATCTTCAAGGTCCTTTCCAACCTAAACGATTCTATGAAAGTGGAAGTCAGCTGAGAGGCTTGAAGACTTGAATTTCTAAAGTGACTTAGGTGTTGCAGTGCTTCATCTTTACATGCCTGGCTCACAGGGCAGAATCAGACAGTTGGAGCTACGCTTCCTGCAAGGGGATTTGGCAACCTCTAAATGAAGTTGGTGGCAGCCACTATGCTCAGTGAAGAGCCTCTTAACATGAGACTGCGAAGAGAGAGTGGGCCCTCTTAGGGTCCAGCGCTGCACCTAGAAAGATACCTACATCAAATGAATATGTAAACGGTGATCATAAGATCACCATTGCAAAAGATGCCTTTCAAAAGCATCCCCGAAGCAGGAAAAGGTCTGATCCTTTTCACATGCGGCTGGCAGAGAAGCTGCTGCTTAACCCCCTTTTAAACAGTAGTTCTGAGATTGTGGTAGAGCTGCAGTTACGTACCTCAGCCCTGCATCTTCCACATGCAGAAGACCACCCTGATGACATCTCTTTTAGATGTTTGGGACAGTATTAAGACACTGCAACATACTTTCCTCCTCTAGTTGAAGCTTAGCCAGTGGGATTTTACTTCATTAGGAAGAGAAATAATACAGCTTTCCAGCCTAAAGGTGAGATCGTTCATCTGAGGGAGGGAGGCTTGAGTACCTGAAATGTCAGGATTTCTTCGTGTGCAAAGGTGGTATTGCTCACTACCATGTTTGCAGGGCAAAATGTGATGCTTAAAACAAGGAACATAACTCTACAAAAGAAGTTTGGCTCTACAAGGAGCCAACCAAACACATAATGTCATGTGTAGAGGAGTCTATAAGAAGACATCTGGTTGTACTGGTCTAGGAATTGATATCATATTTAAATCCTTGAAATTGTTAAAAAAGAAGTGATTATTTCTTTCAGCTGAAGATCTGAGATTAGACTTCAAGGTATGTCTTACTGTCAATGAATTTAAGTAATTTTGCTCTTTTTAAATTGCTGAGGGCACATTTTGCTTGAAAGTCTGCGTTGAATTCTGACTTGATAGTTGACATGAAAGCAAACATTTTCACTCTCTTAAGTTGGGATATATGCTACTCCTGTATTGGAGCAATGGAAACCCTTGAAACTTCCATGCTGATGTTCAGAAGACTACAAACCTAGTAGAAAACATATAAGCACGTTGAAATTTCCCTTGTAGTTTGAGAATGTAAGGTTACTGGGATTCAGTCAAGAGCAGAATGCTGTACAAGAGAAGCTACTGTTGGCTGAAAATTAAGATGTTTGCTTCTACCTTCATTTAACTGAGCTCATCCCTGTGAAGCTCTTTCATGTGTGAAGAAATACATTATTCACACTCCTTAGATGTAACAGCGTTGTGGTTCAGCCTAAAAAATTAACAAAATTACCATACAATGCCTGCCTAAGCTTGAGAATCAGCCTTGTTAACCCCTTTAACCTTCACTGCGCATCTATTCTGAAAGAAAAACATGTTTCTAAGAGGATTAGCATTTTCAGACTTTCTGCCTTGGATAGACTGAGTAAACGTGTATTTCTGAGGTTCAGGAAAGAATATGTGGAGAGCTGCAATCTATAAACCCCTGACAGGAGATACCATAACAGTGGGTAACATGTAAATAGACGCTACGATGGCTCAGAGCATAACTTATCCATAGCCACAAGCGTGTTTTGGCAAACCTCTCTGTGGGCACAGGCGTGATTTTCTTCCAGCTACTGTTACCATCCATCAGCTACAGGTTGCCACGTACACATTCCTGCTGGCAAAGTGGACTGTGGATGTATGCTCGCTTGAGGCAAAGTTAGACAGGATAGTGGGAACATGTGAACATGTGAGAGAGCTGCTTTGAACTGAGACAGCTGATTTTGCCTTCAGCAGAAAAGGGAGTGCTTGTGTTCTGGTTCTGTCAGTAGAGCTGTGGTGATGCTATTCTTTTGCTAATATACAAAAGTGAGCAGTGGGAGATGACAGTATTGCATCAGACACAATTATGTGGTGGTGTTTCTCTTAAGATGTTACTAGACCCGTTGGAAAGCCCCAAGCTAGTCATAGTCACTTCAGTTTGCTCTTATTTTTTTCTTCTTTAGAAATGTATTAAATTGCTATTTATTGGTTGCTGTCTTCTAAATGGAAACAAAGTACCTTAATTAATTGCCTCAGTAATTTCATTTGATTGATCTGGGCTTCATATCACTTTGGGGTGATTTTACGTTTAATGCAGTTTTTACTATTTTTACTGTTATTCTTCTGTCACAAGCACTCTGATCAGTTTTGTTTACTTGGAATACTGCCTTGCAGATATCATCAATTGAAAAAAATGGGAAAATCCAGTATTCGAGCACATCAAACTCGTGTCAACCGAGGGTTGCATTCTGATGTCTGCAAATTTGTTGCCCTTTGTCCTTGCACCTGTTATGCTGACCTTATGGTTGATGACAATCTGCTAATCTTTGATCAATGGAGCTAAACTCACTACTCTATTTGATAAGTAGATCTAATGTTCAATACTTACCTTCTAACACTTTTTTTTCTTTTTTTTTGCAATTCTGAGTGTACGTTCAGTCTACACTTACTAACACAATAGGTGGGAAGGCATGGGTTTTCTTTTTTTTATTATTTTTCTTATTTAAGGAAAGCAATGCTCAGATGAATAGATGATGTTTGCAGTGGAGTGCAAACTGCTGCACTGAATTAGACTGAAGTCAGTGTCCATTCTGTAGCCCATGGGTTAATGAGGTTTGCATTTGTCTGTCTTCATGAAGAAGTAGAGACTGCTGGACAATCCTGAATGCAAATTCAGATATTTTGAATCTGTTCTGGTCTCTAATCATCCAGGTTGTTCTGAGAAGCCTTGGAGTGCTGAGGTGGGGCCAGAGATGTCTTAAAAGACAATATGCCTTAAATTTTCCTGTTCAGTCTGTGGGTTTCAAGTGAGAACACATCTCTGTGTGGTTTTGCACTACAGATGAACCACTTCTGGTTATTAAAAAAA
>VUYV01000246.1:1066823-1218616 GCA_008711295.1 Anarhynchus alexandrinus
GAACATGTGAACATGTGAGAGAGCTGCTTTGAACTGAGACAGCTGATTTTGCCTTCAGCAGAAAAGGGAGTGCTTGTGTTCTGGTTCTGTCAGTAGAGCTGTGGTGATGCTATTCTTTTGCTAATATACAAAAGTGAGCAGTGGGAGATGACAGTATTGCATCAGACACAATTATGTGGTGGTGTTTCTCTTAAGATGTTACTAGACCCGTTGGAAAGCCCCAAGCTAGTCATAGTCACTTCAGTTTGCTCTTATTTTTTTCTTCTTTAGAAATGTATTAAATTGCTATTTATTGGTTGCTGTCTTCTAAATGGAAACAAAGTACCTTAATTAATTGCCTCAGTAATTTCATTTGATTGATCTGGGCTTCATATCACTTTGGGGTGATTTTACGTTTAATGCAGTTTTTACTATTTTTACTGTTATTCTTCTGTCACAAGCACTCTGATCAGTTTTGTTTACTTGGAATACTGCCTTGCAGATATCATCAATTGAAAAAAATGGGAAAATCCAGTATTCGAGCACATCAAACTCGTGTCAACCGAGGGTTGCATTCTGATGTCTGCAAATTTGTTGCCCTTTGTCCTTGCACCTGTTATGCTGACCTTATGGTTGATGACAATCTGCTAATCTTTGATCAATGGAGCTAAACTCACTACTCTATTTGATAAGTAGATCTAATGTTCAATACTTAGCTTCTAACTTTTTTTTAATTTTTTTTGACATTTTGAGTGTACGTTCAGTCTACACTTTCTAACACAAGAGGTAGGAAGGCATGGGTTTTCTTTTTTTTATTATTTTTCTTATTTAAGGAAAGCAATGCTCAGATGAATAGATGATGTTTGCAGTGGAGTGCAAGCTGCTGCACTGAATTAGACTGAAGTCAGTGTCCATTCTGTAGCCCATGGGTTAATGAGATTTGCATTTGTCTGTCTTCATGAGGAAGTAGAGACTGCTGGACAATCCTGAATGCAAATTCAGATATTTTGAATCTGTTCTGGTCTCTAATCATCCAGGTTGTTCTGAGAAGCCTTGGAGTGCTGAGGTGGGGCCAGAGATGTCTTAAAAGACAATATGCCTTAAATTTTCCTGTTCAGTCTGTGGGTTTCAAGTGAGAACACATCTCTGAGTGGTTTTGCACTACAGATGAACCACTTCTGGTTATTAAAAAAATGAAATAATTTAATCTTTTAAAGTGTAATAATGTGGATATGGGCTTTTCCAGTGACTTCTGTTTGGCATTTCAAAGACTTTTGTCACATTGCTGTGACTGTTAGGAACACTAGTTAATTCTTTATCAGTCATAAGAAAGGTGCAAGTAATGAAGTTAGATGGCTTCCATCACATAATTTGAACGAAGACCGTGGTAACCAACAAGCCTAATTTGAGAGTACTAAATCTCCATACTTGTTTGTGCAGAATTTGTATTTCCTCTGCAAGGAACAATGGATTCATGTCCATCCACCTGCCTAAATTGGCAGCGTGTTTACTTGGATAGACCTTTAACTACTCAATGGAAATGCAATCAGAAAAACAAATTGCACTGCAGGAGTGTACAGGAGAGTGTAACATGTCTATAAATGAAACTGTCCATAGATCTGAGGGAGTGGTAAATAACAAATTACCAGTCATTAATTGAGATCATTTCAATGAAGTCTGGCTTAGGTGATAGAAAATCAAATATTTTTCCAAACAAAGCATTTTTTTCTTTCCTTTTCCTTCTGCCTTATTTCTCTAATGCCTTGAGATACATAATTTTGTTGCTTTGTTTCACGTGGGCACAATAGTGCTGCAGTCTTGCAACAACTTATAAATGTACTTAAGTTTAACCACCTACGTAAGTATTTGTGGGAATGTGGCCAACAGGTTAATTATTTTTGTTAGTTGCTTGGAAGAGGCACTAGCTTTTTTCACGGGTTTGATGCCCACCAGCTATTTTTGGGAATCATTAGCAGCAAACATGAAAAAATTAGAGTTATTTTCTTTTTTTTCACACATGAATGTCTGATAAATGTGAAACAATAAAAATGTATCCCTTCTTCTGGGTTCTCAACCCCTAGAAGTTTTAATTACTGAAAAAATCCAGGCATAGCTATTCATGCATTTTGAAATGTTACTGGAGCTTTGCCAGCTAATGTCAGCCAATGTTGCTGAAGTGATTTAACTAATTAATAGGTTGTTACAACATTTGAGTAGAATCTTGCACTCAAGTAAATAAAACTGTTTAAGGAGGAAGAAAACACTGTTGAGTGCGTGAGTTAATCAAGAAGTTAGTGCTCTGAAAAACCATCTGGGGAGTATGTCTGAAAAGAGAGGATTTTGTCTTGTGAAAGGCAAAACGGGGCTTTATGGGGCAGCCGGTTCAGGTGGCATTTTTACCTTCTGACTTCTGTGTGTGATCACAATAAAATAACCCTATATATAGCAATTATGGATTAGCAGTACTTAATTTGCAGTCCTTAGATAGGTTCGCCTCCAATTTTCTCATTCAGGAGCGATCTCTTCACAACTCTGCAAAACAATTGAACAGAAAGGATCATATTTTTGTTGCAAAAACTGTCCAGAAAGGATCAAAACAAGGCATATCTACTCAGAGATTAGTCTCACAAAGAAATGCTTAACTCACCACTCAGTCATTGAAATCACTGTTGAAGAGCTTGAGTGTGCTAATCGCATGTTCAATTATGGGATATCTGCTGTAGAAAGGAAAGGAACAGTAGCAGTAGCCATCCCTTGAGGGATGATGTATTCTCTGCTTGCCTCAGTGAGACCCATGCAATTCCTGAAGCTCGGAAGCAGAGGACTGGGGCTGTGGAGACCTGGCATCTGTGCATAGCTTTGCCACCCTGAGTAGCCACCTCCTCGGATAATATCCCCTGAATTCAATGCGTGACAGGCACCTGAATGTCAAGCCCATCACAGCTCTGTGCCCTAATTTTCAAGGGGAAATTCTGCCCTTTCTCTTCAGACGAGGCATGTGCTATGGCAGAGGATCTTCCCCTCCTCTGTGTGCACAGTGGTGCCAGCAGCGTGGCTTTTGGAGTTTCTAATAGAGAACAGGAGTATAAGCTTTGGGACTGCCACCTTAAAAAAACAAACTTTGCGTGGTGCTGTTCCTTATGACACAATCTGTATTACAGATCCGCCAACAAAGTACCAATACGTCATTGTTATTTCTTATCTGAGCCTTGTAACCTATTAAACAAGACTATAAATATAGTCATCAGGAAAAATAGGCTTAAGTTAAATGTTAAATAGTTGCGAAAATAAAGAATAATGTTTCTGATTAATTTTCTTTGTGAAATAGTACCCTAAATGGTATTGAAATTTGTCACTTAATCAAAGAACTGTCTAAACTGTGTGCAATTACATTTAAAAAAATTAGAACACAATTTGCCCAGAAGATAAATAATTATGGTTCAATTTTATAAGTGTATCTCCAATTGTTAGAACATACTTTAAATAGGAGCAAGTATGTACCAATTAATTATAACTTAGAAGATTATTCTTAGCTCATTGTAGAGCTTTATTATTCATTCTTGAAAAAAAAATCCCTGTAAAGGCACAGCGCGATTTTAATTAATTTTTTTCTAACTGTTTAATTTTTAACTTTTTTCCCAAAGTGCTTAATTTTTAAACATGAGCTGTGCTAGCTACATATTTCATTCTCACCGTCATATCTCTTAAGCAAGAAAAATAAAGTTAAATAAATTGGATCAGTATTCAAATAAAAGACATTTAAAGTGATGCTTTCAAAAGTTAATCTTTATCTTTATTCTTCTGAAGTATCTATCAATCATATTAGCTCTTTAAAAATGAGAGCAGCCTTGAAGGCCCAGATGAGGTTTGGTATAACAAGGGGATACGTTCTGCAGTGTTACTGCCTAAGTGGTACTGAAACAACAGTAATTTTATCCACTTGATTCAGTTAATACAGGGGGCAAACATTCCACATGCTGATCTAGTGCCTAGGAACTGCAATTTTAGAGCAACATTTTCCATGAAGCTATAAACTTAAAAAAAAGTTGTAGAATGGGGAGATTTCACATGTTTAGATAACAATGAAATACAGCCCCATAATGACTGGAGGAGAGAGAAAGCAAAAATCCCCACAAATGGAGAAAACTCAATTACATCACTCTCTGCTGAGGCAATAGTTAAAGAGAAATTACTTTGGTGCATTCACATTTTCATAAACAATTTTCATTTCTACCCCCCTCTCTACCGTCCTGATTACAAGCCTCTCGCAGGAGTCATTTGTAGCTTTTTATAGCTGTAAGTTTTGTAGTTTCTGAAGCTAAGCCTTTTAAAATCAGTATTTATTTTGATGTCTTGGTTTGTAGGGGGTGATTTTTTTCACATTATCCTAGTGACTTAGCTTATAGATAGAGACTTAAAACCTTCCCTGGAGCTATTGGTTGGATGATGTTGAGTAGATCTGCTGTAGCACTGCAAGTATGCCGTCATGGATTTGGTGGCAATAGAGTTTTCTTAGCAAGAAATGTGGGGGCATCTAGGCTATGGGCATGGGATTAGTGCCTCCTTCCTTCCCAGAGCATGCAAACGATCCTGCGGTTACTGACTGCGTTGCTGATAAAATCGCTAGTGTTGACACTTAGAGCGTAAAAGATGGAGTAGCTGGGAAAGCCCATTGAATTTATATCTTTTACTGCAAATTTAAAAAATGTAAACCTCACGAGTGAGGAATGCTGACCTTTCTGGGGTTAGACATCCACTTCTAGGTACCTCTGCTGCTGAAGCACTAGTCAAACAGAGTGACAGTCCTTCCAGCACACAGTTCCTACCTGAATTAATGGGGCAATCAACCCAAACAGAATTACCTTTTCCGGGTGCCTTATGGTTCCTTCGAGTATCTGTTGGCTAAGTCTCATCTCTTGCAGTAAACCAAAGATAATATTTCTGCCAGCAGAGCTCAGAAAGAGCAACATGTGCTTCTAAAAAAAATGATTTAGTGTTTGTGTATCAAGATATAAAGTCCTTCCTTCACTGAAATAAGGCTTGACTGGGTTCGGTTGTTCTTCACGTTCAGATATCATACGATAAGACAGATTTGGAGCAACGTATTGTTTGGTCCCACGTTCAGGATGGCGTCCTGTAGTCCTTTTGGTTTAGCATATGTTCTTATGGCTTCTGTCAGTGTGTTAAATCCCAAATTAAAAAAAGACATAAGCTGGTAAGGAAGTTGTGCTTTAAGGACAAATAATCTAGTGTATCAGAAAAACAAGACAATGGTAATATCACTTTCGTGTTCTATGCAGTGTATGTGTATATGACTGCATATTTACATTACTGTCATTGCTGACCCGAAGTTTTGAGAGAGTTGCAGTTATTCAGAAAACTTGAAGCCTCATTCTAAGTTTATACAAGCCAACACAAAGGCAGCACCTAAATATCTGCTCCATTAATTTTAGTATGTCTTGATTTCTTGTGTTTAAATATGTAGTCTTAATTTTCTTTAATAGACTGAATTACATGCAGTTTCCTTTGCATGCACTTTTTGAAAGAAAGGTTAAATGGGGGAAAAATAAACTATTGATATTCATTAATGTTTGAAATATCACAACAAGGGCTTAATGCTAGACTTTCAAGTGAGAAGTACAAATTCCATTACAGTGAAATGGAAATTCAGCACCTAGCACACATGGATAATTCTGTAAATGTCAACCAAACTCACAATTTACTAATGTTAACTCAGTTTTTTGAGAATCAAACCTCAGTAGTATGGAAAGGCTAGTGAAAGAGGTAACTTTTTTTCTTTACTGCCCATGTATGTTTAAGCACTATTTCTTTTAATGCATCTGGTAAGCTTTAAGGATTTTCTATTTCCTTGGTTTTGACATAGAAGTTCTATAAGGACCACAGAAGCAGTTGCATACACCAAAAGCCAAAATCTACTGATCCTGGGTAAATCTGAGGAGGGTTACTTTTTTCAGTGCCAAGCTTTTTAGGTGTTCTGAACATGGAGGGGAAAAAATCTAAGAAGGAAATAGTAAGCATGAAGGGGGAGGAACTGTGAAACCTGCATTTTTTGGAGGTCTTATCTGTGTGTCAGTGACGTAGGAATTGCCTGAGCTATGTGGTCATGAGCATAGCGATGCTGATTGCCTGGCACAGCTTGGTACGGGCATGTTCTCGCACAGTGATTTGGTGGTGGGAAGAGAAGAAATGGTAAGATCTGGAACCACGCCAGGATCTGCACTGTAGTACCAATCTACCCTGGCTAGATGGAAGCAGTCCATGGCAGAGATGAGACGTTGCACCACTGATTTTGCTTTAGAAGGCAATATTGCTGGTGTGTGCTGTGCATAGTTAAAACTTTCATATTCCTAGAAACTTTTAAAAAAAAAAAAAATTTCTCTTGCCTACTCTTTCAGTTTTGCTTTGGAGAATTTACTCCTGAATAAACGTCTGGGTTTGTCTGCATCAAATGCAAAATACCTCAGCACAAGTCAAAGCAGCCCTTTGTGGCTCTGTTAGCATGGGACTCTGCTAAAAAATCTCCAAGAAGCAGCGCTATCCTGAGCCATGTCAGCTCAGCAGAAGCAAAATTCATGTGACGGTCTGCATCTAAACCTGCAGATACCCCCTCTGAGCTGGTGACTACACTTGCCGGAGAACATGAATAAAGCCTCAACCTCAGGACCTTTTTACTACTCAGAAAAAGCATAACAAAAAAGCAGTAGGCATTAATTCCCCAGCCAGTTCTTCAGCCAGTAGCAGGAGGAGTGCATTTTTATTTCCAGTTTTGCCTTAATTTAGCTACATATTCCTTTTATTCTTTTCCTCAAGAAACAATTATAGTTGTTGGGACCAGCTAACCCCCACAGAGGCAACAACAGTTTGTAACCCTTCACAGTCATCAACATATTGTTTCTTACCTTGCCTGCTTCCTTCTGAAGTACTGAAAAGGAACCAAAACTTTGAAATGCTGAAAAGCCACACTGATTTCGTTTTCCAGGGACTCAGACATGGCCAAACAGATCAGCTGAAGTTTTTTTAACAAAAACATTCATCACCAAGCCCAACAATAGAAAATTTCAGTGTAAGAAAGTTTTTTTTCTGGAGAATGAATAGTAAAAGAACCTCTTGGTTCTTGAGTGGGATGGCCCAGTCTATGGTATAAGACTTTGGTGGAAATCTTATAATTAAAGTATCGCTCTAACCTTTTCTTTCTGTGTTGTGTAAGTTTTGATATCAAATTTTACAAAGGCAATTTCATTCTTTGTCCCACTGTATTACTGCCCAGACACTGACAGCAGTGGTCTGTACTTCCGCATTCTGTAAAGAGGTCTTCCGTATGAAGTTCCAGAAGTGTTTCAGCCCAGCTATTAGTAACTAGAGAACTGTGGTTTGGTATAATTTTTACCAGCAAAAAGAGGGCATTCTTTCCTGCAAATCAGAAACATATTCCTCTGAGTAATGTCCAGCTTTATCTGCAGGAATACCCTTTAGCTCATAGATGTTTCAGCTTCTGTGCTTGTATAGGAAACATCAGCGGGGTAGGAAATTGAAAGCCCGGCTGAGATCTTTTTAGAAGAAAATGGTACGTAGACACATCCTATGCTCGGTCTGGATTTGGCTTCAAGAAGCTTTCATTTAACTGTAGTCTGAGTTTATATTACTTGAGCAGTAATCACAGTTCACAACCATCCTATGGCATAGCTGGTTTTGTACTGGTACTAATATGCCAAAAAAATGAACAGATCTTTCTAATTTATTCACTCCTGAAAACACCATTTTTAAGTAGCATTGTCTCAGCACGTCGTTCCTTACTTGTATGTTACTATATGAAGATGGAACACTTCACAGCACAAGCAAAGGAGGAATTTCTGGCTGATCAGCTCCTGTTCTAAAACCTCAGTACTAAGGACAAGAAGAGGAGATTTGGCTTGGAGCCCAGCAACAGTGATAAGATCCTGTGCTAATTTGGAGAGCTTATGTTACCTGTCCTGCAGGTTATGTGGCACATTATGTGTTGATGAACTGGATGACCATAATTTATAGTCTCCTGACAATGTGACAGCGTTATGAGAAGAACGGCAAGCATGTGTTACCCATTAGAAAATCTATTAGGATGGCTTGGAAAATTCTGATGGCAGTAAAGAGATGCAAATGTTAATTTGCCAAAAAAAAGATTACTGTTGCACTTTAATTTTGGAGTCTCATAAATGTAGTGATGTTCCTACTTTGTTTCCAATATCAGGAGGCTGCTTATTTACTGCAATGCTATTACTGATTTCTTTTGTAGAATCCCACTCAATGTGAGAGACATTGTCTACTGTACAGGAGTTTCACTGATGGATGAAGATGTATGGGAGTTCATTTGGATGAAATTTCATTCTACCACAGCAGTATCTGAAAAGAAAATATTATTAGAAGCCTTAACTTGCAGTGATGACAGAAACTTGCTCAACAGGTACAAAAATATTTTGTACCTGTATCTATTACCAATAATCACTTCAACATTTATGAATCATCACTTGAGCTTTGATCTAAATGAAAGAACTTTGCTTTTGAAGCACAGGCTTACTATCTGTTTAAACTGCCTTATGTTTGCATTAATGCATATGAAAATTGACACACACTATGTCTTTTCACTTCCAAATTTTCCTATATTCATTGGAAATGTTTGAAATCCTATAATAATTGGTGTTATTTTTTTGTTAGCATATCCTTTATTTAAATGTATTGACCAGTCTGGTCTTACTGACTTCATAAAAATGCGCATATAAAGTTCCACTCAGCTTTTACTGAAATCCTTTTACATCAAGATTTTTCTGATGCATGAACGTGTCTGGTCTTTGGAATCATAGAAATAAACCACTGAACTCACTTGGAGACTTAAACTATTTGGCAGAGATTATTTTTTTTTCTGAGAGTTTTCTGATGTGCTGTTGTTAGACTATGTGTTGGTGAAACTAAATAGGATTTTTTTTTCCTTGTTTCTCCCACTAGGCTTTTGAATTTGTCTCTCAACTCAGAAGTTGTCCTGGATCAGGATGCAATTGATGTGATAATCCATGTAGCTCGAAATCCACATGGAAGGGATCTTGCTTGGAAGTTTTTCAGAGAAAAATGGAAAATATTAAATGCTAGGTAAAGATAAAAAGTCTAAATTTACTTTCATTCTCTTCTTTTGATGTAATTTGTGTAAGTATTGTATATCTATGTATTCATGTAAGTTCCTGAATGTAGTGCATTCTCTTCTAATCCATAAATAGAGATGTCTCTAAATATAAAATACATACATATGAGTCATAAATGCATTTATTCATGGATTATCACACACATGCATAGAAATATTTATCTCAGCGATCATCTGTATATATATCTATCTATTACTGTATTGTGTCTGCGCTTATGATAATGAATTCTATCTATATGTCAAGTGCTGCAGTTCTTCTTTTACACAGATAAAAAAGCAGCAGTTCCCAAAGGAATTTTGCTGATTTTAAGTCTGATAGAAAAAAAATCTTTTCAAGAACATTATTTCAACTGTGGAAAAAAACACTAAACCCTTTTTGAAACATTTCCATTTTCAAAAGGATTCTAATATAGTGTCATCCCCTTTCCTTCCACTCTGTGTTTCAGGTGAGTTTCAAGTAATAGAGGAGCAACATTTTGAATTAAAAATGGGGGAACAGGAAAGAGACAGGGTTGTTCCTTATATCTACTTCTCTTTCTCTTTGAACAAGTGCTACATGCTCCTACTCAGAAGCCCAGTCAACATTTTAAAATCTTTTTTGATGAAGATTTTGATATTAATTCAATGAATGAGAGATTTCTCTAGTTCTGTAGGGACAGCCTGAGGGTCTGAAAGATTTCACAGCAGTTTATCTGATACTGACAGATTAGAAGGGACCACAACTCAAATGAGGTTCAAGTTCTTAAAGGCAGGTGTCCAAGAACTTCAGACACCCCACGCCAGGCCACTCCCATGGTGCTGGCAGAAAAAGTATTGGAGATCTGTTCCATTCTGGACCTGTGAGGAACCATCTAGTATACCACAGAATATTTGAAATGGTATATTTAAGATGCTGTATTTAAGCAACTAAATCCTAGTGCCTGATGAATACAGGTGCAAACTTACTGTAGGTTTCACGGCATCAAAAGAAGAGTCAAGGAAACTTGGAGACTCTGCAACTTTTCTAAAGATTCAAAAAGTTGTTCATGCTGTTTTACACTTTATAGTATATTGGGATTTTAGAAGAAGTTCAGCTGAGAAAACAGGTTTGAGCTGGAATTGGTTTTGAAAGTTTATATTGCAGAAGCATACTTTTTGAAAGCAATTTCCAAAAAGCTGAAGAGTTTAAAAATTAAGAATCCTCTGCTTCTGCTATGATTTTTCCAGGAACTGGACTTTTAGACAGAAAGTGGATGACAGACCCATTACTATTATGCAACCCAGTGCAGTTAGTTATGCTCTGGATAGCAAATAATTTTTCAGGTTCCTGCAGGGATTTGTACAGAGTTTAGGCATAAATCTGCCAAAATCTGTATTGCTACAAACACATATGCAGAAGTTGTGTCCTGCCTTAGCAAGTACATTCATCTGACAACCTAGCTAACCCCTCTGATTGTAAACATGGACAAGGTTAAGCAGTCTAGACAAATGGACAAGATTCAGAAAACTATGCCGCATGACAATTTTTTTTTGTGTGTTTTAATTTTAAATAGCTTAACTTCACCTATAATTTGAATTTTATTTGTCTCACTTGCTTGGAATGCATCACTGCGATCTGAGTTCCTAACAATCAGCAAGGCCTCATCAAAAACCTGTCACTGTCCTTTCTATAAGGAGAAAATAACAGAGAGCCTGTCTCTTTGCCCAACACTGACTTTATGTTATCTGCATTGTTTGACCTCCAAACACAAGTAAGAGCCACCAAAAGGATTGCAGCAGTTGTATTTTTCTGAAAGGGACATCCAGTTGAGTTTCTATCAATCGCCAAAAGATTCAATGCAGTGGAATGAAATAGTTCATGCAAGCTATACGTATGTGATGTATATTGAAAATAACTTTGTTTTGTAATTATAGATTAAAACCTTTTAGGAGGGACTTTGAGAGGGTGGAATTAGTCTAACACCTTCCCCCTTAATGTTCAGTGAAACTGTGACATGATAGAATGCAAAATTAGGCTTCTGCTTTAAGCTTACCACACTCATGCATTTTTAAAATACAAGCTTTACTGTGGAATTATAGTTCAAGTATACCCTGTCCCAAGGCATCATTTTTCTACAATTATAATTTATTATTTAATTTTATTTAAAATTAAAATACTAAGGTGACAACAAGGTGATATCCAATGGTATTTTCCATTGAATTTATGATAAAAGGTGTTGACGTTTGAGATAGTAATATGAAATAGCTGAGGGAGATTAAATTATACTATAATGCTATTTCCTCTAACTTTACAACATAGCATGTTGAAGAGTTAGAATGACAACAAAATATTGTTATCCCTTTATATTTTTACAGTATGCTTGTATTCACGTTGTCCAGAAGATACTGATAATGAATAAAGTCTTCAAAATCATTCATATCCCATTTACAAAGGTGACTTCAAAATTGAGGTGTCTAACAAGTCTTGCGTAAGAAATCCATGGGACTAAGACTGCTAAAATTCTGAAAATGATAACTGAAAATACTGTGCTTGAATTCCTGTTACCTGAGCATGCACTACCTCGGCTCCTAAATAATTTTTATTGTGTGTCCATATGTGTGTCTGTGTGTGAAAATTTAATCCAACAGCTGTGTATAAGAATTCCTTCATTCTCAAGTGCTGAATCACTTGTCAGCATTTGGGAATTTGACAATATTTGGGAAGCCATTTACATCTGTCCAAAGTTAATTGGCTATGCTGCCTCTCAAGTTGAGTTTGCATGAGTGCAAAGCCTGTGCAAATGTGAGGCGTTGGAGGTTCACAACTCCAGAAGGAAAGGAGCAGGTGGAGAGCCTGTGACTCCGGGATGTTTCCGGGGGGGCTCAGGCATGTAAGTTCCTGGTTCTGCAGTGCTGTTGTCCTTCCTGTGAAGGGTGGGAAGACTGATACTTGCAAGACCAAACACTTTTTTCTATTTATTCTGATGTTTCACACCTGCAAAATGCTATTTTGAGATGTGTCTTTTCTAGAATTTTTGCCAGCGGAGCCCATTTAGAAATTGCTGTTAGTGGCTGACTTTTTACCAAGTATGTGTAATGGGCAGTAATCAGCACAGGTATTCATGAAGGTATCATTTTCAGTGGAAAGAATTCTGCTATTTCTTGTTTGTGCTGTGGCTACAGCACAGACTGGAAGAAAAATAAAATCCCTGCAGCTGTTTTTATGAGGTCGCTTCTGTAAAGTGGATTGGTAACCTTGTCAAAAGACCCCATCAAGAGGAGCTTCCAATTTTCCAAGCAGTCAATTATGAGACTAAGCTGAGACTGTAATAATAAAGGGCTTTGTTAGAAAGCCTAAACGTGCTTAAAGGACCATGAAATCCATACTTCCCATAGGAGGCGTTTGCCTCTGGATGTCTGTATATGTCAGTGTGACTGAAGTTTTGGAAAAAGAGATGTACTTGCTGAAATATCCATGAATAATTCAGTTATTAGTGGTCAGGGAGTAGGATTTTTGATACCTGTATCTGTGTTTCCCCTCACACAAGCTCAAGGTAGCAAGCAACACAGTGTACACCTTCCCTAAAACAGAATCTTCTCAAAGAAAACCCTGTTCTCTTCCCTCACCCTCTTTCTATCCCTCTCCCTGGGGCTACCCCTCTCCCTTTCTCTTTCCTTCTCCCTTTTTAAAGGACTGTGTCTTACAGTACCTGAGCATTTAAGGGTAATTAGTTAGGATTAATAGAAGCAGAACAGAAAGCTGTGACTAGGCTAGTTCATTTCACTTTGAATTTTGAATTCCTCTTCTAAATCAGTCTGTAAAAGCAAGGTATGAACTGAAGTGTTCCCCCAAATAAAGTTAATTGCAGTGAAGTCTATTGGTATTACTTACACACGTCTGACAGGGGAGCTGGATTCCCTATCTTAAAAACAGTCATGTTCAGATTAGCTGGATATTGCTTTGGATGTATGTGCAGATAAAGATAAGGATAGCTATTTGTCAAGTGCCTTTTGCTATGCCAAATGACATCTAACTTGGACAAAAGACTTGCTTTGGTTTCCAGTGGAATTATATTCTTCATGCTAGAGACTTTGAAAAAAAAAAACAACAAACCCACAAATTATTCCAACATGAAATGCAAAACTTTAGGAGTAGTCAGGTTAATCTTATAAGTGATGTAGATGCTTCATTTGGGGGATTGAAAAAAAACTTGTGGAAAAGCAAGTGGAACAGCAGGATTTGAATGGCCAGTTTCAAAGCAACTACCTGCAGAAGGTCATTGCTGATTGCTGCTGAATATCCTGCCCTTTAAATATTCCGTGCCCAAGCTTTCAAATTTTCATTCCAGGTTGGTTCTTTGAAGTTGCTACGTCATGGCCCAGGGGATTGTTTTAACAGTATTATTCTCTATCAGTATTATTTATTTTAATTATCAGGTACTGGAACAAGAAAATTCGATTCAGTTCACTTATTGAGAGGCTATTTGTAATGTAGATGAGGTGGTTGAATACAAAATGCAGAGAAGGCTGCAGCACTTCAAAAAGTCTGTTTTAATGGTGCAGCTAGAAGGTTTCCGCAGAATACTTATCCGTAGTTGCTGCTCTGCTCCTTCTTTGGTGCCTGTATTTTGAGCTGCTTGGTGCCATTACATGGGAAGCTCTTTTGTTAAGCACGAGGTGGTGTGGTTTGGACCTCTTCTCCTCTGGAGTTCTCATCTGCGGCTGCAGTTAAGCCCATTCTGCTTAGTAGCTTATCCAACTAAAAGATAACTACAAATAGCTCAGCCTAGAAGCAGCTCTCAGCCCAGGTTTTTAGGATGAAACACTGGAATACCACTGTCCAATTCGAGTGCTATTTCCTTGGATCCCCAGAATCAGTCCCATGTCTTCTCCCTTGCTTACAGAAGACTACTTTCTAATTTTCAGCTGGCCTGGCACTTCCCCTAACTCTCTGTGCATCTTCTTTTTGCCCTTCCAGGTATGGAGAAGCATTATTTATGAATTCAAAGCTTATCAGTGGGGTCACAGAATTCCTCAATACTGAAGAAGAACTAAGAGAGGTAATTTTTAAATTACTTTTGGCACGTGAGGCTGTATTTGTTGTAAGCAGGGAACAGAGCAGGCGCAATAAGGTGTTGATTGTCCGGGAACTCTGGTTGCTCAGCTGGAGTCACTGCTCCATGCTGCAGCTGGGCAGCACGAGGATGAGGAACAGATTGCAAAGGCACCTCAGTACGTAGAGGTGGTGTCAGGAGGTGGGTGGTGCAGTCACTTCTCTGTGCTTGGCTGGGGATGTGGGTTTCGGGTTTTTTCTCTTGACTATTGGTTGAGAAACTGAAGATGAGATCTTTCTATCCACATTACTTCATGCTCCAGAGGGCAGCCTGAGAAAACCCCAGTGTTGAAAGTAGAAGCTACCAGTGCCTTCTCTGTTTTTCTTTTGCCTACAGTACTTCCATGTGAGAAAAGCTGTTCACCCAATATTCTGGCCAAATGACACCACAATAATTTGTTCTAAATGCTAAGTACTTCTTATTTAGATTGCAAAGATTTCTCATTTTAACTTAACATCTGCCCTGGATGAGGTAGTGGTGTGGTTGTGTTATGCTCTGCTTGGCAGCTGCTCGACATTACCCCAAATGGATCAAATGATTCTTACGCAGCATAATCACCATTAATTGAACTCTGATTGTGCAATGATATTTTGTGTCCAGCTATTTGTCTGCACTCAAGTCTAGTGGCCTCAGGAACTTAGGGAAGAGCTGCAGCTGGTTTCCTCAAAGCTACCCAGGTGGGAAGGACAGTGCTGGCCAGATTTGAGCATCTGCCCTGCACAAGGAAGCCTTCTGTACTCTTAGTTTCAACCATACATGATAGTATTGGCAGGCTGCCTGTTTATACTTCCCCTAAAAGAAACTGGCCTTGTAAACATTTTGGTATAACAAGTACAGAGATCAGGTAAAGTCTGATTTTGATAGCTTCCAGGTCCCTCTTATGCTTTTAACTGTGATGGGAGTGAGACAGTTGCAGCATAAGCCTTTTCAGTTTTGAGCCCATGCACAAAGAGATGTTGTTGGAAGTCAGATTTAAATAAGCATGGTGAATTTGGTGTCACCAGGAAACAAAAATTAACTAGTTATGAATAAGCGTTGCTAAAACCACCTGATTTTATACAAGTCAACATAACCAGCAACCTACTGTGCAGATCAGCCTTGCAATTCTCACTTAAAAAGAACAGTAATTCAAAGCACACCAGTGCCACCAGCTATAATAATCCAGGTGATAGTGCTATAATTTGAGTATACACAAGAACAGAGCAGGAGCCTTTTCAGCATGCTGGAAAAAGATCAAAGTTTTCTCATAAGGGAAGGAATCTGTTTCAGGCATTCAAAGATCATCAAATGAGTGCCCACTTGCTATTCTGCCATTCTCTTCACACTGTAACCATCCCTTCCTTTTCTAAGCGACTGACCTGTATTATAGCATCAAAAGGGTCTGCAAATCAAAATGAAATAAATTTGTCGTGAAGCTTGAAAAAAACAAAGGGCATCACGGCTGCCTTCTGCTGATATTTGCATATAAACCTGAATTAGAAGCATTTCCAGTGCTCCCAGTTTGGTTTCTTAGGTGGAAATAAAAGTTCAGAGCAGCCCAGCTGTCTACACAGTGTAGCAGCTGGGCTGCAGGAGAGAAGGAGGTAATGATATTAATGTGATCGGGCACTGACACGTCAATATCTTCCACTGCAATTTGAAGCAATTGCATCACATCTAATTGACAGTCTGCTGTCTTACTACATTTCCCATTAAATCTTTCTACACAGCACTACATTTACTTCAACAGTGATCGGGGAGGTTTGTCCTAAATGCCTGGCTTGTTTGTGCATGCTGGCAATATTTACTTTCTTTAGTTTCTGCAAACTTAACCTGTTAACTTGCATTTCCAGCTAAAGAACTTTATAAAGAGTTATGAAGAGGGAGCTGCTGCCTCTTTCTCTCGCGCCGTGGAAACAGTGGAGGCCAATGTGCGGTGGCAAAGGCTTTATAAGGAAGAACTATTCCAGTGGCTAAGAAAATCCTTGACACACTAATCTGTCTTTCCAGCCGACCATTTAACATGAAGGTCTGCAAGAGGAAGAGGAGACATTTTAGCAGTGTTCAACATTAAAATCATCAAGACAAGATCAGATTGCAGGGAGAAGGGTTTTTTTCTGTTTTTTTTTTTTTAATTGTGGGATTTTTTTTTACACTGGGCTCTTGTGAAATTGTCGAGAAGCTTTTCAGAAGAGAAGATCATGAATGCTTGTGAAATCCAGTCCTTCAGTGTACACAGCCAAACACGATATTAAGTGGTGCATGTAAATGTTGAAGAAAAACAAACAAAAAACCCTTCAAAGACTATTTTGTGCATGCCTGTATGTCCCTGCCTGTATTCTAGCATGCTTATGTATAACAGCCACATTTTGTATGTGAGTTCCAGTTACATCAAAGATGGGCATTATACAAAGCACAAAGACTATCCACGACAATCAGTGTTGCAATGAACGAAAGGAAAGGAAAGAAAAGGAAATGCAGAAGGCTTCCAACTTGGGGCAGTATGAGATGTAAAGTCAGCTTTCCCGCTAGCTGCCAATTAGTCTACCACTCAGATTGTCTCTTCATGATTACAAAGATGCCAGCTCATTTCTTGAGTTGCCAGTTATTGTATCTGCCGTCTCCATATTCCCCTATTTCAATAAGCAGCACAGAGAGCAAGGAGAGAGAGAGAAGGACAGGGCGGGGAGGGAGAAAACAAGAATGAGAGAGAAGGACATCATCCGTGCATTATAATCATATACATTTATTCACTGCTGATCAGTGGAACAGTGTAGTTTTAGCTGTGAAAGTATGCAGTGTTTGAGGGGAGCTTTGCATTGATTGCACGGAATCCATGAACCACCTCTTCTCAGCAATTTTACAAGGCAGTGGCATTCACGGTGGGTCACCCAACCTGTGCAGTGGTAACTTATGCAGCTGATAGTGCACAAGTATTGTAAATAAACATAGGATTCAAACGGAAATTAGCAAACAGGGAGAATACTTCACATGCAAAGACATAAAATTAACCAAGAGGGCTGTCTTGCATGTGGTAGACCAGCCTCCGTAGCGATTTATTATGATAGACAGGTCAGATTCTCCATATGGGCAATACTTTTGCAAATATGGGATGTACAATTTATTGCAACTTAGAAAAGTGAAATATGGAGAAAGGGGTGTGGGCGTGTGTGTATTTGTACTGGCTAATACAGAGAACATGGTTTTCTTTCTGTTTCCTTGTATTTCACATAGACTGTTCTAGGTGAGTGGCACTTTACTTAATCATACGTTTGTTTCTTTTTTTCTCAACCCTTACTCTGAAACATCAGTAATACAGTGGAACTGCTACTTGTACAATAACCATCTGGATAAAACCGATGGGGGCCAAATACTCTCCCATATTTGCACCATGGAGAAAAAGAAACCAACCCTGAAATGACAGAGAGTTTTCAGGACACAGATTGCAGTGGCCACAGAGAGGGAATGTAGACATACGACAGTATTTCTTTATCCCATCCCAGCTTATCACAACCACCCAACCACATCATGGCCATGTACATTGGGAACATGTGGCCAGCCAAATAGAGAACAGCCATTTTATCTGGTTATTTCTTTCACAAGGTGTGGAAGTTACCAACATGCTTTACAGTTGCAGTTGCTTGTCCCAAGTAAGCTGTGAATTGAAACGTTAGTGCGAAAGAACCAAACCCAAGCATCTTCAGATGTCAGAGTTGTGGGGAGATGGTATTGTTTTCTGGGTTCTCATTCCCATGGTACTCTGCTCCTCAAGAACTGGTAGACACATCCCTTAACTAAGCTGTCGTACCCATCTCAAGCCTGTCATTTTGTGTCTTTTACTGTGCAGAGGGTGCCGTTTGAGGTGCGTGAAATCCTTGTGTGGGGATTTGCTCCACTGTTTGGTGCTGTGTAGCACTGTGTGTTAGCTCGACCACATACAACCAGAAGAAGAGGGAATCCTGTGCTCTTGTACTGTTAACTCTTTGCCTTATAGTAAGCCCTAAACCTTTGTGCTACGTTGCAATGCTAGTGAACCCAATGCCCAGAGACATTATCATGTCTGCGTTGAGTGAAATCCTCCTCCTCTTATGTATTTTACCTACCTCACAGGGGTGTTGTGAGGCTTGACTAATGTTAGCAAAGCACTTGAATATCCTCTGATGAAAGGCATTTAGAAGTGCAAAGTATTATTTTATGTGGTTGACCAAACTCAACCTCAATGCCAGTATGTAGCGTCACGTTTTTAATTTCCGCTGAACGAAATCACATGCCGATTTGTTATAATAAAAAAGCAAGCCAAATATTCTTTAATATAACCTCTACCCTGTAACGAAGCCCAAAAGAGTGATATCCAAAGAGTGTGCAGAAAACCAAGGCCTCAAATGTGAATTGCTTTGAGGATTTCAGAGAAAAGAGGTGTGCGTAATGGTCTGTCCCTTTGCATTTTTATTCAAGATTGTCTTTGATGACTTTTCCTTTTCAGCACCACAGATTAAACCACATACCTCCAGGAAGCGCATAGAAGTTTCTGGTCTTTCCACTGATAAAGGGCAGCCCAACAATATGTTCCAAAGTCGAAAGTTTATTTCAGCCCGTGTATTCTGCACAGTGCACAGAAATTTCCACTGTTGCTCATTTGAATTTATGTTCTTGCACATTTAGCTGGTGTTGGATGTAAATTGATATTTTAGTGGCCTTGAGCAACTGGTCTACCACAGATACCAAGCCCTAGATGTATCTATTATACATACCTATTGATGTATTGCCAATAATTATTGTATTCTGGTAATGTTCATACTACTTCTATAGCTAAGGTACAGCTCGCCTTTCCATTATAATTCCCTATTCTTTTATTTTTTTATAGTTTGTATTTTGCTGTTTCACACTGAATCAGGATTAAATTTAAATGGATTAAATCCAACGAAACTATAGCTGTTTTCTGCAATATTCAAACCCCCTCCATTTAATTATATGTCTTTTGAAACTTTTTTTAATAAGAACCTCCACGCAGCTGTGTGTTAAAGAATAGTTGATACCTCATGGAAAACTCTAATACAGTCTGCTTAGAAAAATCTATTTATCTTATTGATTTTCTTTCTCCTTTACCAGTCCTTTTCTTCCTTTGTCCTTATCTAAAGATTGGCCCCATTTTTATAATTTGGATTGTGATTAGGAAGCCAAATACCCCAAACTTTTCAGTATTTTCAAATCCAGGAGTTCATTTTGTCCTTCCTAGTGAGAGGAGAGGCTGTAAAATGTGGATCCAGTGTGGACGTGAACCTCACCCAAGCCCTGGGGGTCATTTTATAGAGATTTGATGAGGCCTGTATCTCTAATCAGCCTTTGTATGATTCAGGTTCCTTTACAGTTATTAATTGTTATGGCTTACTAAAGCATATAGGAAGACAGATGAATATACATGATGTTATGCCAGCATTACAATATACCTATTGTAAAAATACCTATTGTATTTTTATAACATTGTCCACTACAAAAATCTCAGCTTGTTACTTTGTAGCTGGTAGAGTCATTCATGTGTCCACTGCTAATAGCTGTTAAAATTATAGTAGGTACTAACTTTGACTAGGGCAGAACAATGTGAAAACATGCTTCTGAAATGAAATGTCACTTCTGCTATAACTGGGAGTACTTGGACATTGATTTTGATGAAAAAAACTTCATATGTCATTATGTACATCCAAATCTGTGACCTTTGATGATCTTTTCAGTCAATATAGCAAGAATTCCGATACTATGTTGGAAACTGAAGGTGAATTTTGTGTAGCTTTTGGGCGGTTGTGGATATGTCACTGAGCTTTAGAGTGTCAAAGGAAATATCTCCACTGATGCAGAAGGATGCTTTCACAGCAAAGATCCTGAACCATACAATTAAATCCTTAGTAGTAAAGAATAAAAAAAGAAAATTATATACTTATATATTCATGTGAAAAATCTTCTGTAGAGATAATTTTCCCATAAAATGTCAGGAAGGCTGATTATTTAGATAGAATAGAATGAAGACTATATTTGCAGATGAGGGTACCTTTGCTTAGGTACCTGCATAATAAGATTTTGGTGTTCCACGTGATTGTAGCCGATACTGAAGTCAATGAAAAGAGACTTTGAATCAAATGTGCGACTTTCTCTTTGAGGGAAAGGGATGTGGCTTTGAAAACTGTTTACATGTATAATCAACTTACCACCACTTCTGCTGTGAGTACTTAGCATATCAGGCTCCCTGTCCTAAAGCAGGGTTTATAGCCCCAGTGTCAGTATGAGCATGAAGGAGTAAGAGGACTGTCCTGCTTCTCTGCAGCCTCAATAGAGGCTGTTTGCCCATCGCTGGACGGAGCAGTCCGAAAGCTGCTGGCTGCATCATCCGCTGCTGCCGCCAGCCCACCTGGGTCAGGAAGGCAGCTGGGAACCACTGAAGTGCAGAGAGGCTCCATCCAAGTTTCCCTCAGCTAGACGGGAAGGACAGAAGGTCCCTTTGCCGGTTATGGGTTGTGGGTGATCTTCAGAGGTTAGTGTCATTGCCTTGTGCTAGCAGGAAACAAAGGTCCGGCTAGTGAGCCTGCATTGCACAGAAAAACCTAAATCCCTGAGCTTTGATCACCCCAACTGGAAAACGTTGACCAAAATATATGTAAAGGCCTAGAGTATTGTAATGTCCATTCTTCAGAAATAATTTCAAACAGTCAAATATTTTGAATTTTCAAGTGTGCGTAAGAACACAGACAGTCTTTTTCTTTATGATAGTTTTATTAATGTTGAAAATGTGCCGTGAGTTTGTTGGGCCTTTTTTTCTAACAAATGGTTTGGAAGGATGTCACTACAAGTTATTTGTGGTAATAATAGTAGTTACTGTATTAATGCCATCAAAAAAATCAGATGTGTGTACAAACCTGTATGGTACTAGTGACTGTGCAGTTCCCTTTTTGTATACAAAACTGTAAAAAATTGGCCACTTTGTTTCTCATGTGACTGTGGAAGCTTCTGCCTATCTTAAAACCAATACTGAAAGCCACTGAAACCACTCAGACTTGAGCAAGTAGTCCATGCTGACACAAGCAATTTAGTTTTCCATGAGAAGGAAGGGGAAAAGGGAGTGCTATGTGTAAGGGTTTTTCACCAAAGTAAAGCCACGTGCCCTCGTTGGAGCAGAATTTTAAAATCAAGTATATTTTGAAAAAGCTGGTTGTGTCTTTATGCTGACAGTGGAGGGTAGCTCGACCTCAGAATACCCCCACATGATAATGCAGTTGAGGTCAGATTTTACCGAACAGGTATGGAGCCAGTTTCATTGAGATGTGCTCAAGGAGAATCACCCACAAGATCAAGTGCTGTGGGTCAGACCCAATGTCCTTTCTCAGAAAAAAAACCACATTTATATTTGGCTGATTTGTAACTAGTGAATTAAGTGCAACTTTGCCAAGCAGCATTTCTGAATGCTTTGCTTATTTCACGTGCACTGTTTCCTAAGGATGTCAGAGCGATGTTGGTAGAGAACGCAGCGATGAGCAGCGTTGTGAGAGCAGAGGGGACTGTGCTGCAGCAGGCAGGCACGAGCCAGGAGGCTTTAGCCAGAGTGCCCCAACGTTTCCTGGACACCATCGCTTGGATTTGCCTGATGAGGAGAACCTTGGTACAACCGACGAGGCCAAGAGCCAAGATGCAGTCTCAGTTCTCTGCGATACGTTTCAGTCCACTTAATATGTTCTTTTCTGTAATTTGAAAATAACCTGTAGCCAAACTGACGACACGTGTGTGGCCACAGATCCAGCGCTGGCACACGGAGAGGTAGATCCGTTGAAGTGACTGATGTGAATTGCAGCTGAGGATCTAACCCGTTGCTTTCCAAACAGCCCCCTGAGGTGATGGCTGGGCTGGTGTACAGGATGTTTCGCGTATTTGTGTCTGTGTTTCAGTAGCACATATTGGATGACAAATGTTTTTTGTTTTCCTTCTGCTTTTTGTTAGAACAATACTTTGCGATCGGTTCAAATGCGATAAAGCTTTATAACATGTTTGGAGAACTGCAGAATACTGTACTGTGAAGAGTGTGGCTACTACCCTCTCTTTTTCCTGCAAACAGTAGATTTCAGCAGAGGTGGACTTCCCTGGACTTAGACACTCTGTGAAAAAAACATTCTGACAGTTTCTAATGGAAACATCATTGTAATTACTGTATAACTACCCTGTACAAAGACAGCTTTATTATATGTGTAAATGTAATCTTGCTATGTTGTTTTTATGTTTGAGGGACAATAGGCTTTGGTGTGGGTGAGACGTATAGCCTTATAAAAACAGAGATTGTAGCTCCCTGTCTGATGTTTTACTGAAAGGTGTTCAGTTGCTCTATTTTTTGCAGAAGATAAACATAAACCAGTTCCCTGAAAACTAACGATCTATTCCACTACACACACATCAATGACATAAATGGATCATACTATTGAAAATAAAGGCTTGATAATAAATTGCATTATTTTCCCAAGAGACTCCACATGTAAGATCTTTTGACACCTCAAGAAGAGAGTCCTGCAGCTATTAATGCTGGTTATAATGGATGAGTCCCTCTATTAAGTCTGTCTCAGCCTTAGATTAATTCTGAATACTGTAATTAGAAGAACATATTTTTCCATCGCTTTTCAAATCTGTACGCTTTGGAATTCAGTTCTTTGTCAAATAAGAGATGGAGCTGGCTGAGTTTAGATACAGTTTGCCAATGGTTTCACACAAACGATCGTTTGCAAGATCAGAATACCGTTTTCATTTAAAGGAAAAATAGATCATTGCATAATGTAACAGTTGTCTCTCTATGTATCATATATACATGCATGTACAGCTTCTAATTCCGGACCGTTTTGCTTTGACAAAGCTTTCATCGGTTCTTTGTATTTACAGATGTTACTCCAAAGTTTCAACTTGGCAAAGCAGTTGGACATAGGCAGGGTGTGAGGCTGTGTTGACCACGACTCAGCCACGTATACGGGCACGTAGGGAGTCCCACTGATTGCTGGGGGGTTAGTCAAGGGCTTCAGATTATGTATCGAATCGTGCATCTGGCTGAAACAGTCTTTCTGGAGAGTGATTTAGGTTGAAACCTGTTTCTGCACAGGTTTTAGGTGCAGGATATGGTGATGTGTTTTTGCTGAATTTAAAATCACAACTTACTTTATATAGAGCCAATTGCTCTTCTCTCTTTTCTTTTTTTTTTTTTATAGAAAAGCTTATATTTTGCATATAGAGGGGAGATACTAACTGATTCTCAGTATACCTAAAAATGCCAAATTTAACAAGATTTTTCATTTATTGTTTGAAGCATCCTAGGATTTGGGAATAAAAGCAGAATTATTCTGACAGTGTTAATTAGTGAATATCGAACTAATCAGCAATTTAAACCATTAGCCAAATAAAATATATGAATTTTTTTTACAGTTTACCAGAAAAGTGTTTTTCTATGAAATGCCTTTAAAAATGACTCCATAAATATGGGACCGCTATGTGTTCAACATAAAATTTTTATTCCACTCTACCTAAGGACTGACTGAATGGATTTTTTTTTTTTAAATGAGAAACTTTATCTACTGTATTTTAAGCAGAACAAATTTGAATTTTGTCTCTGATAATAAAATTTTGTATAGTAATGTGTAATTCATCACTGTCTTAATTTTCTGACGTGGAGACATGGCTAAGATAAATAATACCCAGCCTTTTGATTATGTTCCCATTTCAGTTGAGATAACAGTTTAATAATGCTGAATAGATACACTGTGGTTTTACAATGAAAAACATGCAAGAAAAACTATTTTTTGATGTGAGGAATTTTTCAAAACATTAAAATGCTGGGACTGGTAGAAAGCAGAGACCCACAGAAATTACAAGATTTGAGCTTGGAAGTACTCTTAAGTGCTCCAAGACTAACAGGACTGAGACTGCAATAGAGAGCAAAGTCTGTCTTGTGCTTTTCTAATTATGTAAATTTTGAATAAGCAAAAAAGATCTTTTCATTGGTAAAAGTGATTTCAACTGGAATGCAGTTCAAATGACTTTTTAATAGAGTCCTTGAATTCAGGCTATTATTTTCCTTTTTTGAAGAACAGTTTTCAGTAACAATGAGATGTGAAATATGTGCAATTATTTACCCATTGGATACAATCATGTTCCCACTGAAGTCAATTGGAGCTTTGACATTGACATCACTGGGAGTAAAAGCCAACCCTGTATTTTTCAAAATACACCTTTCAATGCCAGAATGTCTTTTTTCTTTAACAATAAAGATGTTTTCTTCTCTACTGCACATCTTATTCTACTGAAAAGCCCAAGGGAATTTTTAAGGTCCTGATTTTGCACAGCACAACAGGCAGCATTGATGCTTTGAGCGCAGGTAAGCAGAGCTGGAGCCTGAATGGGTGTGTTTATAGTGCCCTGCCATTAAACACTTCCCTGTGTGATACTGGGGCTAGAATTTTGACCATCCTATATGCATGTGTCAGTAGAGTATGGAGACATACCCTTCATACCTTTTTTTCCTGAGTTCAGGGTGGGAGCAGGAGTTCAGGAGGCCTCATGAGGTGGCTCGGGGGCCTGTAGAGAGCTTTCACATAAAGAGGGGATACTAGTATGGGGGATGAACTATGAAAGGCTATGTCGTGGTTTGGGCCAAATTGGCTACTGGGGACCTAAGGGACCCCAGATGGGACCGACAGATGCTCCCCTCTACCCCTCTTCAAAGAGAGGGGCAGAGGAGGAAAAAGAGACTTATGAGTTTAGAAAGAACTAAACTACTTTAATGAAATATTAATAATAAAATAAAAAGAAATAATGAAAAATATATACAAAACCGTATCAAGCTCCCGAGATGACAATCACGACACCGGCTGGCACTGGGCCAGTCCCAGGCTGGACTCGGTGACGGACGGGAACCGGATTCCGGATCTGGATTCAGGATCGGGATCACAGGCAGACGAACAGGGTCCTCCTCAGACGTCGGCCATTGAAGGAAGAGCCCCGACCCTTTGATCCATCAGCTTTTATACTGAGCATGATGCAGATGGGATGGAATACCCTGTTGGTCAGTTTTGGGTCACCTGTCCTGTCCGCTCCTCCCTGCAGGTGGGACCCCACTATGCTTTTTCGCTTCTGATCTTCCAACGGGGCAAACAAGAAAGTTGGTTGGCCTTGGCTGTTATAGCAATAAGTATAAGCGAGATCCTCCCTGCATACCATGCCTGGGCATCAACTATAAACATAGGTCTTATCACTCGGAGAAAGTGAACATTGTCTGCACAATATGCTGTTAATTTCAGTAGTTAGAAGAGGCCCAGCTAAGAAGCGAAGTTACTGAACAAAATTGGTTCTGTTTTACCTCAAACCAGGACAGGCTAGGATGTAGTGCCCCCAAAAGGGGCTTTTTCCCTCCCTTTCCTACTACATACACCTCTCCAGGAGTCTTGAAACAGCTGGGATGAAGCACACGGCCACCTTGGAAGCACCCCGGGAGAGGAGGCAGGACAGGAGGAGGGAGAAATGTCACTTCCCTCTGAAATCCCAGTGGCAGCACATCTCCTAATCAAACATCAAAAAGAACATGCTTGTTTCTTCCCCAGTGCGGCCACTGCAATCAGCAGCACTTCAGTCAGTGGCTGAGCTGCTTTCAAGTTGAACATTTTCATACAAGACCAAATGAAGAGCTGTTTATTTGCTCTCAGCTCAGTGTCTTCAGTAAGAGCAGAACTTTAAAGGCAGCCGTTTGCTTTGAAAGCTCCAAAGCTGAGCTGGAGGGAGGGAAGTTAGAGTCTTTGGTTTGTAAATTGACTTGGGAGTATCTGCTATCTTAATAACAGAAAATCAGTTTTTGCTGCCTAATTCCCTGCTTCCTCCTACTCCTAGCAAAAATTGTCTAGCCTCCTCTAAGCTGCACCTTCAGCATAGAAGCCACCACGCAAAGTCCCACTGCTGTCAGAGGCATTCTGACCCCTGCATACTGCAAGGACCAAGGCCTCAGGAGTAGAGAGAAATGATTCAGTGAGCTGGTGATAATCCTGGCTTTTCTGAGAATCAAGAATATAAACCCCACGTTAGAGAAACAGTGTTGAGAATGACATATTTGATGGCGCAGTGTATTATGGATGGGATGGGAAAATGAGCACAAAGATAGTTGTCAGAAAAGTGTAATGAAGGTAAGACTGAAATGATGTGAAATAATGAGGATGTGCTCGGGAAATTAAAGCCTCATTATGTTGAAACTTAGTCTTTGAGTTAGCAGCCACATCTACTGCAGCCAAAATCTAATTAAAGTAAACAGAAATTACTGAACGGTTAAAAGGAGGCACCCTACTAGTGGTTGTCATTTGCATCTTGGGGCTGATGTCAAACTCCAGAAACTCCTCTGTACTGAATCTAACCCATACTGTCCTGTATGTCTGTGCCAATTTGTCTTAAGTCATTGTCCTTGCAGCATTAGAATTTGGACTAATGGTGCAAGCTGAATGGGAACTGCATCAGCGGTGAGACTTGATCCTCAGGTACGCTTCCCATGCATCGCCTCCTCCCCTTTCCGTCACGGCCTCACTGCTTTTCTCCTCAGGCCACAGCAATTGTAGGAAGAGCAGGTGGAGCCTGGGTATATTTCGTATGGTTTTGCCTTCATATCATCTTGCCTCTCAGCGGTAATTAGAGGGCTGCCATGAAGAAACCAGGGCAGAAGGATCTAAGTGGCCTTGATCTTCCACGGTGCTAACCATACTGCCCCTGACTCACTGAAGTGCCTCACTGCCTGCTAAACTGCTCGGGCCTGGGTAGCAGCATTAGGGCTCGAGCCCTGGTACAGCACTTTCATTTGGCAACTAATTGAACAGGATGTTAATCCCTCATTGTACTGCTACAGTGTTACTTTTGGCAAACATCTTTTCGCTTCTTGAACTTACTCAGGAATCCCTTTTGTCTGTTACACTTGCCAGCGTTTTTGACCTGCTCATTGCAGAAGGTTAAGAAAAAGAAAGAGGAGGAAGAGGGGGAGGATAATGAGATGCTATTACATGACATGTCTATTACAGTAATTCATTTCATGTGGCACATAACTGTTGCCAGTGATAAATGCATGTTCCTGGTACAATTATGAGATGTACCTTGAACTTCTCAACAATAAAACTGTCAAAAGGTTGCAATAAGCACAAGTACGAATGTGAATCCGTCCCTTAAAAAGACGAAATACCACACAAATATGATTTTAATAAATGGTATTATTTTCAGAGGTGCACTTTTAGATCTGTTAACTATTTATAGTTAATACAAGTAGTGTATATTGTTTCTGCTCTACAAGCATGGATGTAACACATTTTTTCCCATCCCACTCAGTTGCTTAGCTGATTGACACATTTCAAATACCTTTCTATAGAGCTTAGAGTAATGGTGTCGTAGTAGAAGTCTTAGCACAAAATCAGCACATATTTCCATATGGACAAGTGGAAATCAGAGCAGTTCTCTCCCTTTTAAAGTCCCTATAAGGTTTTGGGTGGTTGATATCAAAAGTAGGTTAATCCAAGCAGATAAGTGACTCCAAGGCAGATAATTTACTCCAAATGAGAATATGTCAGTTTGGAAAGTGGAGGCACTTGCGGGAGGGGGAAGGGGGGGGTCTTTCTTGACCATTTTCTGAAGATTTTTGCAGCTGTAAAGGACAAGCAGAGGAAAATCTCAAGAAGCTGGAAAAAAATAACACAAAGCCAAGACACAAGCAAGAATCGAGACTGTGCCTCTGAGAAAAGCTTACAGAGAAGGCACTTTGGGCTAAATGCTGAATTAAAAGACTGAAAAAAAAAATGTACTGAGGGTTATCTCACATCAATAGGTATAATTCAATGCCAAGCAGTTACAACCATCTGCAGTGGAACCAGTGTGATAGGAGAGAGCTCAAGTTTTTATATTAAAAAGTCTTCACTGGCCAATGTCATGAGATTAATGAAACGTGCATTTTAAAACATTCTTTCTGTAGTTACCAACAACTGTTAGACAAATTATTCCTGCTTAGGATAAACACTGGGTAATGGTTACCACTAAATGTGATGGGTTTGAGAAGCATTAAAAGATGAAGACTTCCTTAGTGCCTTATTGTGACCAGTCTAGTCTGGTGGGCCGGGAGACTTGGTTAGGACTTCACCCGGTGTGCTACGCAGCTGCAGACTTTTCCCTTTAGTTTTAAGACAGTGTAAGCCATAAGATGTATCGTGTATACTGAGTGCTTGTACCATATTAAAATATACAAACTGCTTAGGGGAAGCTCTTGCTTGAACTAAGATTACTTCACGGAATTCAGTAGCCGATAAATGGTTGACTCAGGAATTTTTTTGTTCTGTTTAAATCTCCTTATCACTGAGGATATTTTTCAGTAGCTCATAGTTGAGCCTGGGAAAAATAGTCAAATGAATAAAAAAAATAAAGACAAAACATCAGGATCATGGTTCATAAAAACCATCTCTGCATCTGTCTTTACATAATTCATTCTTCTGTGACCTTGCCCAATACCAAAATTTCAAAGGCGTATATGAGGTTTGCATTTTACTATTTCTGTGTGCACAGTCTGACACTAAAATAAAATGGGCAAATATTTAATTGATGTAGCTGCATGGAATTTCTATGGAGGCTAAGTACTCAAAATTACACATATAATAAATGGTAAAATGAAGGTCATAGGTTTAAAATTAGGTGTGCAACTGCAATTACAATTTTAAAAGCATTTCACTTGAGTTCAGCAATTGTACTTTGTAATAGGATATAAAATGGTGCTGCACATTTTACGTGTCTAAGTGATTTGTTTAGTCTATAAAAGGACAAAAGTCTACTGCTTCCTTCCCACATATGGTAAACTTGCAGCTTCTGCTGACCAGATTCAAACCTGAAAGGACATAAAGGTACAAAATGCTAGTTGTGCTACTTCTGAAAAACTGAAGTAAATAATGAGATTTGCTAAAACCAAGGGATTGAGTGAAATGTGTGATGAGAACTGACTCTACAGACGTCAGCAGGTTAAGTGCAGGCATGTATAGACAAGTGGATAAACTCGAATGAACAGGTTGACTCACTTTTAGCTGGGCAAGATAGAGTTTGTCTTCCTAGTGAGTAAGTATACCCACTTTCTCTACATTGTGTTAGCAACTTCTAATTTGTATCAGAGTTGGTGACAGAAGAATTGTATCCACTGGTCTGAAGGCACAGCAGGACTGGGACTTCCATGTGTCCTGGTAGTAATGATTCAATTAGTGTACTATCCAGTCCTATTTTAGCAGAGCTAGAGAGATTTGAACAGCTGAGACAAAGCAGTGCAATACACTGCTTCCAAAGAGCCTGGTTCCTACAATGTGTGTCAGACTTGCTAAGTTTAGTTGTCTACTAGATAGATGCCTGCATCTGAGCTTGTTATTGGGGAACACTTAGTTGACATGGAGAAAAAAAAAACAAAATATCACATAATAAAATATGTAACTAATGCAGTGAGGTGGATAGAAAGGGTGAATATCATCAATTTCAGTAGTAGGATAATGTATGCAGGAAATTTTAAAGCACAACCTGAAGTGAGTGATGAACTTGGAAAAACTGACTCCATTTACTGTAAATGAAATAAGGAATTGAAGCCCAACTCAGGGAGCTGGTCAGAACAGGAATGTAAAAAAGTAACCATGAAACCAAGGGAGTCTCAGTAGGGCTTTTTTTTTTTTCATAAACTTCTATCACTTCTGTTAGATCATAGAATCATACAATGGCTAGAGATGGAAGGGACCTTAAAGAACATCTAGTCCTAACCCCCCTGCCATGGGTAGTAACACCATCCACTAGACCAGGTGGCTTAAAGCCTCATCCAGCCTGGTCTTAAACACCTCCAGGGATGGAGCTTCCACAACTTCCCTGGGCAACCTGTTCCAGTGCCTCACCACCCTTAAAGTAAAGAATTTCTTCCTAATATCTAATCTAAATCTACCTTCTTCCAGTTTGAAGCCATTACCCCTTGTTCTATCACTACACTCCTTGACAAAGAGTCACTCCCCATCTTTCCTGTAAGCCTGGAGGCTGCTATAAGGTCTCCCTGGAGCCCTCTCTTCTCCTGGCTGAACAACCCCAATTCTTTCAGCCTGTCTTCATAGGAGAGGTGCTCCAGCCCTCTGATCATCTTTGTGGCCCTCCTCTGGACTCGGTGCAACAGGTACGTGTCCTTCTTATGTTGGGGGCCCCAGAGCTGGATGTAGTATTCCAAGTGGGGTCTCATGAGAGCGACGTAGAGGGGCAGAATCAGCTCCCTGGACCTGCTGGCCACCCTTCTTTTGATGCAGCCCAGGATGTGCTTGGTTTTCTGTCCTGCAAGAGCATGTTGCCAGCTCCTGTTGAGCTTCTCATCAACCAGCATCCCCAGGTCCTTCTCCTCAAGGCTGCTCTCAATCCGTTCTCCACCGAGCCTGTATTTGTGCTTGGGATTGCCCCAGCCCATGTGCAGGACCTTGCACTTTACTTTGTTGAACTTCATGAGGTTTGCCCAGGCCTGTGTCTCAAGCCTGTCCAGGTCCCTCTATATGGCATCCCTTCCCTCCAGCGTGTCGACCGCACCACAGAGCTTGGGAAGCAATATATCCTAGTCAAAATATGTTTGAAGATATACACTGTCTGTTCTGACAGATGACAGTCCTCTGATAGCAAGTAATTGCTGCAAAGTTGATAAATTGATTCTTTCTTATATCCTGATTTAAACCCAGATTTTTTTCCACACCACATGTGGGATATTAGCTTTTGTTCACTTAATTGGTATTTAGGGATTGACTGTTTCCTGATGACATTACTCAAGAACAGACATAGAGTAGTGCTTTTGGCTAAAACTAGCGTAGCTCCTGAAATATTCCAAGGGCAGAGAGCAGATGCATTCTCTGAGCAAGGCCCAAATTTGTTTTAGTCATGAATAATATAATTTCTTCCTGACTCTTTGATGCCATGGTAGGGAATATGTTGTCTGGTATAGAAAATCCTCTGTATTGTCTGGGTCTTTTCAGATAAGGCGGTGCAATAATTTTCTTCACAGTGAAGGCAACTGGCAATAAGTTATGAACAAAGTGGTTGTAGCAAAGAAAACCAGTAGGTTGTAGGAATCTAAAATAATAACAAAAGTGCTCACGGCTTTGAATAAAGGCATTGGCCTGAAATGGGTTAACATACCACTTTAATCTGGGACAAAAAAAGAGCATCAGATAACTGAGTACTAAGTGAAGAAAGATATTGAGAGAGGTATGGAAGTGGAACAGTACAGTACAGCACAGCATTGATAATCTGGAAATTATGCCTAAAGATGAACTGTTTCCTTTGACCAGGCAAGAAGCAGCTTTAGGCTTCACAACCCCCACACACATTTCAAACCATTATTGGAAACGTAATATGCAAATGACAGAATAGGAACAGAGGAATAGATTAAAACAATTATTACCTACAACTTGGCTTCAGAAAATTGAAGGAGGAAGAGACACAATGATTGTGTATACTTAGGCAGCCAGAGTATTGCCCTTTAATAAATCTAACTTTGATCATTAGGAAAAGAAGTGTTGGGGAAAAAAAGACATTTCTGGACTTCTGGAGGATAATGAAAGCAACAGCATTAAGTAGTGTGAATTTACCAAGTACAGATCTTGCAAAACAAACTCAATGATTGCTTTTTTGATAGAACTGCAAAATTATTGGATGAATTCAGAGCAGTAGCCATCATTTATTTGGATTTTAATAAAGCATTTGACAGCAGCTTTCAAAATTAATTCAAATTGTGCAGGGAAAAAACATGTTCACATGGGCTGAGGTTCGCTGAAGAACTGTTACAAAAGACAATGAGAAGTGGCAATCTGACTTGGGTGAGATATCTAGTGGATGCCTGGGTTTGCTCAAGTTTTAATATCTTAATTAATGATTTCTCAGAAAGGAAGGAAAAAGCAGCCTCTTAATGAAATTTACAGTGTGAGGGACTTGTTAACTATAGTAAGGATGGGGAAAATTTACAAGACCCGACCTAAAGAATTGACTAATGGGCAGGAAATAACATTCACCTCTAAATGCAGGCTAATTCTCCTGGGAAAAGTCATTCGCAAACTCAGTTACTCAGTAGAATGGAGAAACCTGAATAGTACCAGTGCAAAGCAGTCTAGAGGAGTTAACAGAGCAATGCAGGTACAAGTTTGCAATGAGTTAAGGTATCAGAATGAGTTAGTACCATTACGGGATCGCACTGTAATGCGTAATGTCACTGAGCGAGGAGTTATAATCTTTGTCTACCAATTTTGGTTTGACTGCAATTGGTTATGATTTTTTATTCTCAGAAAAAAAAAAAGAAATAGGAAAGAATTCAAGATGAGAAACAAAAGAGGATTTAGGGAGACGGTATTTTATTGCTCTAATTAGATGTCTCAAGTTGTTAATAAAATGAATTCCTTGGCAAAGAGATTATGAAAATAAAAACTGTTCATGTATTTATATGTACACTGAATAGGTATAAGATAATTAAGAAAATCTTAAATGAAACACCAGTGACTAAGTCTATGAGTAACCTAAATGCAGTAAAGGAGAGGAAGTTTCTATGATTATATCTGAAGACAGGAGGAGTCCCAATACCTATGAGAAGAGTATTTGCAATGTCATCTTGAATTATGTTGATCATATATGTGTTTAATATTTGGATCCTTACATCAGCTGTGGTAATATATACCTTTAGAGGCAATAGGAAGGGGAACGAAGAGGCACCATAGCTTAGCTGTCCCAAATCTCCTAGAACGGACAGGGTGAATCCTTCAGTAAGAGTAATGGGAAAGAAGTTAAGAAAGTTAAGAAAAAGAATGCCAGACCCAGGTGAGCAGTCTGCAAGTACCCTCTCAGTGTTTCCATTGAATGTCCGGTTTGGGAAACATTACAAAGACTAAATCGAAATCAACCGTGGGCCAGATTTACTGCCCTGTTGCATCTTTATATTTCTCCAGCTGCTGTCAGTTTGTGTCTTTAACAGATGTTTGAAGAACATCAAACACCCTCACTCACTAGCTAAAAGGTGTGTAGATTGACATCTGCCACTGGCAATGAATTGTACCTACCTGACAACAGCAGAGTCACAAGCACCTTGTTATCCTTACTGGGAGCTGCAACGAGCATAGGGAACGGGAGGGTTTGGGCTTACTGATCCCGTACCAGGGCCTGGAATCAGCCCGTATCCAATCTTAGCATAGTGATTGTCAGAAGGGATGGCATTGGAGTGAGTAATTATTGATAAGAAAATATAAAGCATATAATTTAATTTTAATTTATTCCTGTATTTAGCTTTTTTTTTGTGTGTGATTGCAGATATACCTTGAAAAACTCTTACATGACTCTGATTTCTAATCCTCAGACTCTCCCAGAAACAAATTATAGCAGTGCTCAGAAACTCACCCTATTGGTAATTGAAAGCACTTTGGGCATCTTAAAAATGAAATTTTGATGCATAGATAAATCTAGCGACACATTACAATATTGCCCTCTGAAAGTGTGCAAGATATTCCTGGCTTGCTGCATATTACATAACATAGCCATTAAATGCAGATTATCTTTCAAAGGAGAGGCAGAGATTAATGAGTCAAACGAAAATGATGAATTAAATGAGCCCGATCAGACACACTTACAAAATTAGCTAGCAAAGAGTTCTATAGAAACAAGAAATATTAGAGCTAGATTGCTCAAACACAATTTTAAGAAGAGTGGCAATGCATATAAACATACATTATCACATTATAGTGTTCTTATTATATTCTATTTTTTTTTTCCTGTCAAATACATAATGCAAAGGCATTGCAGGCGTTACTCCGCAAACAGTACCTTGGGCAAGAAAAAGGGTGACCGCCTTCTCCTAGATCGAGTACTGAGACTCACACCGCTGGATTCTGACCTGCACTGGCTCTTTCTCCAGTGGGGGCTGGAGACTTCAGCGAAGTCTTCCCTTGCAGTCAGGCCAGATCAGAGCTATAAATCAAAGCCACTGATTTGCTCTGTGTCTTTAGGCAAATCATTTATCCTTAGCAGAATGCAAGTCATTTAGCCTTTGCATAATAATACTTTCCCCCAAGGGATATTGGGAGGTCTGAGTGAAAGGTGGGAAAAAGTTTGGAGAGCCTTTGGTAGAAGTTGTTTTGTGAATACAAAGTTGTCTTGTTTTCAGATGTCATAATGGGCAGGAAGATGGTGACTTGCTACTTACCACTCTTAACGCTTGTTTCCCGTTCATACCTGCTAACAGATTTCCTTGTGTGTTGACAAAGCTATTACTGATGCAGTTGTCACAAATATTGACCCTGGAACAGAAGGTTAACACCTCCCCAACCTCTTTATATTCACGCAAAGCGTTCTACAAAAGGACCGCTTTCACTGCAACAGGGACACAACTTCTCTTCGGAGCATTTCGTGAGATTCCCCAGACTTTTGAGGCACATCTGCCGACACAGCGCAGTACTACGGTCCCTCCAGCCCAGCTCGCAGCCTGACCCGAAGCAGCTGCCTTTCTCCCTCCCCTTTTGTAATCGACTTGTCAGCTTAAGGGCTGCACTGTTCAAAGGCGGCTGAACTGCTCGTACTCCTTTCTCTTCCCCGGGTACAAACCGCTCTGTTCTCCCAGTCTCACCAATTAACGCAGCTAAGTTACGCAGCATTCTGAACTTATCTGTAGGTTGCTCTGTTTCAAAACTAAAGGAGGGCTTTTGTGCCTGAAATCTTAGGGATTTTCTCCCAATCTGTCAGTAGGTTGGATAAAAGATACGTTTCTGCCTACCAGCTTTGTAAAGCCTTCACACGGACAATCCTGGCTACAATAACAGTACCTCTGCAAAAATTCAGTGGAGACTGCCAAGATGCCTTGCTGACACTACTTTAATTACCATATCATCTGATAAATGACTGCATAGCTTAGTGAGATTCCTTTGGTGAGGGAGATCAAGACACTGGCTCCACTAGACTGAATACAACCTCTTCACTTAATTTATGTAAATCCCTGAAATCAGTCATATCCCCAGCATATGTTTCTGGAACTTCATCCATCACCGTCATGATGTCTTTATCAGTTGATGCTAATACTGCTGTTTCTAACTTGAAAGCTAAAAGAAGATGTGAAAATTGATGGATAGATGAATAGCTGTACCCTGGAGATTTCTTATTCTTGATGGGGTTTGGGCTGACAGGTATGTGGTGAGTGAATTCGACAACATCCTGACTGTGTTTGTAATTACATTCTCCATCCTTATTTTTATAATAATTCAGTATTTAGCATCAATGTTCCAAAATATTGTTGTAAAAGAGCTGTGATCTATAACACTCTAACCAGAGCTTGAACCGAGAGTAATATTTTTTCTGAAAATGGGCAATAGAAATCACTGGAGAAAATGAAATGAATTCAGATGCTTGATCACTGGCAGAGGCATTGGCCTTGGAGAATGTAACTCTAGCAAAAAAGGAACATATAAGATCTATGTGTGGCTGTGCTGACTGCGGCACTGTTTAATTAACTTGGACGGCCGACCTTCCCGAATGCCTTCTAATGTGAGGGATTTTCGTTGTGCTTTACAAAGAAGATGGAGGGGGCCCTGAGCAATGTCTCTGGAAGAGTCAAAGCAGTCAAGGCAGGGAAAAAACACTGCCGCTGAGATTCACGTCTGCTGGCAGAGGGCTGGAAAAGGAGGTTTCAGCTCTAAGGTGGGCTATGTCTCAGCGGGAGCTCGTGCCCAGTGTCCTCAGAGAGGCACAGGGCAACTATCCAAGCTGTGACCGCAGATGAAATAAAAAAGTGGCTGCTTTAGGGCTGTCCTCCCTGAGAGCTCTGCTGCCTCTCTCCTCCCAGCAGCTCCCACCATTGGGTCGTGCCGGTGGCCGGTGAGCCCTTGTCTGGGTGTGCAGACATCCAAGCTGAATTTTTTCGTTGACACAGGGGGCTGCGCTGAGGTGGTCTGGCTCTGTCCGTGCCCTGGCTTCCCAACCTCAGGGCTGGACTCCCCTAGAGTTTGCCAAATATCTTGATGAACAAGGTGGCCGAGATCTATTTCTACTGTGGAAATAGCAGCTAACATTTTCTTCTGGTCCAACTTAGTATTTTTTGACACTTTCATCTGTTACTCACCCAATTTTTGGCACTGCTGATTCCCAGGAGTTATTTGGTCCTTGCAGCAGCCTGAGAGAGATACCAGTGTAATTTCAGGACATCCCTACCAAATCTTTGTACATTTTCCCTTGAGAAAGATGGAGACAAAGAAATCCAGTGGCAGAGCACCTCTTCCAGGCTTCTGGTGCTCTGCTTCAAGCCAGCTTGATGAAGCAGCAATAATTTCAGTGGTTAGTGATCTCATGGGAAGAGCAGCACTGCCTGATCAGAGAAACACTTCAAAGCACTATCAAAATTATGATAATTCCTTCATTTAAGAACTCTTTCTGGCTTCCTATCAAAGTGTATGCTTACACTGTAGCCACACAAGTGTTATTATAGATAGCTTTAAGCTAACTATGTAGCTCTCATAAGAGGACAAATAAGCTGGTACTTTTCTGCGTGCTGCCTCTGAACCGAGAAACTTCAGACACTGCTCACAGGCAGTCCTCACGTGATGTTTACCATCTTTAGCTCATATTTATGCTCTAATATAGTTTAACTTCATACTATGGTCATTTTCAAGTTCTTAATTGAATCCTTCTTGTTCCAGAGCCTCCAGGGAAAACTCGTGGCTGGAAATCACTCTCCTTGAGGCCTTACATGCAAATGTCATCATTTCAATGAATGCTGCTTCTGCTTCAGGGCAGATTCAAAGGTATGTTCTTCTTGGGGCTAATCTTTGAGGACATTCACTCACATTTTGTGAAATGCAGAAAAACCCTGGTCCACGTTTTCCTTTTGGAAGATGAACTGAACCCATTGAATATGTACAGCCTAAGCCAACTAACAACTGGTGAAGGCCACAGGATCAAACCCAAACTTTCCAAAGGACAGTAGATGCCATCAGGTCTGATGACTTATTGCCCCTTCAAATAATGGTGATCCTGTGACTGCAGTCATTAAAGTGTTACCAGTGATTGGCATTACCAGACAGAACCAATTCACCAAAAGAATGTTATCTGCCTGCAAGAATAATATTTTAGAATATTTAATCACGAGCAACACACACAACAATTGTCTTTTAAGCAAAAATGACAAAGTAAAAGTTAATATAGTAATTTTTCTTACATTGTAAGCAGGCACATTTAGCAAAGGAAGACTGTCATTTTCTATCAAATAACTTTGATCAAGACTAATGACTTTCCTTCAAACTCCCGTTTTTCTTCAGATCTCCATACTTTCTGTAAAAACTAAAGTTTTAATTATATTCTTCTTCCCTAGAGAAGGACTTTTATGAAAACAAATCTTGAGCCTTGCAGCACTTCAGCATTATACTCTTACTTCCTATTATTAGTATAATTAAACAAGTTGATTTCACAGAGCCTATGGACATATTTTTATTATACATTGCAGGCTGTCCAAGAGTACATCCTGCGGAGTTCTTTCCACAGATTCCTGTATTCTCTCTTCTTTTTTTTGACCATATGACTCTGGGAATCTGAGAGAACGGTTTTCAAAGGGATTGCTCTCTGCTTGCATTTTGTTGGGCAAAAAAAATCATGATTTTGGAAAGAACTCGGTAGGCATTGTCCTAATTCTTTTCCCATGAGGTTAATTGTAAATTTCTATTTATTCTCTGGGAGCAGAGTTATACAAAGCTACTGCCATCTAAGTACATTTTTATGCATTAAAATTGGTGAATTTTGAGCAGCTTGCTCAATCGATATTTATTAAATGATCAGTCCTAACAATGAAGTGTAGTCAAAATAAGTGGTAGGCCTAAAATGCAACATTTTTGATTTCTAGAGATTTAATCGATTGAAGAAAACAGCGAGGCAAAATAATGAGTGATTGAAATACTGCACATGAATCATTTTAATAGTCTAATTAAGCTAAAAGTAATAACACAGCCTTTGTCAAGCTTTTCTGCAACAAAATGCTACTGTGCTGAAACTCAAGAATCAAATTTCACATTCTCCATCACATGGTGCAGAAGAAAGCAAATGAGATAAATTACAGCCTGAAGTGCCAAATGAAGGCACTTGGAAGATAAATGTACCTGCATATTGTCAAAATACAACACTACATATTTTTTCCATCTGCATCAACAATACATACCATGGGAGAGAGAAAGGTGTAAGCTGGCAGAATTAGATTTTAAGGATTAAATACTTTAAGGAGTGACAAAATTTGTGCTGCAGTGTGCTGTGTCTTGTGTCATCTGGGTCCTAATGGAGAGAGCACAAGCGCAGGCAGCAGCAGCGGCAGAAGTTCAGATAGAAGTGTGAGTGCATCGCAATTATTTATCACTCGGTTTTCCTCATGAAATGAGTTACTTTGGCATAAATGGTAAAAAGCACTTGAACCAAAGGAAAGTGCAGGTTGGATTCTGGCATCTTGGCTCATGGAAGGATTATTGTCTGCATCTTTTGTCCCTTCTACATTGTAGAAAATTACCTATGGTAAAGCAAAACTTCAGTGTCATCTCTTCAGGAATTGCCAAAGAGTTGTTCAACTCATGCGCGTATACAAAGGAGAAGAATGGTAAGATTCAGAATTACATCACACGAAGTGTATACTGTTAAAATGTGACACAATGAGTCACTGGCTAAGACTGCATTAGCAGCTTTTGTGTGTGTGTGTGTGTGTTAGAAGCAACAGCTCCATACAGAGAAACTGGACCCAACACCAGGAATCTTATTTCAGAGTAGCTCAGGTGTGATCCCAGGGACTAAATACCTGTTAGCTGATGGAGTGCATCTTCTGGCTGTTTCCTCCAGAAGGAATCCAGTGCAAGCTTTCCAATATGTATCCCTGATGTGAATCAAAGTGCAGTAAGATTTGGGGGAATGACAGGAAATTCTCTTCAAAGGTACACTCCTGATCTTTGCTTTCTGATCCACACAAATAATTTCAAGGTTGTCATCATAGGCTGTTTGTATATACAACTACTTTGAAAAAGTAAAGCCCTAAAAGCCACAAAAATATTAGCTACTATATTAGAATACAAAACCATTCTCTCACTGATCTTATTCATACTTACTAAACCAAGACTAATGCAAAGTTAGGACATAAATCCTAAATTACATGGTAAATATCACATAACCCCCCCTAAAACTGATAATGACATAAAAACCTTAAAGCTGATTTTAATATTAACTAAACAAGAACTTCAATATCAAACTTTGAGGTCTTAAATTTATTTTTTTTTTGTTATGAGTGTGCATTATGAAGTTACTTAGGGCATGTAGAGTTTAATACTATTCAAACAGGGACAATAAGAAAAGTATATTTGAATTAGTCATCTGGTCTTTTTACAGTTAATGGAGAGAAACATGGTGTTGTTCATCTCATTGTAATGTGGATATCTAAATTAGATCAGGTGGTCTTATATTGCATACGTTGCCCATGCAAAAAGTTTAGACAATCAGAAGGGTGCAGAACAGATGCATGCAGGTAGGTGAGGGGAGAATATAAATCGTAATATCTAATTTGTACAGGATATAATTAAATATTACGTTGATGTATCATAAATAGGTTTTATATAGTCATTGACTATAGGCATTTGGAAAGGCAACACAGACAGGCACACACAGTCCAGGAGATTTCTGCAGAGCATTGGTGATAAGTTTCTGAAACAGGTGGTGGAGGACCCAACGAGGAGATGTATGCTGCTGGATCTTGTACTAACAAAAAAGAAGGACTGGTTGGGGATGCGAATGTTGGGGGTAGCCTTGGCTACAGTGAGCATGAGATTGTCGAGTTCAGGATCCTGCAGGAAAGAAGCAGGGCAACAAGTAGGACTACATCCCTGGACTTCAGGAGAGCTAACTTTGGCCTCTTCAAAGACCTGCTTGGAGGAATTCCATGGGTTAGGGCTCTAGAATTTAGGGTGGTCCAAGAGAGCTGGTTAATATTCAAGCACCACTTCCTCCAAGCTCAAGATTGGTGCAGCCCTATGAGTAAGAAATCAAGCAAAGGAGGCAAGTGACCTGCATGGATGAGCAAGGAGCTTCTGGAAAAACTCAAATGGAAGAAGGAAGTTTACAGAATATGCAAAAAGGGACTGGCCACTCAGGAGGAATATAGGAACGTTGTCAGAGTATGCAGAGATGCAACAAGGAAGTCTAAGGCCCACTTGGAGTTCAACCCAGCAAGGGATGTCAAGGACAACAAGAAGGGCTTCTTCATGTACATCAGTAGCAAAAGGAAGACTAGGGAAAATGTGGGCCCACTGCTGAATGAGGTAGGTGCTCTGGTGACAGAGGATACAGAGGAAGTGGAGTTACTGAATGCCTTCTTTGCTACAGTCTTTACTGCAAAGGCTGGCCCTCAAGAATCCCAGATCCTGGAGGTAAGAGAAAAAGTCTGGAGAGAGGAAGTCTTTCCCTTGGTTGAGGGGGATTGAGTTAGAGATAATTTAAGTAAACTGGACACTCACAAATCCATGGGCCCTGATGGGCTGCACCCACAAGTGCTGAGGGAGTTGGCAGATGTTATTGCTAAGCCACTCTCCATCCAATTTGAAAGGTCACGGAGAACAGGAGAGGTGCCTGAGGACTGGAGGAAAGCCAATGTCACTCCAGTCTTCAAAAAGGGCAAGAAGGGAGGGCCCAGGAAACTACAGTCCAGTCAGCCTCACCTCCATCCCTGGAAAGGCGAAGGAACAGCTCATTCTGGATGTCATCTCTAAGCACGTGGAGGAAAAGAAGGTGTTCAGGAGTGGTCAACACGGATTCACCAAGGGGAAATCATGCTTGACCAATCTGATAGCCTTCTATGATGGCATGACTGGCTGGCCAAATGAGGGGAGAGCAGTGGATGTTGTCTACCTCAGCTTGAGTAAGTCTTTTGACTCTGTCTGCCATAACATCCTCATAGGTAAGCTTAGGAAGTGTGGTTAGATGAGTGGACAGTGAGGTGGATTGAGAACTGGCTGAATGGCAAATCTCAGAGTGTTGTGATCAGCGGTGCAGAGTCTAGTTGGAGACCTGTAACTAGCGGTGTTCCCCGGGGGTCAGTACTGGCTCCAGTCTTTTTCAACGTATTCATCAACGACCTGGATGAGGTGACAGAGTGTACCCTTGGCAAGTTTGCTGATGATACAAAGCTGGGAGGAGTACCTGACACACCAGAAGGCTGGGCCACCATTCAGCAAGACCGGGACAAGCTAAAGAGTTGGGTGGAGAGGAACTTAATGAAGTTCAACAAGGGCAAGTGTAGGGTCCAGCACCTAAAGAGAAATAACCCCATGCACCAGTACAGGTTAGGGGTTGACCTTCTGGAAAGCAGCTCTGCAGAGAAGGACCTGGGAGTCCTGGTGGACAACAAGTTGACCATGAGCCAGTAATGTGCCCTGGTGGCCAAGAAGGCCAATGGTATTCTGCGGTGAAATAAAAAGAGTGTGGTCCGCAGTTCAGGGGAAGTTATCCTCCCCCTCTACTCTGCCCTGGTGAGGCCACATCTGGAGTACTGTGTCCAGTTCTGGGCTCCCCAGTTCAAGAAAGACAAGGAACTACTGGAAAGAGTCCAGCAGAAGGCTACGAAGATTATCAAGGGAATGGATCATCTCTCTTATGAGGAAAGGCTGAGAGACCTGGGTCTGTTTAGCCTGGAGAAGAGAAGGCTGAGAGGGGATCTTATCGATGCTTACAAATATCTGAGGGGCAGGTGTCAAGAGGATGGGGCTGGACTTTTTTCANAGGGCTGTACTTTTTTCAGGGGTGCCCAGAGACAGGACTAGGGGCAATGGGCATAAATTGGAACACAGGAAATTCCATCTGAACATGAGGAAAAACTTCTTTCCTTTGAGGGTAGTAGAGCACTGGAACAGGCTGCCCAGAGAGGTTGTGGAGTCTCCTTCTCTGGAGATATTCAAAACCCGCCTGGATGCATTCCTGTGCAACCTGCTGTAGGTGACCCTGCCCAGGCAGGGGGGGTTGGACTAGATGATCTCCAAAGGTCCCTCCCAACCCTGACCATTCTGTGATTCTGTGATTCTGTGATTCTGTGATTACTTAATGCANATTACTTAACGCAAAGATAATGGACTTCAGTCTTTTTATGTCTATGATGCAGCTTGTATATACAAAATCTTTTGAAATTGGGTGGTATTAAACCAGTATGAAAACATTACAGAGGGCAGGGAAATCACATTTCAGTTCAAAATGCTGCAATATTGTTGATTTACCTAAATGACATTAATTTGATTACTTAAAACATTTAATTATTCACTGTTGTCAAATTAAACCCTAAGCCCCTTTTTCTCTCAGTTAAGCACTTGAAATGAGACATACAAAATGTCAATGATTTTTTATTTTAACTGCTGGTCATTTCACGTAGTAACATAAGCAGTGTTCATCTTTCTTTTTATATAGTTAGAAATAAGATTGTCGCTGTTCCTGAATCTTCAAGAAACAGTAATATACATGCACAAAAATTACCTGGATTTTATTTGTTTACTGCACAGAAAAAGTGTGTGCACTTACCATGGCAACCTTACTTTCTTCAATAATGCTTGGCACATCTGTGAGCCACTAATCTTAATGGAATATATTTACTCATTTAAGCTATGAATGCACTGAAAATTGCATCAAGCGTAGGATAGGACACTGCATCAAGGTGAGACACTCAGCTTCTGTCTCCATTTTTTTCCACTAATAGTCTGTCTGTTTCTTTGAAATAAACTAATGTGTCTAAGCCTCTGCTTCTTGCCCTGTCATTTCTCTGTCTCCCCTTGTCAGATGGTTGTTTTGCTGTGGTTAGGGACTTCAGCTCATTGTGATGCTTGCGCAGCTCCTACCGGGATGGGGTCCAGCTCTTGCGAGTGGCCTGCTGCTGATCTCATACCATGCACAGCCACTGATCAGTAGAGGCAAACCAAGAAACTGCTGTCAGAAATTATTGATGATCATCTCTTGTAAAGCTGTCTCTTTCTAGTCTGTATAGTAGTGAAAAATCAGTCCTGATTATGTGATGGAGATGAGACAGCAACCGTATGAAGAACCGTGTAATGCTCTGCACATGTTTATGTATTTACATGTTCATTTACCTGTGCTATTATGCCTCCTAACCTGTCCCCCATGGTTAAAGTCAGGAGAGCCCCGTGCTGCTGGCAGCAGAGCACACAGACCCTAAGATAACATCCCAGTTCTTCCTCCCCTGGTGTGCCTCTGCCTGTGACTCTAGATCTCAGTGGTGTCCTTTCCTGAGCTGTGGCTGCTATTAGAGGTGACTCTCCAGAAATCACTTTGGATTTGCTCCTTCACTTTCTCTGGGCCAGAAGGTGGTCTTGCTCACCGCCAGGAGCAATCTCCATGACTGATTCTTCCCTGGATGAGGGTATAGTCGAGGTGAGGTCCGGAGCCCCTTCAGTGCTTTTTCAGCGAAGGATTCAGGAGGAAATAAATGATGTCAAGGTCCAAAGTGACATTTCCATGACTGCCATTTTTTTTTCCTACAGATGTTACCTCTGAGGGCGATGACTCAATTTCTGAAGCTGCTGGTATCTAAGGGCCTTGCAGAACCCCCCCACCTTTTTCACAGCAGACAGGCTCTGGTGGCTGTTTTAAGATGCCTGTGTGGGAGATAACTCAGTCGACAGTTCAGCCTGGTTTCCAAGGAACCTTCATGTCTTGGATGATGCAGTACAGACATCTTCCACTTCTAAGCTATGTCCACACTGCTAAAAGGCATCTGCTCAGGGGAATGGTGCCTAACTCCCAGGCCAAATCAGAGCATATTTTTATATTAATTCACATTGTTCTGTAGACTGGGTTCATGTCTTGTTTGGGCTCTGAGTAGCATGCTTATGGCCCTAGGAAATAATTCCTTACGTTCTTTGTGCATTTTCTTCAGTTGAAAGAAAATGTCTGGAACAATGTGAGGGCTGTGTTATAGCCTGCCAGGCTGCTTTCATTTTTTTTTCTGTTATGATGCCGTTAGCGTGCACTACATGCCCTAGGGCATGGCAGGGAGGTGCAGGATGGAGTTTGAGGGGTGCAAGGCCTTTTGGGATGGTTTCTGAGGGCTGAGGTAGCCAAAGCTGGCTGTTTGTGCTTGTGAAGTGTGGGCTGCATCCCAGCCTGGCTCCTGTTCCCAAGTCGCTTCACTTCAAAAGAGAGCTGAAGAGTGACCTAAGGCACACAGATATAGTTCGTGTAAGATCAGGAGAGTAGGGCCTGGAAAGGAGCTGGGGAGCTGAATCATCTGACAGCATAGGCTTATTCACAGTAAAGGCTGCCTAAACCAGCTCTGTAAATTTTGGCAAGGAAAAAAATGCACAAAAAGGCTGATAATTATTATAACAATTGAAATGGATGGTTCAGAAGTAAAACAGAAAGTTACAACTGTAATGACAAATGATATCATCAGAGTAAGATAAATGGGATGAGCTTTTGCTTTGTTTTTGAGCAGGATGGCACAGCAAGAAGGTAAGGTCTTTTCCATAGCATTAGAATTATGCAAAATCATTTTATAAAGACTCCATCCACTTAATTTGGAACAGAGTGCCATACTACAGAAAATATCCTGAAGGTTTTGGCAAGAGGTGCTTTTTAGTCTTTTTTTTTTTTTTTAAATTACAATACTGTAGATTATATGCACTATAATTGTTTGCATTCTGAGAATATGGGATGTATATGCACCATTGAACATGAAAGAGCCCACTGATGCATTTGCCCAGTCATGGTGCATATATTGCCTAGGGATGGGGGATAACTCTATTGTTTCTTTTTTGTATGATACAATTAAATTTTCTTTCCTGTACAATGCAAGTCACAACAGCTTGTCAGTCCTCACTGGAGACTTTGGGAATTACTAGAATGTCAATATTTACTCCTTTTCTACCAATATATAGCAAAGCTAAAGTCTCTCTCCTTGTATATAAGTGTGTGCGTGTGTGTATGTCAAGCAAGTACTCTGGAGTGTATAAGGGCTAATCAGCTATAGAGTTCAAAATTAATTAAATTTCCAAAGTGAGCAAAGACTGTAATTAAAATGTTTATGCAAAAGATGAATTCAATCTTATTGTAAAAGGAAAAAAAATACTGGATGTAAAAATATATAGAAAAAAGACAGTAGCTTTCCCAAAGGATATGTGAAATGGAAAGAAAGCAATAGAGATTAGCCAGTGTTTGTAATAGCATTAGTCTGAGTATGTATTTCTTTATGTATTAATGAGAGGATAAGAAGGATGCTCTTTGAGATATGATCATGTTTTCCCCGTAGAATGAGGAATTATGACCGCAGCTCTTTAATTTGATACCCTCAGGAGGTGTGAATTTAAGCCCTCTTAGATCGCAAAATCTTAGCTTGAGTGGTGCTACAGTGGTAGCAGCAAAGAGGAAGAGATGAGGCAGTGAGAGGAGGGCTATGTGTTCAATTTTAATGAAATAATACATGTTGTATTAGACAAGATAGACCTGATGGGAAAGTGCAATGTAATTTTCAAAAGCTTTCCATACGTTTTTCACACAAACTTTAACATTTAATGAAAATATTATGCTTGCCACAGTATTCTGTTGCATGGATTCAGTATACCTTTAGCTAGGGTAGCATTCTCTATTAAAAAAATTTATGTTAAAAAGAAATTTAGACACCCTGGCCTATCATTTGCCTTTGGTTTGTTTGTTTTTTTTTTAATGTGTGATCAAACAAATATTTTTCATATTTTCGCTGCCTAATCTTGAAACAGTATCAGGGATGTCTTCAGCGATTTCTTTGCAAACATGTTTTTTAGAGTCTTTGTACATATTGCTTGATCCAGACCCCACTAAATTCATTGTCAAGAGTCCCACTGACTTTGCTGGACTTTAGATTAGATCCTGAATGATCTTGGAAGAGCGCTGTAGTGTGAATGCCTCCAACCATATTCCGTACACCTTATCTAGCCTGCAGACATATGGCAGGATCACGCAAACTTACCTTGGCAAGTGTGTGGGGCACAGCAGATTGGAGCAGTAGCACGAATAAATCAATGTGAAATTACAAGGTGAATGGTACACCTTGTTCCCAGTGAGTGGAAACTTTAAAAGATGTTTAAAAAAAGTAAGTGACTTCTTAAAAATACTATGGAGTGTGTATATATATATATATACACACACATGACTCTCATGATATGTGATTTGTGCTTATATAATTCCCAAGTCTGCACAAATCCTGTGCACATCAGACTGAAAGGAACCTATAATTTTAGACAAATTCTTTTTCTGGCAAAAGTACATTTTACTGAAACAACATATTTCTATAGTGTCTGACTGCTTTCCTGTGCAAGCCGGGAAGCACAGATTAGTGACACAAGCAGGGAAAGGGCAATATTTCATAGTCCTGCCTTTTAAAATGATAGACAAGTTCTAAAAGAAGTTTGAACCCTAAAGTGGTAACAGATCTGATAATGACTTTGGCTTTGGGCATAAAAGTACTGCAGAGTACATAGCTACTGCACAGCAATTTCTTGGGTAGGTGCTCGTAAGCCCCCTGTCAGTATGATGATGTTTGCCTTCTTCCACGTTCCCCTTTGGTTAACAGCATCCATGCAGGAAATTCCCACCGGTTAACCAGTATGTTGTGAGTTAACACCTTTCCTGTCCACAACAACGTGCATCTTTCTTGGCCTGTGATATGTCTACAAGGATGAGAGCTACCTGAAGCAGTTTAGGAAGCCGGGGGGCTGCCTCTGCCCATGCCATTGCCGGCTCTCTTTCTTCCAGCCACGGTAGCCTTGCAATTCTGTTAGGCATGTCAGCTCCCTCCTTCCCCCTGGACTAGCCCAATTGCCTTAATCTTTCAACCACATAAGTGACAGCACAAGCTTTGGTGGGCAGAAACCTGGGAGCCAGAGAGCCATGAGTGCCTTCTTGCCCTTCCTCAGCCAAGTGGAAAGCCAGGAGCCCTCAACAGCTCCATGTTTGACTAGCGCACAGCCGACTGTTACGCGGTTTCTTTGCCAGAAGTTGCTCTTGCCTGAAGCACCACCCGACTCGCCAAACCCCATTTTGACTGTTTTCTGGATCCTACCTTCTCCTCTGCAGCAAGATTTTTTGGTAAGGGCTGCAACGGAGTTCAGAAATTGTAGTCCCCAGGGGCAAGTAGTAATACAGAGGGCAGAGAGGGGGAGAGAGAGAAAGTGTCTGTAGATGACAGCAGGTGAGATGGGGCATGGGTCAGCTTGCAAACCTCTCCTGTCCTTGCTGCTCAGCTATCCCCATCTTCAGATTAGACTTCACTTACATTCTCAGACTTGAGCATTTTTCCAGACTAATCTGACTCGGGATGAGGACTGGAGAATAAGGATGTGGCCACGCAAAGCAAGATGGGGCCAGGATTTGGCTCTGGGAACGCTTTGCCAAAGTGACTGTAAACACAGCTCTTCAGTGGTCACTGCAATATATAAATTGAGAAAAAGTGGAAAAGAGAGAGAATTAATTCATCGTACAGTGGAGCAGAAAACTCACATCTGTCCTTTATACAAGCCAGTACACCCCATTTATTAATGCTGTTCTCCGCACTGCCGGGTCTAGGCAATTAACTTCCCCTGACTGGCTTCCCTAGTGTGAGGAAGGATAGACAGTATGTTTATCATGGGAACATATTGATTTCTTTTTTAAAATTCTCAAGTAAATTGCATAATTTTCAATATGTTAGAGACTGGAAGATAAATGCCTGGTCACTTGCAATAATTAAGGGATGAACTTAATCCTCTAAATTCTGGGGCTGAAACACCCTTTAAAATGTAGACAAGTGAAAGGCAATTCTGGGCAAATCAAGATTTGGTTTCTTCAGCCTGCAAATTAAGGTGTAGTTTCAAAACTCCAGGCACTTCTGTACCTCAGAAAACTGTGTAAAAAATTAGCCCTTCACACGTGCAAGCATTAAGAGCATCAGATTTTCTGAGATAGACAACCACGTGCAGCGTGCATCTGAGATAAAAATCCATTAGCCCTAAGGCACCTATTTGTAAAAAAGATATTTAGGTCATTTCAGTGCCCATTCTTTGTGTTTTGATGTGGAAAAATATGTAACACTAGCTTTTATGTAAAGCCCATGCCTTCAACTTGTTAACTCTCTTTCTTCCCTCCTCAAGTCTCGCAGTCGTATCTCAGGTCTGCTATAGTCTAAGCTGAAAGGAAAGAGAGCATTTAAAACTAAGGACTGACAAAACTTTCAAAGCAAACGGCTGTACTCAATACACAGAAAACTGGATGATTAAGATGCATTGTCACCTCCAAAGTTTTCGAAAGATTTGGCCTGTTTACTCTGAGTCTCCTTCCCCAAATTTTATTTACCCTGATGTTTTCCACTTTGAACAGATGGTGAATCAACCTTCCGGGTGTGAGGCTGGCTGGGCTTTTCGAAAAGGATTTAAAACAATAAATAAAAGGATGGATAACAGTGCATCATCACGGAGAGGCTGTATGAGCAAATACAAAGCACAGAGCCCGGCTAAGATTAAACGTAGAGAAATGGAAGCTGCATCTGTCAGGAGCAAGGGAAGAGCCAAGGTAGAACATCGCGCGTTCCTGCGTACAGAGGACCAGACTCTGCCAACAGTCCTGACGCTGCGCGGTGCCTTAGCCTGCAGGTTCCCACTGGAAGCGAGAGTCGGAGGCTTGCCAGCAGCAGTACGATGGCAGGGCGCTTCTGCCAAGCTGGGGGAGCAGGGATGGCTCTGCAGGGCCCATCCGTGCAGCGACAGACAACTTGCAGCACTCTTGTTGTCCAACCCTTTTTGGCTTTAATCAAATTCGGGCGGCCTTTCTTTTCTCGAGAACTACTCTGGAGCTCGCAGTATCAAGCTCGGGAAATCTGAATTCCAAATGCCATTTGAGTGAGCCTCACATGAAAGAGGTAATTTAGGATCAAAGCCAGGAGGAAGTGTCGCTCTAGAGGCTGAGAGTAGCAGTCCAAAGAGTAAGGTCAGGCTGATGGAAACGGCAATAACAGTAAAAAAAATGGAAGCAACAGCAACAAAATAAAAAAACAAGTGGAGGCTCATAAAACAAATATTAGGCCAACAAATGAGAATGCCTGAATATAAAACATCAGGAAGAAATGACCTCTGAGGAAAATGTCATGAAGATGCGATATGAAACAGAGGAAAATTAAGAGGAGGCAAGAACTGGCGACAAAAAATGCAGAATAGAAGTAGAAAACTCAGGCATGGCAATGACCATACCTAGAAATAAAGAAAAATTCAATTATCGTGAGAGAGCTAAAACTGGGCGTATATTTAAGAAGCTCATTAGTGGTGGGTGGAAGCCCCGGCAGTTTCTGGCACCAGAGATACCCGGCAGGGTCCGGGCACTGCGGTGCTCCCAGCCACGGCCATGGCTGCACCCAGGAGATGCACCGACCCTGTGCGTTTTCCAGGCAGCTCCTGCCGGCTAAGCTCTGCGAAATCTGGCCGGAGTTTAAAGCCATAGTGCTGTTAGCCATCCACTGGGGTGCATGTTTCCACTGGCAGAGGACTGCTGGCAATGTTTCAAGCAGTCAGTGAATGAAAAATAAGTACAGCCAGACGTTTGATAACAAAAAAATATTGTCAGAGAAAATCTCCGGCTCATTTAGAGCTGTCTGTTGTTGTGCTCAAGGTGTCTGTGTGCTTGGGGAGCTGGGCAGAAAGCAGAAAACAAGCCACACTGCTTCACTAAAGTGTAAACACACCATGGGTTTTGTTTCGACACGCTGCTTTTTTTTTGGGAAAATTTTCAATGATCCCCAGGAAGTGCTGGTGAAAACCCAGAACTGGATACTGTCAAACACAGGACACTTCTCCGAGCAAGGCAAGGGGTAAATATCTGTTCTGCTTATCTCTGGAAGTGATGTGACTTGGGATTGTCCCTTCTCAGGTGGGTTCCATTACCACCGGGTGGAGAATTAACACTCAGGCAGAAAATTTCTGACGGATCCAGCTCTGGCAGTTTAAGAAGCTGCTGCCTGCAGTTGCCTGCTCTGTCTCTCTGCCAAAGGTGGCTGGCAAGGAGGAGTGCGAAGCAAATGTGTGCTTATGCTTCATTTCACAGCCCACCATATTCACGCAGACCCCCCCGATAAAGGCGGGTTTGTATTAAGATGTCAAGCTATGAACTCCAGTGGCCAAGGTATGGGTTCACTTTAATCAAGTCTGATTTGTAATCCCTGGTGAAGTGTCGAGTTAAGCAGTGATTAAGATGGTCTTAAACCACCTCAGCTATTAGCTTCATTGCAAGTGAGGCAGAGCTTTCACATAGTTCTTGACCCAGTGCATATTTTAAATAATTTAAATCCGTATAAAATGGAATAGCACCAACAGAAGATATTGAATATTCTTTGCAAACAGCGACCCTGAAAGAAAGATCTCTGCACAAAAACAGTAAAACCAAGAACCCAAACCCAAATTTTTCACAGCTGCATTGTAACTTAGTGGTTATTGTCTGTACCAGTATAATTAACAATTTGCAAATATAATTAAAAAAAAAAAAAGAGATATTTTTCAGGTTCTTTCTCATTTAGGGCAAGAAAAAATGTTCAAAATGACAGAAAAATCCCCAGGGTATAAATGCATGAATGTTTCAGGACTGGGCTAGCATCTTATTATAGATAGCCATCCTACAGGTAATCAAACTGATTTTGTAGTGCATCTGTTTTGCTCTTCATTCTTAAAGATGGATATTGCAGAAACCCCTTCCATCTTCTGTTTAATGTTACTTTCCCTCCTTTGTTTTTTTGTGCTTTGCTTCTTCTATTCATTTCACGCTTCTCTTTTTTTCCCCATCAGTCCCTTTCTTCTCTCCAGTAATTTTTCTTCCTTCTGTTCTCCTTTCAGCAACATTTCTTTTTTCTTTGCAGTGACTCCCTTTTCATCACAAGAGAAATCTGGAAGAAAAATAGTCGAGGAGTGTTTTCTCTGCCTCACTAGAGGAAAGTCGCTGACATAGTGGGCCATCTCTCAAAGGGACAGGGTTGGGCTCCTGAGGTGCACACACTGACTACACCAGCTCTGCTTTTCTTTTGCTGTTACATGCCGTTACGTTACATGCTCTTTTCTTGGTGTTAAGATTCATCTTTCCCTTTCCTGCATATCTTCTATAACACCTTCTTTGTCTCTTTGTATAGTCATACATAAGATGTCTCTCCTTCAGATTGTCCCCGTACATCACTCTTTGGATTTTCTTCCAGGTGGGATATGAGGGCCTCCTCCAGCCAGGAGCTTTCATCTCTGGTCTTGTATCTGGTGGTATAGATGCACAGAGAAGACAGCCAACAGGATAATTGCCCAATTCAAGCATGGATGAATCCACAGATGGACTATTCCATCTGAGTGTGCATTCTTTAAATAAACAAAAAATAAACTAAACAATTGTTACATTAGAGCAAATCCAAATAATAATACAGAAAATTCAGAACATGGAACTGGGATGCAAGAGGAAGAGAAGTGCATTCACTATGTCTTAGAGAATAAATGACAAATAATAGGCTTCCTTGTACTCGTCCACACAAATTTATCTGAATTAGAGGAAGAAGTTGTGGTGAAGACCTAAAATTGGTTTAACAATTACAGAATACTGTTTGTGAGATTCCCCAAGTCAAACAACTTCTAAGGTTGGTTTTTTTTTCTTCTTTATCTAAATTGGTTTATTTTTTCTTTGTATTAATAGCAACTGGAGGGAAAAATAAAACATTGCCATGGCAAAAGTACATATGCTCAAATCAGTTTAAGGACCACTGTTTTTTTTTCTTTTTCTGGCTTTAAATTTTTCAGCATTAATTTCAACTGTATGCAGTACTGTAGCTGCCCATGGCAAATACATGCTCCTGCAATCACAGGACTGTGAAACACAGATCAATATCACGGAGGGGCTATAATCAACATGCAGATTAATGAACAGGATTGTATCCACCAGGGAACAGTAGAACAAAGACTAGTTGTGCAATTTAATTGCTGAGTTGCTACTAAATCTCAGCTTTCTATCAATCTTTCTCCATTATAACTATTGATGCATAGCAGACATTAGGAAGAAAACAATAACATAGTAGCTCAGAACTGCTGCGGTTTGAGTGAATTAGGGATCTTCATTAAAAAATTCAGGATTACTTTGTGCCTCTGAGCCTGTGAAAAGATCCAAGAGATTATTCCAAATTCTCTCTTTGAGTAGGATCTTTTGGTAATCTTTTTGCTCAGTACTACTAGTAAAGCAAATTAATAGTTAAACAAAACCTTCCTGGAACAATTTTAAGTCTGTCTGTGTAAATGTGCTTTTGAATGAAAGTCCCAACTTTTCATTAATTCAATGAAGTGAAGTGCTGTAGAAAATTAGTGGTGGAAATGACCTCTAGGTATGTATTATTTAGCTTAGCTACCTGTAATGAAAGCTTGTTAGCTCCATCAGACTGTCTTTTTAATGCTTTCTTCGGAGCTTTTTATAGACATATGGTTCAGCAGTTCCTGAAGAGGCTGTTCTTCACTTTCATAGGCTCCACTTGTGGGACACTTTCTCACAACGCTCACACTTAAATTTCCTGCTGCTTCATATAATTTCTGCTCTTCCCTGCCCTTACTCATATCCTTCAGTTTTTTGAATCTTGTTCCTTTGTAGTTATGCCTATTCATGTGGATACCTTATTAAAAATTCTCCCTCTTTTTTTTTCTGTCTTTTTTTTTCCCACAAAGCTGAGGACCTTGCTTTCTCTTATTGGCGTTACAGCAATGTTAGCTAATTCCTTTCCATCCCTGTACCATTTTTTTCTCTTCAGCTAATCCCTGTAGAAGCATGATTGTTAATTACAGCTCTCTAAATTCTTTCGTAGCACGTGGAGGAAAGCTAAAACCCCAGGATGTGATCCTTTAGCTTATTCAACAGAAAATTGTACTGACTTTCTGATGGCCATTACAGCTTATTACAAACTCATCTCCAGTTGGCTGTTTACATAGCATTTTCTCAGCTCTCAAATAGTTTATTCTTTTATTATTTTTTTTAGCTCGTTGCTTTGCAATCCTCTTTTGTGTTGGCTGTCAGTATTTTTATTAATCATTACCAGATAAAAACACATATTCTTGCTGGCCCAATTTAAGTGAATTTTGGCACCTGTAAGGCACCTGCATGTGAGAAATATATCCAAGTTGTCTACAACTTTACTATTTTCCTGACCATCATTCCCTAAGTTCTGTATGACCCAACATTTGAAAACTGCATGTGGAATTTCTGCTAGCTTGTCTTGTCTGCTCTGTTCTTTTGACGTCATAGGTAGCTGATCAAACACACAGAGCTTTTGCTTATTGTTCATTATATGATGTTGTAAAACACCCCCATCTCATTTTTCTAAAATTTATATTGGAAGTACAGGTCAATATAAAAATTTTATTAAATCTTTAGAAAGAGTCATCTGCCATCTTTCCGTCTTTCCCATTGGGTGTATTAAGTCATGTTTAAAGTTGATGTAAGACAACAATTTTTCCTCTTCCCATAGGGATTCTAAGTGGCTTTCTTCCCGGCACTAGCTCTGCATCAATAAGCAGACACTTATCAATATGTTTATTCCTTTGCTAACAGGCTGAAGATTATCCTAGAGAAGATTGCCTGAGAAGATCCAGCTTTTACTTTCCCTTTCAAGGCCACCTGGGTCACCTGAGAATCTCTCCTACCTCTCTTCAGTCAGAGGTTTGCATACAACGAGTGGAAATTCCCCAGAACTCTTCAGATCATCCTTTGACCTTCTTGTCACAGCTCCTGTCCTGGCACCCGCAAGGCAACAAGCCATCCTGCTCCTTCTAACTGGGTCACAGATGGCCCAAGCCACATTCTTCACTTACCCACTGAAGGAACATCCATGAGATAAATTAGAACAGATGTACAGCAACTTTTTCTCTTGGCATTTACACCACCCTCTGGTCTAATTAATCCTGACATTGTGACCATCCTAATATGAACTGCATCAAAGGAATGAAATAGCAGATTGTCCTCGCGATGGCAAATATGCTTATTTTCCCTTCAAGTGAGACATGATTTTTCCCTTTCTGTGAGACAAGCTTTTATTTTCACCTGCTATCGCTAAACTTACAATGATGAGACAAAACATCATGAAGCCCTTACGCTGAGGTCTGTTTAAATCCCTATGACGGGAAAGCATACACATTTAAGAAAAAAACCCCTGTCTTCTTTCACACCTCTCTTCTGATACAGAATTACGTAACCGAATTCTCATTTGTTTTTCTGGTCATAAGGTACCATGCTAACAATTTTGGGTACCTGTTAATAATATATGTGGCAGTTATACATATTTTATACTAAAGGCTGTCTTAAAAGCTACATCTTTATAGGTAATAACCTGCTTAGAAAAACACTTTATTGAATTATTTATACTTATTTGGACCAACAAAATCAACTATCTTTTTATAAGGTCAGGTACCAAACAAGAGCCATTAATAACATAGTTACATATCTTGGGACTAAGGTGGCTTAATATTTATTTTTTAATCACAGGAAAGACAGTTTGCTGCAATATAACTAACCAAGCGAGACTTGTCTATAAAGCATTCTAATGTGACTTCATAGGTTAATAGAAAATTTACTAAAAGGAAAATGTCTGAGAATGCTTTCACATACAGAGATAAGGGGAAAGGGAAAAAAATTAAGTTTTCCAAAACCTCATATCTTTCTGTGAAAATTTTAAAAATAACAAGTACTGACAAAAATGTTATTTTGAAAGATTTACAAAACTTTATTAACTTTTTGGGTCAATGGTGATAGTGAATATCACACTGAAAAAGAAAAAAGAACTCTGTCACGAATCTAGCCCCATAGTGAGAATCACATGGGCAGAAGTCCTGCATAAATGGACAATATCATATGTGATGGCCCTAATTCTTCATTGCCTTAGACTTTTTGCCATTGCCTGTACAAGCAGCGTAAAATTCTAAGGGTAGTTTGTGGCATTTTCACACAGCCTGTGCCATGTATTCTTTATTACTATTCATATTATCCCACAAGAAGATGGAATCTTCCTGGGGCAGTTCCTTGTGACCAGTCTGGTCTCCAACAACCTTCAGGCCACTTGTGGGATCAAAATCTCCAGGGTCTTTGCTTTTGGTCATATCTGGAATGAACAGTACGACAAGGAAAAGTTCCTACTTGTTCCTACTCACTGGAAAAGTTCCATGGGAACTACGTGGGAGCAGCTTTGTGTGACTCCAGGCCTGTCCTTTCCCTACTTACCTTGGCTCTGCCTTTTGAGGAACCCTGGAGTCAGGAGCAGCCACAGATATCACTGACAGTTTCTGTGTGAGAGAGGGAAAGATGCATATCATGGGAATACTGACATTTAGCAGCTTTCATCAATAATGGTTTTGCAATACTACCATACTCCAAGAACAGGAAATAGCAGCGAGGTCTTTCTGATTCCTCACTGAGTGGTTCTCAAATCCACAAATAGCTTTCAATATCAACTCATGAATGGCTCCTGAGAAAATGCTCCCATGAAAACATATAAAAAGAAATTCTCCATTCGCTTCCATTTCAATGCCAAAGCTACCTCCCTTATGGCATAAATTTAGTGTTACTTCATTTGTGTCGCTGAAGATAATTTACACAGACAATAAAAAATTATGAAAGTGAAATTAGAGAATTTATTTATATTCGGAAAATAAAACTCACAGCTTCCTAATTTCCCTAGCTGAGTATTGCCTTTGTCCTTTTCACTTTCTGTAATCGTGTCCTACATTTATGCCTTGGAAAGCTGGAAGGTCTGATGCACGCTGCTGTGTACTAAGACTCTCCTTTCTTTGAACATTTTTGCAACCAAAGCTTCTTCTGTGAGTATTTGTGTGCATTGCTTTGGGAGGGTCGTAAAGACCTGTGAACCCAGTATTCAAGAGAAGAGTGAAAGGAAGAACGTTGAATGAATTTTTTTTTAACATACTTTTCTCCATGTTACTGCCCATCCGTGTACATGAGATACTGCCCGTTCTCCAACCGTTGTGTTTGCATTTGGGCACTGTGTTTTTCCAATGCACATGAGTGCACATAGTAGGCTGAATGCATGCTTGGATAGCTAATACTATATTTCTTCCATAACCACTTGGTTTGTATTATGTCAAACTGATTGCAAGAAACAATTGCTTCTGCTGTTCCCCTTCATTGTTATTGTAAAAAAATAGAGAGGAATATTCGCATAGATGGATCTTCAGTGTTATTTCCTTTTGTGTTTGATTTTGTTCTTGGCTGGGGTGGGTGCAACCTTTTAAAAAGAGACAGGTATTAATGGAACTGCTGTTGCAGAGAAATCAGTAGTCTGTGAAGCAAACTGCTGCCTCCCAGTTAGAGGAGGAACAAAGCCTCAAATGCTCTGGTCTTTTGGCTGCAATCTTGCTACAAATCTGGGTGGAAATAGATTGTTGCTGTCATTCATATAAGAGCTATAACAAAACTTTGAGATAGGATTTTGATTACGCTATAAGGGCAGGTTGGACCAGATCTAATCCTTACTAATGCTCATCAGAACTTTCCAATCAGTGTCCTCTGAGTGCTGCGCAACGGTTTCTGATCCCTTTTCAGCCAATAATTTAAAGCTTCACCAAGAATTTTCTGGCTGTTGTTAGTGACTGTGGAAATATGAGCAGAAGTGTTTGTTGGACATCTTTAGCAACAGAGAAGAGAAAGTGCTGACATTTTAATATCAGCTGATGCTTTTGAAAAATTCATTGTGGTGAACCAAGCAGGTTAATTTGGGCAAACTTCTGGGAAAAAATAACACCCTGAAAAAAAAAAGAAGCAGCTAGCTAGGACTTTTCTTTTTCATGTTTCCTTCTTTGTGTAGTTCTTTTTCAATTTTAATGGCAATCTCCATCATGTTTTGTTAAAATAATGCCCCTGAGAGCCTAACTGGCTAACTGCGCACCCCATATCTTGTGTTCTGGCAACTCTTCCATTGGATGGAATCACTTTTGCTTGAGGGCAGTACCAGTGCCCTGGACCAGCAAAATGCGAGAATTCACCTTCTTGTTTCTTCTGTGCTTTTTCTGCTGTGCTGTCTTGCAAGTACGTCTAGTACATTAAATGAATATTCTGTTTGTTCTCTTCACTTTATACATTTCAGGGTAGGTGGAAAACTTAGAACTAGTATTTGGTAGCCTATTGGTTTGTGAGAGAAGCTTGTTAAAATATTATGTTCACAACGGAAAATCACCAGCTAATATTGTTAAATAGTCTCCACTTCAAATCAGAAAACACTTTACGTTTTAAAATGTCCATTTTTTCATGGCAGCACAGGTTTTTTACTCCACTATTGTACAGTTCCCCAATAGAAATATTCCCTACGTATTAGTCAGTGAGTGACCTGTTAAACTGTAAGTGAACCATGTTGAAAGATAAAAAGTGGGCTGTAAAGAATACATCAGTCTGGCAGGATAGCAGGTATGAAACCTCTTTGCCCTTGCTATAAGTGAGTGTTTGAAATGAAGACTATTGGCCACTTAAGACATTTCAGATCCATTCGCCTTAGCCAAGAAACAGTTTTTAATAGTTCGTCCTAATAACGATGAGTAAGAGACCTCTATAAAATCCAGGAATATGATGATGCTGAGTTCAGTCTGAGAAAATTATAAGTTTGGTTGGTAGCGGTAAGTAATTGCTCAATCCTAATAGAACTTTATAATGCCTTTAACTTAGCATTGCACGATATTCTGAATAAAAATTGTCACTTTGCATTGTCACTCAAGCACATATTAAATAGATTAAGAATTCACTAAATAGCAAATCCCCAAAAACAACTGTCAAAGGAAATCATGGACCAAAATGTTTTCAAGGGGTACTGACGGTATTCAGATGAGGCTGGATACTGTTCAGTATTATCTTCAATGATCTTAAAATATATTTATGATCAGAATTGATAAAATGCATGGATGAGACACTTTATAGACAGACAATGATGAGGATGAAATGCATCCCCAGGGCAATTTGGATTACCTAGTAAATTTGGCTTATTCATGTGGGATGTATTTCAGTGTAGCCAAATACTGAGCCAAAAATCTCACAAGTGTGAATGCAAAGTATCTGCACAGATCAGGACACTACTTCTTGGAAAGCTGTGTCTCAGGAACAATGGAAGTATTCCAGGGGAGAACTCATTTGACATGAAATTTCAGGTGATGCAGTGCAAAACTGGAGAATGACCTGAGACGTGTAAAGTGGGAAGCTGCGTGATTCATAACTTGGACAGCCTCCATAGGCTTCTTGGCCCATGTACAAGATTTAGGCACCACTGTATTACTGAAAATGCTTGTCTTGCTGTCAGTTAACCTGGAATGTGAAGTACCATCTCTGACAGTGGTTTATACAGAGTCACACGGTCAAATCCTCATCTGTAAATCCTGGTAAGATCCTGAAATTGGATATTCCCCGTCTCATCATCTGCAAGGCCTCATTTGGTAGGCAACCTCAGAGCTGGATTAGACCTAGCATAAGCAATAGAGATTACACATTGCATTTAGTGCCCTATTTAAGCCAGTACCTGGAATGTTCAGCTGAGCAGCAGGAAACATCTTTGGAAGCTGAGACCAAGTCTTTCACTTCCAAGGGCAAGATCTCCTTTGCAATTTTCTTGGATGACACTAGTGCAGTTGGATGAAATAGTTAAATACAGTTTTGGCCTAAGAGAGGAGAGGAAAAGGGTGAACTTGCCTTTACAACTTACAGGCTAGGACAGTTGGTTGGGATGCAACAAGTCAGGTGCACATCCCTTCTTTAAATCAGGAGCAACAGAGATTTGGAAATATGTCCTTCACCTTCCAGGTGAGTGCCCTTGTCATTGACCTATTGGTTAAATGAAGCAGCTCTTTGTTCCTTTACGAATCTATTTGTAGTTAAATCATGAGCATAAGAGCACAGCGAGCTGCCTTTGCCAGACATTTGTTGTCCAGGTACTGCCTGTTTCCAGGTGGTTCACACTCAGTATATATACACTGCATTTAGGAAAACCAGTGAGGGTAGTACATGAGCCGTAGCTTAACCACAGTCTTGGGGTGTGCACAACTGACAGAGCAGTCCTGGCTTTAAAGCTCTGTCCTTTCCCACTGAGATGGGCAATAGTCCCTTGTCCTGTTTTTTCTGGCCCCTTTCCAAGAAGCACAACCCATAACTTTTTTAATGACATAATGACTCTGCAATTGTGATACTTCTTTGTTCCATTCCTCTACCCTTTGACATTCCTTTCTGTGTAGAAGTGAGACTGTCCAGGGGAAAAATTTTACCACATGTGCATAAAAAAATGACCTGATGTGACCTTATGGGAAATAGTGATAAACGAAGGTAGTGCATTTATTCCTTTCTTATTGTGCTACAGAGTTTAATCATCCTCATTTTTAGCTGTTAGTTCTGCAACTAGTAGAAACAGCATCTTGTGTTCCTATGGATTTATGTCTCGAATTCAAATTCTCCAGTGTCTAACAGCATGTTAGCTGTAATGGAAGCTTTTCCTTATAGTTAAAGCGTGGATAACAGCTCTTCCAGTAGGGATTCTTTGGTGTCTAATGGGAGCTGAGTGCATGTCTTTCCCTCTTTGGCGGGAATCTACACAGTCTTTCTCCTCTAGTTGCTTATTTTCTGGCAGCTTGTGCAGACTTAGTAATTTCTGAGACAGTTCTTCTGAGATAATAAATCTACTTCTGTGGCAAACATGGTGGCAATTTATCAAGAGGCTCAAGCACGAGCAGGCAGAGACAGACAGACAAGACAGACACAACACAATTCCTTTCCTTTGGAAGCCAAATGAAATAAAACCTGCTGAATTTTTAAATGTTAATTTGTTTAGCTTTGGCACTCAAATCTTTTTTTCCTGGTTTACTTTTTCTGCAGATTATAAAGGCTTTTGGAATTATTTTCTTCCTGTCAAGGCAGCTCCATGCTATAATCAAGTTCCAGCTCCTGTTTCTTTTGACAGACTCGACAAATTATATGCTCTAAATCTGTCAGTGCAAGGTATTTTTATTCCAGACCTGAGATCAACTCTATAGTTCTTTTCTAAACATTTTCCACATCTCTTAGTATCCTTTACGGAAAACACTTACCAGACATGTATGCACTATTCTAATATCAGTCTTCCCTTCTTTTGTAGATTTGTGTTTAACTTCCACCATGAATAAAATATGTTTAAAAAAAATAAAAAGAATTCTGAATATTCAGTAGCTTTCACAGAATTTTTCAGGCTTCTAGTATAGCCATAGCTCTGATGATAAATAAGATACAATTGCTGGTTTCAAGCAGCCACTGGAGGTTTCAAGTGCCTGATGCCTCACAGAGCACTGTGTTTGTTGTAAATTGTTTAAAATGGACAAAATGTAATAATTTAGCAGACAGTTAAAAAAATTGCATTTAAAAAAACGGAATAAGTGCTCTGCTCTCCACTTTATAAAACAACAACCCAACCCTCTTATTATATTAGATGGAAAGATGACAAATCTGAGCTTTAGAAGTGGAACAACATTTTGCAAGCTCATTGTGTGACAGTGATGTGCCAACGTCTCCCACCTGCTGCATGACGCTGTTGTATATTATTTTTTTGCACAAATACTTTTCTGAGTCCTGGAAATACTGCATCATATCTTTGGACACATCTTTTTCAATACTCCAGAAGGATGTCCTCATTACAATATCACACACATCTTGTTAACATGTGCATTTTATAGCTGTTTATAATCTCTTTATCTATGTCTGGGGATTAACTCTGTAGCTTTCCTCATCAGTTCTTGTGCTTGTTGTAGGGTTTTTTATTGCAGCACATAAAATTTCAAACTTATTTTAGATTTGTCTTTTTCCTCTTGTTGTTGATGAGTGACTACTACAGGATGTAAACCTAATCTAAGTTGGTCCTTTGCGCAGCTGTTAAGACCAGCTGACGTCTAGTTGTTCGTTCAAACCTGTGATTCTTTGTAGAAGAAAACAAAACCAGACCTGAAACCCTCTGGCAAATAATTTATTAGAAAATGTATTTTAAAATTTTTGTGTAAATTGGAAAATTTCTGACATAAAAGCAAGGGATAGCAGAAGGTTTCTCCTCTTGTGACTCTGGGTCTCAGTTGTCATTTTGGGATTTGTTTTACCTTCTGTAGAGAGGTCTAGATGTAGTCATATGAGGTAAAGGAAGCAAGGACTCACCCTGCTGTAAAACATTCAGTGTTTCATTAGCACAGGAGAATATCAGTTTAAGCTGGTGGGCATCTCCTCTGTAAAGCCTTTGAAGCACAGCAGCTCAGGGCGTAGAGACTGAGTTGTGAAGAGAAACATTCTCAGTCTTCTCGTAGACAAGTTCTGACCCTCTCAAAGTGGAAAGAAAGAATACTTTTAAATAGAAATTCTTAATTTCTTCCATAAGAAGTTACTGGTTTCATTTAAAACATTGAAAAACTCAACATTTATTTAATGTTATTTTTATTATTTAGTCCTATTTTTCTTTAGGTAAGAAAATTAATATTGTGGACCCTGTTCTCAACCAAGGTAAATCCATGTTGTTCTTGTTGCTTCAACACACCCATTTTGATTTACACCTAAACAGTATCTGACAAACTGAGAAGAAACCACTCTTCCTTTCCACTGAAAAGCATGTTTATGTAGTTGTGAATCATGAGTTTTTTACAGAAGGAAATGACGCAGTCTGATAACTCTGATACCAGAGCTGGACTTTAGTGTAATGTCATGTATCTCTTCTCAGTTATTTCTTCTGACATTGAGTTTTATGGTTCTGATTTAAGGCAGCACTTTCATTAACAATTCTTCAATTTGATCCTTGGCTAGAATTTATGTAATTAAAAAAATCTAAGTACATTTTTAAAAGAGAAGATTTATTTTAGAGCCATCTGATTTATTTATTCACACATAATTATTATGCATTTATTGCATTTATGGTTTCCTTTCTTTGACTGGGTCACACTGAAATTGAAGGACACTTTCTGGCACTTTATGGTACAAACCTGGTAAGTATTTAGTTTATCTCACAAGAGAAAATTATTTCCTCCTTTAAAAGTATTTCTGGGAAGCATAGGACTACTGTATCAACTCAGTTCAGGAAAAAAAGACTGCTGCTGTTGCGACCCAATATTTATCACATCCAAGATAGTCTCACACATCTTCTGACAGTGGGAAGCCAGCAAAAGTTATATTGCCTAGAAGCTGATTCAGGGTCAGGGGCTTTTCAAAAAGCATTTAAATACCAAACAAAATTTTAATAGAATTTGAATCACAAATTCCAACATAGGTATTTCTGGGCATAGATGGGCAACGAGGGATGTTTTGAAGGTTTAAGCAGTTCTGATCCTTCTGCAGGGCCTTATGGAAACACGTTTCAGTAATCAAGCCTTGATTGAAGCAAATGAGATCTGGCCCTAAGTGTCTACAAATATTCAGCCAAGAAGCACTCTGTACTAAACCTGACTGCTTTAGCTTGGACTTTGGGAAGACACTGACTCTCCGCAGGATCTTGAGAACGCCACTCACTGTTGGCACAGGCTGCTTTCATGGGAGCAACACGGTTCATTTTGGCTGTTGGTTACTTATGGTGTGGGATTAGTCATCTCAGCGCAGTTAGTTTTGTTTTCACTCACTTCCTGGCTGATAGTTTTTTAACTAGAAGGTATAAATACAGAAGGATCAATAGGCAGCAATGAATAACTCTCTGCTTTTATTTAATGTTTGAAAACATTTCTATAAAAACCTGAAAAATATGACTGGTCACATACCAGGGACTTCTTAATGATCTGCGTGACACATTTTCCAAAGAAGTGAAGTTAACCCATTTGGTTATGAATATACCTGAAACTCTATATTTCCGTTATTCACCTCCATTAGACCTTGAAGTATTTTTTTCTGAAAGGAAACAAAGAAAACCAGGGGAAAATCAAAGTGTTTATAATTTGAAGTCAGACTAAATAGATGATATTTAGAAATTTAAAGGTGGGGGCGGGACTGCAGGGAGAGAGGAAAGTATTCCAGTGATATTTTCTAAGTTGCATTCTCAGTTGCCTTTTCTAGGTTTTTTTCCTTTCTTTTCCATTCACTTTCTGACTGAAAGAGCCCAGAGGCCGAATCATGTGCAAAGGCCAGCAATGCAATAGCAGGCATCGACAGTAACTTTAACAAGAATGAAGCATTTCTTCTGGATCGTACACTTTATTCACCTGTTCTTGACTTTATATTCTAGGTTTTTTTGGTAACAATGACTGCTTTCTTTTCAGCATATTTTGCCTATTTTGTGATGGCGCCATGTATTATAACGCTTTACAGAGACTGAATTGCAATTAAGTTAAGATTGTATTTCAGGATAAGGACTTGAAGGCCACTTTTGCACCAGAAGCAGGTCTTAGAGTGATTGTGCCTGTCTCAGGCATTTTATATATTACAACAGGTTTGTTGATGTAGCTAAGCTGGTGCAGTTCTCGCGGCAAATGCTTTTTCTGCAGAGACAGCCTGTGCCAGAAAAGGGAAGTGTTGTGCTGTAATTTATATCATTTCTTCCAATAAAATAAACTATACTGGCAAAAGCATTTTTTTTTTCCCTTTCAAACACAACTGTATAAAGCACTGGCTCAGTGCTCTAATAATCCTCAGCAAGTTATTGTACCGGCACAGAATGACTATCGGTGCACTAGAGCTGGCTGAGAATTAAATATACTGCCCATAGAAACCTAAGCTCCTAGGAGCATGGACTGCTTTTACTGACACTTCTGGTGAGAAAGATTTCTCTTCTGTGACTGAGACTTCTGTGCTAGGCAAACCCTTTTTGCATGGGCTGATTGTAACAGACTCAACTGTGACGCGTGAAAGCAGGATTTATATTCCTATTCTGGGTGTTATAACCCAGTGTCTCAGCTTAGACTTTTTCCCACCCTAAGTGAATGTGCTGTTTCAGGTGTTCTGAGGTCCATAAATCTCACTGTTTTGTGGCAGTTATGGACACCATAATTGTGATGTGAAACAGAAAACTATTGAAATCATAAAAATCTCTGCAGTTTAGAAGAACTCTTTCCAATCACATCTACTGGTTGCTGATATTTCTTCTGTGTTGCTTCTCTCCATATAAATGGTGTGAAAAGGAACAGGGGAGCATTTCACTATCTCCATGTATCCCATCATCTCATAAAGCTGTTAGGTACAGACCTCTTTTCTTTTCCCCCCGTGGTCATACAGCTCCTACAGAGCTGGGTTTGGGGATGCTTCTGTCCCACAGTGCAGCAGGAGATGAAGAAAGATTCTTTAAAAATCTCTTCTCTCTGGACTAAATGAGTTCGTAGCAATTCAAAATATTATCATACAATGAAAGCTAGAAAAGAAAAAAAAAAGTAAGTATTCTGTGTTTAGAAAAAACAACAGGACTTTTTGCTAACTGTTATGTAAGCTGTTGCAACAATAGTTGCAGCAATATTTGTTATTAAAGCTCATATGTTTCTCTGTGAAGAAATTTCTGTAAGCGCAATACAAAAAAAAATACAATTTAATTCATTGGACTATGCAGTCTACCCCAGCTTTGAAAAAAAATATTAGTATTCTTTCCTTGGCTGATCCACTGTGTTGCATATTCAGAACACATATTCAACCTATCAGTTATTTCCAGGTAATTACTGGTTACCAGACATCTACGTTCCAGTAGCCATAGGAGTGAAAATGGATTTCCATTACACCATTTCTCTTCATTACATGACTTTCATACCACTCTCATTTTTGTTCTTTTCATGATCTTTTTGGCAGGAGTGATTTTGTCTTATGCAAAATGTTCAGTGTGAGCTAGCTTGAACCAAGTTTAAATAAAGACTGTTGTATTTTCTACACTGTTTGCTCAACTCTACTTTCTGCTCTTTGATGTAATTCTAGGCAGAGAGCAGAAAATCCTCCTATTTTGACCTTTTCATTTGAATTGCTGTTAACTTGCAACTCTTCTTTTCACTTTGTCAGCCACCTTTGTGCAACAGATCAGATTCTCTGTCAAGGCACAGGATGTTTACAGCTCTGTACTGCACAGAAACTTATTAACCACATCTCTACTCTAATTAGTCAACCGCGAGTTATCTGTACTGATGTGGTGTCTAGTGCTGCTATTTAGAGGTCCGACAAATGAAGAGAATAAGCACAATCTTTGCTTCAGACAGTGTGAAGACCAGGATCAGGCCAACCTACCACAGACATATATAGAGTGGTGATTAGGGGAATAAGATAATGGCAACAAGGTCACAGTAAAACATCCTTAAATAAATCAGTATATTCAGGGGTAGAAATTATCACAGCAGTACATTAATGTATTCATTAATATGTTGATGTAATACACGATATATATGTAACACGCTATACAATAATCACAAATAACGATCTGCCTTTCATCATTATATTCTAATTAATCTCTTCTGTTATCCGTCCTGTTCCCTTCTTCTTCTACTTCACCTTTTCCTCTTGTTTTCATTTTGTCCATTTGCACTGTAGGAATAATTCAAATGTCTCATAAATACTCCTGTTCTGAAGTGATTTCTGCAGATACAGAAGCTTTGAAGTTCTGACTTAAATTATACACACAACCGATTAATATTTCTTGAGAGATACCACTCTGAAGACTTTAAAGTTACAAACATCAAAGTTTTCATACATGCTCAAACACTGCCAGATCAATGAATGATTGTTGGAATTTATTAGTCTTGTCAATTTCTATTTTTGTATCATAATTACTGATGAACTTCAGAAGGCTTCCTTATTTTCTTCCTTGGGTTATGGTTTTAGCAAGAACTGGCAAGCAAGAAAGGATGGTGAGCTTTGTTCCTGAGGAAGCTCCACAGCAGCCTTGAAGGTTCAGAAGGAGAAATACTTTGCTGAGGTTTGAAAACTGTATCAGAATTGGTCAGGAATCTTTCTTGATCCTTCAGAAGCTCCAGATGTGTCAGAAATGAGTGCAAGAAATCACGCACAAGCTGCCTCAAACTGAATTGACATGTCGTCAGACTTCAAGAGTTTTAATAATGGTGGGGTTTGCCTGGTGTTTGAGACTACATGAGGTGGGAAGAGGTTGTGGTGGTCTTTATTTCCGAGATAGTTTTCAAGGTTTCCACTCATATAAAAGTAGGATTACTACATGATTTTTTACATGTATAAGCTTCATAGAGAGAAGGTTCACAGGCCTTGGTTTTGCATCTTTTTCTAAGGCCCAGTTTAGGCCAGTAACTCCAGTAAATGTGAAGGGAGATGGTGTACTCTGCATGGTGTTATGTTTGGGGGAAGAAAGTCTGAAAAAAACTGGTCTGATTGTAGCAGAGATCTGATTCAACTTCTCACATAGACATCACAGTTATGCTCAGACCCCTATTTAAAGGTCTGCCCTAGAGACACTGCTGTTAAATTAAACAGACAAATGCTTGTCCTGCCTATCCTTACCAGTATTGAGATGGATCCCATCATCTCTGTATTTTCACTGCATCTTCTACAGGTTTTAAATTCTATTCACCTGCAAAACTACTACCTCTAGATTTCTACTAGGATTTGATGCTAGTCCAAAGCTTGCTCAAGTGGGTCTTCACTGCTGTCTGGAGAGCGCAGTATAGTTGCCGTTCATTCAGCTTTAATTTACAAAGCTGTTTTGCATCAATCTTCTACCCTGCAGCTGGAGATGGAGATAACACTTTGCTTTGGATCCTCATTCTGAGCAGTATTGCTAAGTTGCAGTGCTTCTTAAACAGATGCTTTGTCCAACCCAAGCAGTTCATTTTGGTGGTACTACTGAAATGCATTCTAGTTACCGGTGACATCTATGAACTGTTTTGGCTGAGTTGAAAAACATGACCTCAATCTGAAGTTCTTACACAGTACTCTTTTTCTCCCATTTTTACTAGAGTTTTAAAGAATTCCATAGCTTTGTTATGATAATAAGTGTATCTGAAATTATTCAAAGCTATGGAGTATAAATATGTATTAATATTATTTCTGTTATTTTCTCTGTGATATTAATTATTAATAAGATTTCATTGAAGCTCATAGCTGTAAAATACCAGGCAAGTTTTCAGAAGTAATTTTTAGTTTTAGTAATATCTCTGGTAATATGTTTCTTTTAACGTATCAAGTGGCAAAGAAGTCCTGAGTTATGGCATTGTACCAGGTTGTGTGGGACGTTTACAGAAGGAGGTGGTCCCAAGGCAGAGCAGTTCCAACCCAGAATGGATTCAGGGGAACTTAGTCCAGAGGGTCAGAAGAGTGTGCCTGGGACAAGGTGTGAACCTGCTGCCAAGGTCCATGAGCCATCCTTTCCCCAGACAGACAGAGTGAGAGCAGGGGAGAGCAGCGGTTGCTTCTGAGTCTTTCAAGACAAAGTTTTCCAAACTGTAGTTTCTAGGAGGATGACTAGAAAAGGGCAGGGAACAATGCCTAACAGTAACCCACAGGGAGACACCAGTAAGCCATCAGAAAAGGTGGTGAGGTTCTCTGTAAAATGGATGAATCTTGGGGACTTCTTTAAAGTTCTCTTTCTGTGTTCCTCTTAGAGAAAAAAAATCTTTTTTTCACTATGCAAAACTGATCAACTTCTGGTGGTACCTCACCCAGAATAGCTGACTATGAAATCTTTTGGAAATACCAATTGATCTCCCATCAGGCGAAGAAGGGAGCTTAGCCCAGGTTCCCCTGTACCTCAGTACGTGCTCTAACTACTGTGTTATGGTGTAAAGCACACATCAATAATAGTCTGTTAACTGTTGCTTTCCTGATAAAAAGGAGTTGGTTTATTAGTAGCTTGACAGGTACCTTTTAAGAAATATTGATAGAGATGAATACTCAGTGCTAAAATCATGAGATGAATCCAGTGTGGTTTCTGACAAGGTGAAGTGCACTCTCCATAGCACACCATTGCTTTTTGATCCAGCAACTAAACAGGATGACATCAGTTCTTCTATATGCTGGCTTACATGAGCCTTTTAATTGTGTTACAAAATGTGCTCTTGAAGCTCTTTGTTAGGCACCTAAATCAGAATTTTTTTCCTGTGCAAAACGTCATAGTGATGTGGGCAAAGATAGGTGGACAGCAGTATCCCAATAGGAGGGACCTGAAGGTTCAGTCAAAATTTTTTTCAGAAGATGGTGGTGTTCTTCTGAAGAAGAAGAAGACATGGAGAGGCTATGTAGTTACAGCTGCTAAGGGCTGAGGTTCTAGGGACCAGACCTTGCTTTCACAGTCTTTAACAATTATAGATGCCTGGAATATAGGCATATGTAGATTTAAAATAAATGTTGATTTAAGAATCCTAATCTTTTACTTTCTCTGTGCAAATAGAGAATAAGTAATTTTCAGTCACAAATACATTTGATTATTACTGTACCACTCAAAGAAACCTTTAGTACTCATTAGGATTTCATTATTGTCTAAAGAAGAGATGAAACTGATAGTAGAATGTCTTTACATCTAAAGAGGTTATTACCAAGTTTTGCTGTTGGCTACAGACTACTGTATGTAACGGAGGAAGCAAAGACAGTGTGATCTTTTAATGATAGCTAAAACACATTTTTGACATCCTTCTTGTTTAATATCTTTTATTAGCTACTCATTATTCACTGTTGAAATAGATTACTCTGTGTTCGTAATATTCATTTTCCAGGAGACACACATTTTAATCATCAAAGCTCTTCTTTAAAATTAAGTGCAGTAGCAAAAGCTTGCTGAAATTTAGGCACAAGCTGACAAGTTAATATTTGCTTAAGCAGGGAAAAAAAAAACCACCATTAAAAAGTTTTTGTGACTGAAGAACAAAAAGCCATGAAAAAAATGTAGGGGAAAACAATCTGAACCATCGACTACCCAGCTCAGTCTGCTAAATTCTACATTAGAGCAGAATACAGTGGCAAGGAGCAGTGCATACAAATTATGAAACATCTGATGTTTGCCGTTATATTTTTTTGGACTGTAAGAGAATAATCACTAGCTTGTAAATACCAATTACAAGGCAGAATGAATACATTGAGAAGGCATTGATTTTTTATTTTCTGTTTGGTTCATGACTAATAGACTATTTCATATGGAAAATCTATCACAAAGAGCCATACAATAGAAACATACAATCTATGTGTGACTAAAGGTGTGTAAATGCATAATTAAAATTCCTAATAAATAAATCCTGCCTGATTTATAACAGTAAGAAAATAGCGAATTTGCAATTTAATGTATATAGGCACAGGTAATCACATGTAATTGCAAAATCAAATTTTCTTTCAACCCTTTTACTGCAGTATCTGTATTTTCGCTCAAACTTCACTCCATATTTTCTCATTTCCTTCTCATTGGATTTTTGTATATTGTTTATTTCATATTTCAAACAGTCTATTAGTCATCAACAGCAACAAAAGAAATCAGTGTTTTATCTAGCCTGTTCTGTACATGGTTTTTGAAAGTATTTCCTGTATTTCTGCTGCCAAAAGAAAAAAACAACCACAAAACTGCAGAATAATTTGTGGATGTCATGTGACACAATGAGCTACTTCTTTCTGGCCATAATCAATGGACAGAATATTAAACCTTTTTTCCTGGGATATTTAGAAAGTGTTTGACTCTGGAATATATAAATCAAACTGAAATCCAGCCAGTTACAATACAGAAACTTGTTTGGGAGCAGATATGTTGGGGGATTGTTTGTTCTTTGGATAGAAAGTAGTGTTTTCTGACAAAATTAAACATTTCACATGACAGTGTTTCCCTTCTTTATATAGTTTGATCATTTCATCAAACAAGCAAACAAACAAAATGTCAGTCAGTCAGAGGCTGACTTCCTGCATCTCCTTTCTACATGGAGAAAGAAGAAAAAGGTATATTTTGGAAGCTGATGCCCAGATGACCTGAGAGTCTTGCTCAAAAATGTGGATGTCATATGAGGTTACAACATCATTTTGCACCTGAATATTTTTTTGATATTTTACCAAGAAGTAAAAAGCATTCACCCACAATCTCAACAAGTACGCAAAAAAGTATTTTGTGTGTTTGACAGTTTTTCTGCAAGGGGTACCCTGACTCCTGGTTGTCTTTATCTACATTTATATTGCTTTTAAAATGTCCAGTAGAGCAGTTTGAACCTGATTCAGGAAATGCTAGTTTCAGTCACAGGATCAGCACAATAATTTGTGAAAGGTTTCTAAAAGTAAGTAAAGGGTTTCTGGTGGGAACTTTGTGGTTAGCTCTCTACACTCAGTGTCATTGTGTCCACTGCCCAGGTTCACAAGGGGGACAATTTTATGAACTATTTCTAGCCTGGTTTGAAGAATCAGTCTGACTTATTCCCTGGTGGAACGGTGAGAACAACTTCCAGGTTTTAAAGGGAAGTTAACCACTTCAAAACCTTGATAAGGACAGAAACCCTGCCAGAACGTGCAGGTATTCACTGCTTTGTAAACCAGCTTCATGCAGACCTCATTTTTGATTTTTGTAACCTAACCTTGTAAATTAATTTGTAATATAGTTCCTATTGTCCTTTTACGCACATGAGACCCATATTTTTGCAATGTACATGCTGTGAGCTGGCAAATGCCAGGAAGTGACACACTGCTTGTCATTTCATAAGCTTATATCTTTTTTTTCTTCTCTCTGAGTACTGATGTTTTATACAGCTTCTAGAATGACTCACCACCTTCCCTGGGATACGCTCAGTCAGCATGGATGGTAAGTGCATTTATGAAATCAAACAGTATTTTTAGTGCTCAGTGTTTTGTACATGCTTAATTTTGTTTAATGGCCACTTTTTATTAGAATCTCCACTGCAAGTGTGTCTGTGTGTTGAGATACTCTTCAGTAAAATACTCTAACGTATCTTCTGCAACTTGGAAAAAGTTGATGATTTCTTCCATGGTGACACACGTATTTCCTAGTTAACATGTGCATTATTCTTGTTGTCCTTTAAGAATTATTGCAAAATCTTCCAATAGTTCTTTTAGACTCTGTAGGATGCAAAGATATGGCAAGATCTGAAGACAATTAATAGTAATTTGTGAGGAATATCATATCCAAATTATGAAATCAGTGTCATCACTGGCTTAGCGGACTGTATGTGTACAGTGTATTCTTTCCATTTCCATTTGGTTCATATACATTTGCCATTTTTCAATAACACTGAAAGTACAACATCCTTGACCTTAGCTTATTCTGTGATAAACTCAGTGTTTAAAGCTGTACGTTCTTTGATCACAGTATTTTTGACTTGTGAAGTACTAAATCACCACAGACTTCCTACTGATAGCCTGAACAATAAAAGCATTCAAACTAACAGTCTGTGTCTCCAAATGACATGGATGGAAGCTCAGGTACCTAAAGAGTATTCCTGAACTTCATTCTGACATAGCTAACAGTCATTGATCCTTGGGGCATTCGCTGTGATTCATCTGCCTCTCTGAACGCGCCTGGGAAGGTGGCTGCCTTCTTGATTTTTGGTTTGCGTGGGGAATTTTTGGTGGGGAATTTTTGGTTGGGAATTTTTGGTTGGGATTTTTTTTATTATTTATTTATTTTTTCCCATTTGGCTCAAGTAGCAGCACTAGCAGTACTCTGTAAAGTGCATCTGAAATACTTTCCTTAAATATTTATTTGCCCTTTTCAAGTATGACCAAAGTGGAGCTATCTAAAATCAATGTGACCTCAGGGTTTTTGAAATAATACTGACCTATTTTGCTTTGAAGCAATTTCAAAATAAGCTTCCTTCTACCTTTACGCTATTCAAATTTCTGGGGTTGGTTGTAGACTCACTTAAAATTTTACTTCCAAACTTTCTTTCTGTAATGAATGAATTAACTTTTAAAAATGCAAAATACTTCCCTTCAACACCAGAAAAAAAAAGCAGATACTTCATATTCCAGCAGATATACTGCAGTACTTATATTCACTACTACAACCATTTTTGGCAGTCATTTCTGCAAAGAGGAATAAAGCATTGCTAAATCTTTTCCTCATTTTTATACATGCCATCACTTGATTTCGGCAATGGGACACTCTGTAGGAATGCTAATTAATGCATTTCTGTGCAACTATCATCGGTGAAATGAATACCGTTCTGCCAGGTATATGTACAAGATCATCACATTTCTACTGGGTTGGGAATAGATTGCTTTTCTGTGAGCATGGGGTAGTTGATGCAGAGATAAAAAAAGGAGGCGGTCTAACTCTCATCTGCTGGCTATGTGGCATTTGAACAGCATTGCCAGTCACTAGGACTACCCCGTTTTTTTAGATCACATCTCTAAAAATATTTTATGACAAACAAAATTTGGCGATAAAAAAAATGTATTTCTGCAACCGCACAAGTTATTAGTCCAAAATCCCTTACTTTTGTTCATAGAAACAACGTCTATTCAGACCAGCATCTGATAACCTAAGTGCCCAGGACCTTACTATGAATTCGCTGTGCAATACGTTCAACGCTGAGCTTACTCACTTCTGAGAAATTGGCCTAAATTTTATGATTGTAACCGTGGGTTACCGTTAAGTTTTTATCAGTAAAAGTATTGAGTTTAGGCTATGACTTTTTCTTGTTAAGCTTAGATACTTACACTCTTATAGCCACATACAATGTATTCACTCAGACTGTTATAAAGATTTTATAGAAATAGTTTTTCTCTGTGATATAAGAGCAGTTATCCACAGTAGAATAGCTATATAACTATATATATATATATTTTTTTTTTTAAAAATATAAATGCATTGCTAGACAGTGATGCAACTCCATAGTACAGGCAAACCTTTAAATATTTAACTCTGAATGAAATCTGGATTAGATAAATAAATAGGTCATTTTCGTTTTAAAACTCTGTGGCCAGAATCCTGGTCTAATATATGTGTGAGGAACTCTCATTAATTTCAAAGGGGGTTTCGAACTTCTGGCTGAGGTTAGAATTTTGCCCCCTTGAATTGTCCACTCACTGTTTCTGAGGTAAAAGCAGAGGAGCAGTGGTAAGGAAATTCCTGTCCTCTTTGTCCTCTTAATATACGCTTCATAACTATTTTATTAATTTGTTTACTTCACTGGTAAAAATACACATATATGTTTTCACACCCTATTCAAATTTTAGGAATATGTAGGAAACCCAGTAAATAAAGTGAAGGAGGTAGATTACAAAAGTATTACAGAAAGCAGAATATATAAAATATGAAAGTATCTATTTTATTTTTCAGGTGGCCCTAGAAAAATCACTTGATAAACCAGTCTATGATTTAAGGGGAAAAATGTTTTTACCAGAGAAATCAAGAAAAACGTGTTGTTGGCAGGAAACTACTTGTAGAATATGGCATCACGTGATGCTATAGAAACCGGAATTAGTGTACCCATACCACGCAGAATGCCCACTGCACCCGAAAGCTAATGACTCCGAAAAGAATCAGAATTATTAATTTGTGACAGAATTTGTCAGAAGATTACCCTAGAGCTTTTGGATGGAGGATTTTGAACAAGTTCTCCAAGCAGATCTTAAATCTGCTTCTCTCGAGAGATGTTCCTTTCAGAGATCATCTTTGATCCACTTCATCTGTTCAAAATTATGAACTTTCATGTGGGTGATAAAAAAAAATGTTACCACAAAGTAAAAAGCCCTCATATTTTTGGAACTACAGACTGACCTACAAAAGGAGAGTCTTTGAGACAGAAAAAGCTATGCACATCTCAGGGAAAATATATTCAACAAAAAAGCCCTCCAGCTTTTCAATTGCAGAGCTGGGTGTAGCGTAGATTTCAATTTTTGCTTTTCAGAAAGTGAACAATCTGTATTTCCCAGCTGAAGGACCCACAGTCATGTAACTGAAATTGTCAAAATTTATAAAACAGCCTTACTTCTGTTAGTCCTGCTCTGACAATTAAGGAGGTGAGACTTGTGGAGTTCAGATGCTCAGCACAAGCAGGAGCACTAAATAAGAATAAGTCTCTGAGCCAGCAGAGAAGATGAGAGCTGTTCAGGGTTCCCGGGACCTCTTGAATCCATCAGGACTGAAAATTCTTTTCTAAAATAGAAATAACCAAACACCAGCATTAAGTTAGTGGCCAAAACATCTGTTTGTTCTATTCTAAACCAGACATTCCATGAAAGGGGGTGAAGAGATCTCACCTCCAGGGCTGAGGGCATGACACTAAACAAAGAATATTTTTAGGCACTGCAATCTCAAACTGGCAGACCTACTGAAATGTGGCATTGGATTTTCACTTTTTTTTCCTACCTGAATTTGTAAGTCATTCAATTTTAGTTAAAGCAGTTCAAAGTCTCAGCCCAAATCTAAACTTAGATAGCAAAGCAGAACAAGTTAATATGATCCTATTTTATTTAATTAGTCTAGCATAATCGTTTAACAATCCCTCTTTTGCTAAGATATAATGAATAATAAATAAAGGTTAAGCCATTGGAGAAGGAAAAACCTTGACTGTAGTGGTACTAATGGATTTATCCTGTTCTCCCCCAAGCTCTCAACAGCAAAAGGCAAGAAGGTTAACTCTATTCTTAAAAAAAAAAAACCAATAAACTATTTGGAAATAAAATTGTATCAAATCAGATTCACTATCAGACTTTTTTAGCTAAGCAGTTCAGTAAGGACGGGTAGAGTATATGACTAGGGAGAAACAAATGCATGCAGTCATATTTAGGAAATGGGAAGAAATGGGAAGAATTGTAAACACAGTGGTAAATGGAAAAATGCCATTGAGGTTTACCAAAGAGAGGATGTGCCAAATTTTCTTGACAGATTTCTTTTGATGAGAGCTGTTTTTCTAGACAAAGAAAATGCAGTAGATCACATCTTTTTTGGACTTCAGGAAAACATAGTGGCACATGGGAAATTATGAGTTAAAAGGGTGAAGATGGGGGTTACTAGGAGAACTGTAATGCATTAAATGGACTGGCTAAAAGAAGATGAGAACAAGTTGCATTGACAGAAAAACTGTCAGGTTTGTAGGAAATTACCAGTGGAGTAATTCAAAAGTTCTTTGTGGAATTGAGTTTTAATTTTTTCAGAAATGCCCTTGCCACCAGAAGTGTCAGTGTGCTGATGAAATTTGTTGATGGTGTGAAGTTCAGTGACATCTTTCATACAGAGGAGAGAGATGTGACATATGAAGAACTTCATGACTCTGAGATATGGTTTAATAGAAATGAAATGATACACAGATATAAAGAGAACGAGAGGTTTGGTTTTTTTGTTGTTTTTTCTTTTTGCTAAGGGGGTAGTAAGAAAGCATGTGCAGTAAGCAGAGCACGTGAGTTGGAAAGAAAGCTTGGAGGGAAAGGTAGAAAGGGAAGTAGTTGGTCTGAAGATAACTGAATTAGTAACATATGCCAGTTCAGGCATTGTCCTACCTGAGAAACATGTATGAGAAACAAACTCAGATTGGGACAAATACAGAGAAGAGTTGTTGGGATGAGCAGAGGAATGGAGAAACCTTTGCTAGTGAGACTAAAAGATCTCAGGTGTTTAAACAACTAAGCAAAAGATGTTATTGTCACTACTTCAGAATGAAGGCAAGGAGCAGGGAAGGGGAAAAGCTGTTTAAAACGAATAATGGATGGTTTTAAAGAGAGATAAGTTGGCAGTGAAATTAGCCTAAATATTCTAGCATTCAGACAAATGACTTTGTGAACTGTCTTCCAGCTGAAGATTGATAGCAATCACTTTGAATAATGTTCTTCATTAAACAAAAAGGGATTTCTTGCAGAGTTCCTGAGGTAGCATGGACCCCAAACTGGTGGCTGAGAATCCCTCCCAGCACTGTGATGTTAGATAAATACTCTACTAAAAGGGACCAGAAAATTATAGATACAGTTACAAAATTGTATTTCTTTTCCTTGATCGATATGTTTCCATAGAAAATGTCAATGTTTTGGAAAAAAAACCCCCAAAACCAGCAAAAACCCAAAACACAGAAAACCCAAAACAAAACCAAAAAAACACGCAAAAACCCTCCTCCCCCCCCCAACAAACAACGGCCAACATCTAAGCTCTGGAAAATTTATTTTGTTTGTGAAACCCACCACACCGTCTCCTGGGAACTGCTGATGCAGTGGGTCAGGTGCCCAATCCTCCCATGACCCCCTCAGGCTGGGCTCTCTGCTCTATTTCCCACAGGCACTGCAATCTGTCTGGCTGGTGAACTGCGCGGTGCCTGAGGAGAATTGTGGCTGGTGGAGAACTGGGACATGCAGGGATGTCTGCAAGAGCTTTTCTGCTTTTAGAACTTTTTATTTTGTTAAAAGTAATGCATTTCCATGGAAACATAGCTATCTGAGGAAATTCAATTAGTCAAAAATCCCATTTACAATAACAATATAGTTTTGATGAAAATGTTCTTTACATAGTAGTAATTAACAATGCAGTAATGCGAATAATTCCTACATGCCTAAGCTAGCTATAAGAAAAACACAGGCTTTGGAGATGGCTAAAATTTCCTGTGGCTTTGATAGTTTGCTTTCTTAGAACTAAATAAACATCACACCAATATCAGGAACCTCATCAAAGCTTGATCTTGCTGTCACTGGCTTCAGTGAGAACAAGACTGGACCCCAGGTGAACTTCTGAGATCACTTTTAGCTAGCTTAAATTAATTAACCGTCTTCTACCATCCAGCAGTAGCTGCTGTTAGCAAATTCATTTCATTTTCTGAATTGAAATTACAGTAATGCTAAAGCATTTAACTTTGCCTTGTTTGTATGACACTATTTTTGACACCTAATAAGAACACTCTTCTGGCATTTACTATCCTTCCTTTATTACAAGTCTGCCTGCCTTTCATTATGTTTTCATTATTCTTATGGTGACTATATTTCATATTTATCACAGTGGTTAAGATTATATCAGTCACAATCAGCAATCATATACATTACTGAAATGTTTATTGATCTGTAAGCAACAGGTACAGTAAATTTAAAAAATGTTGTTTCCCAAAGGACATGAATTAATTCAGGCATTTTGGAACTAGGAAAAATACTGTTACTGTGGTAAGGATGTTAATTTACCACGCAATAAATCTTTTACTTAACTGGTCAATATTGATCATGCGCAATAACTGTGACTGCAGTTGTATGCAGTGGAACAGCAGAAAAAAAATTGTCGTTTTTAAAGAACTGTTTTCATTGTTATTTAAAAACAACACTGTTAAATGGTGGTATTCTTACTACTAATGAGTTCCAATAATAAAAATTAAGAGTATAAATCAGTAAACAACCTGATATACTAAAACCCAAAACCTCTTACATGTGTCTTTGTTCAAACTGTTGGTTGTTTCAGACTTTAATGTTTATCTTCTCTGTTTGAGATTCTTAAGACATGATTTATTATGGAAATAACAGGAAATACAGTTTTTTACCCATTCTAAAATTTGTGTTGACAAATATTCATAGTCAACACAAATAGACTGGGTTTCACTTCAAAACTACACCGAGAAATTGTTTCCAGCTCTAGCTGAGAGAGTATTAAAAAATAGTCAAGGTCAATTCTTCTTGGCCAATGTTCCATTAAGTCATGCAATTATCCTGCTGCCTTGCTTTTTTAGGAAACCCTAATTGTCCAAGGTCCCTAGAGCACACATAACCAGCCTATTAAGGCATATTTTAGTTTTGTGTAAACTCTATCCCATTAAACCACTGTTATTTTAACCCGAGAGCTCTATAGATGCCCAAACCTTGTGTATTTGAGAGTAAAGAGGGGGCTGAAGCTGTGACCGACCTAGAGTGACTTTGTGCCTCTTCATTGCCTTGGTGTCTCTCATTTCACCACCTGGTCTTCCCTGTCTCAATAGCTGAGATTCCCAACAAAGCTGAGACCTGAGCTTCCTTGCCACTGGCTGCGTGGCAAGGGATGCTCTCTGCCATGGATCTTCAGCCCCATAGTCCTAAACAGCGGGGGAGTTCATTGCTCTAAAGTGGTGTTGAATCGGAGGTAAGGCTGAGGAGAAGGTACACCTCTCAGCGCTTAGGGTGCTATTTCTGGACTTCAGACACCTAGTGTAAGTCTCTGAGTGCCAACATATACAGTCAAGGGACAGCCCTGGAAACACCTTTTCTGTCTCCCTGTTCCCTTGGCTGATGACAGAATTACTTGCAACAACTCCCCACTGCTCACAGAGCGATACCAAAACAAGTTACCATCCTGAAGTGTTCAAGGAGAAGAGCAAACAGCTCACTCCACTTGTGGAGATACAGCTGAGGGGAAGGCAGGGCAGAGAAAAAACTAGCAATATTCCAAAGGAGCCCATAGAGTAGAGGGACAATTTCTGCTTATACCGCATATACATAAATTGGTTGGAGTAGAAGCATGCAAGTCAGGTGTCACACACTGGTCTTTGCCGCTTAATGAGGACTTGGTCTCCCAGTTCTTCATATGCCACTTGATGCTTTCATTCAAAGGGATAAAGTGAAGCAATTGAAGTTGGATATGGGTTCATTTATGGTGCAAGGCTGCACTATTGTTCTGTGCTTTCTGATTTTCATCAAGTAGAGGTGTACATTGATGTGCTGCTGAGGTGTTGAACACTGTTATTCACTATTTAAATAGACATTGTGCAGAGTGTAAAACACTGCCTGTTTTGACAGGTGAAATGAGGTTTTCATGTTGTGATCATTCCTTATTTTGGCAAAAATGTCAGCAGAGAGAAGGTGTCTTGGGGAAAAGTGTGGACCCATGGAAGTTGTTTGGTGTCCCTTTTCTCATTGTTCAGTGTCACTTGCTCACTCTTTTTCTGGTCTTTTGAGACAGCGACTGAGCAAATTGGTCCAGGACCTCTTCCTAGGCCCTGAATGCCAGTGACATAATCAGTATCATGCTTCTAAACTCTCTTTCCCTAACACAGGGGGATCTCATCCACGCTGCTTACTGAGAACAGTAATATCCCTTGTCTGGGAAAGTACTGGTTTTAGGAAAGTGCTTGTGAAAGCTGTGCCAAGAAGTGTCCTTAACAGCAAAATGATACTGGCATTTGCAGGGCAATGCTCGAAGCTGCGTCCAGGACAGTTGGCTCACTAGAATTGATGTGGCCAGAATGGGTTATGAGGAATTAGGTGGATAGTGGGAAAGGAGCAGAGTAATTAATAGGTTATGAGATACACATAACCGGTAAGGTAGGGAATAGGTTAAGTTTTTGTATTCTACCTTGGGAGTAAACTGCTTAAGACTTTTAGCTTAGACCACGAACCCTCTCGGACTCTTACAAAACAGAGAGTTTTTGAAAATAATGTAAATTATAATGTAGATTTTCAAGTGCTTAGAAGATCAGTTGTCAGACAATCAGATAATATCACTTGCAGTGCTTCAACTCCTGCAATCTGTCTTTATACCATAAAAAGTCCCCTGTCATTTCTTCCCAGAGGTTTTTCCCCATGCATCAAGTTTAGCCTTCCTACCAGACTTTTTACTTTTGCTCCTGGATGGGGTGTAACTCTAACAAAAGGTCACAGTCTTGTTACATTTATGAACTGTCCTGGTTCTTAGGCGCGTGTTTGCATCCTAACCCTTGTCCTTTTATTTCCTCTTTTCCTACAAGCTGCTAAACCGGGCCTTGGTCATGCTGGATTCCTGAAAGGGTTTCCTCATACTGCCATGAGAAGCAAATATTACAGGCAAGAAATAGCAACAGGGAGGGTAGGTGGATGAAGAAATGAAAAATCTCTGACAAAAAAGAATTACAATACATAAGATAGTCCAGCTGTCACTGTTGTGATATTATTGCCCTATAAATCTAAACCCTAAAATCTCATTCTTTGATCTTAATGTACAAATACAATTATTTTAGGTACTGACCCCTATGCAAGTGTTTTTCTTCTTGAAGAAAAGTAACTTTTTATCTGAGAGATGAATCATTCTAGAGGTGTCATTTTAAATTTGAAACTAGATGGCCAAGTATTAGAGTTTTATGATGCCACTACAAGAACTGGACATGAATTATTTCTTTGCAGAAGTCAGGCAGTAAGATCTGAAATATTCCTGTTATAATATTTAATAGAAAATTATTACTTTTTTTCAAAAAGTTTAAATCAGCTATAAATGCTTATAGTAGCCAGAAAAACCTGTGATTTAATAGAAAGAAATCCCTTTTAAGAGATGTACCATCAGAGTAACTAAGTTGAGATGTCCAGATCCATGGTGGTGGTTCACCCGACTTTTGTAAAAAACCCAATATTTCACGTTTACTTCTTGAGTCATGTTTTCATTTCAAAGCCCGTATTCACATGAGACTTGAGGCAGTCAGGACTGCAGTTTGGTTTTTCTGAGACTGAGATTTTTTGCTTTAGTATGTTCCTACTAAAGGCTCAGAAGGAGCTCCTAGCATGGTTTTGTCTTCAGCAGAGGTACCTCCATTTATTTTTGACCACTGAGACCCTTAAATTACTTCCACTTTCCCTTTACTCCCAAAGGCTCTTCAAAGTAAAGCAATGAGTTGTGTGTCCTGGAAGGCTATTGATCGAAGGTCTCATAAATTATCCCTTGCTCTATAGGAATGAAATAGGCATTAGTGAGATTTTATTTGGTTTTCAAAGTGATGTGAAGGGTGCACCTTTTTCCTCACTTGGGGAATGAGACAACATTTCAGTCTGAGATGCAAAAAATAACTTTATAAAAACATATCCTTTTCATTTTTTGGAACAAGTTAAGCACTAATTATACCAAAGCAAGCTACTTCCACTGCGTATTAAAGTAAGACATCTAAAACAAACTGTCAAGTACATGTATATATAATTTAATGAACTTGCTTTGATTTTTTTAACAGAGCAGAAGCAAGCTAACTGTCCCTTTGATGCTGTAAATGATGACAGTGAAGAAATCAGAGACTGGGTATAGCTGTGAACATGAGCCATAAAAGGCTGCAGCCACTGCCAGGAGCTTACTTCAGGTACTACTTCTTTTGCCTTTGCAATTTACATAATCAAAAGAGATTAAAAATGAGATGACAAGATAATCTCTCATTTTACACACCTAATTGAGAGCTCAAACGCTCGTATCAAATACTTTGGCAGAATAAAATAAAGATTAAAGGTAAATGATGAAAATATTTAGAGCAGATGAAAGAACTTCTATCTATTTCTTGGGGTCATAAATACCCCATATAAAATCAGTAGTCTCCACTGGCTTTCACAGAACCTGTACTTCTCTAGTACCAACTTTCCTCCCCTGTCACCTTTCCAGTTTCCTCTGAAATAACCTTCTAATAAGACATCATCAATAAAAAGCCAAGGAGTGAACTAGTGTGTCCATGGAAACAGTAGGAGTTGATGGAGTCGTGTACGGTGAGACTCCGTCGGCTTTAGCTCTCTTACTTGCAAGGCTTTTTCTTTAAAGCTTGAGGCAAACCTGGAAGGTTATAAAGAATATACAAATTAGTATTTGAAGAATTTTAGAAAGGTTCAGCATCAACAGCCTGTAGAACCAACGTTCTCTTGGTTCTGCCATAGACCTCCTAACTTCTCTAAGCTTGGACAAGTATCTTCAATGTCTGTTTTCCCCTTATACTATTTTTTGTTGAGACTGCTTAGACTGCCACTTGGGGAAAGGACTGTCTCCTACACTGTGTTTCTTAAAATGCAGAGCATTTTGGTATTTTGACCTTTAATGTCACCAGGTGCTAAATTTAAATAATAAAAATTATATAAGTACCAACATGTATTCTTAATAGCTTTGGAAAGATTGAAAATTGTTTTGCTCTTGCTTCATTAAGGTACGGTCAATGATACTTCTTTCTTCTAAGGCCCTACCCAGCAGAGCAAATAATTCAGTTTCCCCAATTTTTTTCCTTCATTAGGCATTTTTAAAGCTAAAATACCAAATTGATTAAGGGCTGAGGGTTGAATGGCAGTATGAATTATTCCCATTTCATTTTTCTAATAGATTACTGAATTTCAGTAACATCATTCATCTACCACAAGATGTCCAAAGACCTCGATGTCATTTTCTGCCGAGGCCGTAGACCCATGAGAGAGCACATTAGTTTGAGCAGCGCGCTCTGCTAAAGTGAGTGCTCAGCTTTCAGGATAGTCTTGGCTTATACTTGCCCAGGCTAATGTGTGTGTAGAGTAAGTTCACCTGCGGCTGAGCAAATTAAGCAGGCAAACAAACTAACATGCCTTTTCTCAGGACTCCATCCTCTTTTTGTACCGCCTTCGTTGCTGGCTGGCTTTAGGTGCAGTACCTGGGAGTAAACCTCTCAAATAGTGTTTTTCAAAATATAAGGCACAAAGTGCTTTTCAGAAGACAAAGCAACTTGCACTGAAATGTTCGGTAGTTTGAAACGGTCTCCATTTAAACGCAAAATCAACCTTTCTGAAAAAAAAAAAAATCGAAACACTCCACCTGTTCCAAAATCCAAGCCAACAACAAAACCTTTCCTAATCTATACAAAGCAAATTTTGGAAGTCGTGATATGATCCAGACCTGAGGTTCTCATTTATTTCCTTGATGAAATTTAGTTTACTTTTTATTATTGTTCCGTGTGCTACTGGTATAAATTCAATATAGGATACAATTTTTAATTAGCAGGAAATGAAATACAAGTGGCATTAACAAAAAAAAAGACCTCTAAAACCAACTCTAAAAAACCTGTGCAGCAATTTTGTCTGATATGGTCCTCAGAAGAAACTTGCATCAAGCATGTTTTCTTTTCTGCAAATCTGCTGCTTTATTTGGTACCTAAATGGACGTAACTCTGAAAAAAACTTCTCCTGCATTTTTTTTTTTTTTTTGTGCTTATTTCTCATATAATTTACCCTGCTTTAAAACTAGTATGCTTTAATCTCTGACTTACACTTGTGAACTGCAGAATGACACCTCTCCGTACCGTTTTTTGTTTTTTTTTTTTTTTTTTGGGCCAGGAAAAAAATGATGATGTATTAGAAATAGGTTAAAAAAACCCAAACAAACAAACGAAACCCCTCAAGTTTTAAAAACTCTTTTATTCCTGAAGGTAGCGTCTGTAAAAGGCACACAGAAGGAAAAGGGATATATAATGCAGGAGAAATAGTTTAGACTGGAAGAATAGACACAAAAAGCTTTCCCCACTGCATTTCTGCAGTGTCTGTTTTAAGGAAGGAAGGTTACCAGAAAAGTGCTTGCAGGCTACAGTGTAAAAGTTACCGTCTTAAGAAATGCAACCTGAGATCATCAGTTGTGTTAAATACTAGTAAGTGATCAGAGTGCTAAAGAAAACCACAAACAGCATGCTTTTCTGTTTTGCAGACTGTATTCATGGCTCACATTTATTTCGTAGATTGAGAAGTGGCTAGCAAAAAGAAAAAAATAGCGGGTATGAATTGTTAGCATTTCAGAGGAAATACAGCAAAAAGTTAAGCAGAGGCATCGCTGCAAGCTAAGAAAACACCGTTCATCACTCACTGCCAGATCCAAGACCCCTATGGATGTTTCCCAGCTGAATGCAAATATGTAATTTGTGCACAGCCTAACGAGATCCTCTCTACTTTTGCATTGAGAACACGTAATTGAACATGAGATCTTTTTTTTTTACTTTAGCTTTTTCCATATTTGGAGTTTGAGGCCTCATCTTGCATGGAGAAAGCCCCGGGGAAGGCACTGTGTCTCTTTGGCTGCCCTGGTTGAGTAGGAAATGCTCATCTGGACCTGCTTCATCCTGTGCATCCCAAACGGCACAGCCTGGGAGAATCAGCGGAGGATGACCTAAACCAAGCATATTTTTCAAATGTCCAGCCGAACAAGCTGAAGCATACCTGCACAGCACTGACACACCTCTAGTTTTGGGGATAGTTTGTGAGAGCGACAGTGAGTAAACAACCCCAGGCTCCTCCATGGTCCTCCAGATGAGGAGGACCATTCTGTACCATCCCAGGAATGGAAGCCAACAGCAAAATAAATGGGTCCATTCACCCCTGGTAGGAGGCAGTAGGATTACTTTATAATGGTAAAGTCATGGTTAAAATAAGGAGGGTTTTTTAATAGTTATCTCCCTTTTTCTCTCTTATTTCATTTCTTCCCTCATCCTCTTTTCCATTATTAAAATTTATTCAGCCATATTTTTTTTTTATTCAAAATATCCCTTTGACCTGGAGTGTCCTATTCCAGATCTCATCTGATTAAAGCTTTTGTCTTAACATACGATGTATTTCTCATGAAAATCTATGCATTTCTCCTGAATCGATGAAGTATTTAACTTTTTTCTTTTTTTTGTTTGTTTTGTTTGGGTTTTTTTTTTCAGACACAGAAGTGAAAAAAGTCAGGCTAAAGAAAAAGGGAGGGATATGATTGTCCTCCATATTTCACAGCTAATTGTCGTGCTTTGGGAAATTAAAGTTTTGATATGGAAATTTAGCCTTACACTTCCAAATAAAACCACGGCAGGAGATTAATCTATACAAGTCCAGCAATATGATTAACTAATCCAGTCTTTGTGTCTGTGGTGGGTATTTTAGCCTAAACATTTGTAATGTAATCTATCATGATAATCAGTAAAATGTGGATACTTTGCATAATACTTTAATAAGTGTATTTGCACACAGAATAAATCTTTAATTGCTGGTTTGAGGAGGCCAATTTTGCAGTTCTCTGTCAGCCTTATTATGATGAATCAAGTTAATTTATACATGTAGCTTACTTCTGCGTCTGAATTAATCTTGCATTTCCACTGGCTTTTATTGGAGGAAACCACAGGGCAGATCTATGAGATTGCAGTGTCTGCCCTGCAGAAGATGGTGAAACTGTGGACTGCCACAACCGACTTCCAGGTGGGTATGGGGCAGAGTGAGAAGTGGCCGCAGATGGCAAGCAGAGCCCAAAGTGTGCATGGTAGGTCAGAACATCCAAAAAATTACTCTTCATGAGTGCTTTCTGCAGAACATAAGTTTGTTGTGTGTCATATAGAGGACAGCAATGGAAACTGTCTCACTTCCCTATGTTCTCATTTCCGTACGTGAGCATCCTTTTTTCTAGGTAAGGTGGGGTAGGTTGAAACTGTCTTCTCTGCTTTAGTGAATAGAAATCACAGATTATAATTCTGGGCCCATTCTGGCAAGCTCTGGTACGCTGTTGTATACCCTTCTGCAAAAAAAGTATATTCCTGTAATGGCCCCATTAAAGCCACTTGTAACCATTCCTGTGAGTAAAATTAAGCATATGTGTAAGTATCTGTGGCATCAGGATCTGTGTCTGAGATGGCTGGTGAAGCACAATATAGCCATGAGAACTGGTTTAAGAATGCACATTTTCTTTGCTAATGAATAATCTTCCTGACAAAAGAGAAAGGTAGGGGTCACTTAGTACGCATACCTGCACCTTTTTTCATGAGTTGTTCTGCATTCTGTTATACCCAACACTAATTTTTCTCTGTACTGCCTGAAAACAGAGCAATTAATTCATGGTGATTTCAATTACCTTTTCCCACACTGACTAGATTTAAAACACAGTATCAGGTCAGTATATAGCAGGGAAATTGCAATTTTCTTTGAGCCTCTGTAGTATTCAGACAGCTGGTGTAGGTTCATTAGGAAAATTAGAATGCAAAAAAAAAAACCCACAACAAACCGCAAACAGAAAACAAACTGGCAAAATGAAATCACATAATATTTCTCCTTCTCTTTTTGAATGAGATAGCTGCCCTCCATTTTCCAGTCTACTAACTCTTTCAATTCCTTTGCAGTAACTGCAATTTTGTAAGTTTTAACAATAACTGTCTCAAATACTATAGGATAAAATCACTAGGAGAGACTGAGGCTATATAATCTCTAACAGTTTCTCCAGTATATAAACACCAGGTCAGAGTCCAAACGTAGGTCTCAGCAGCAACTGCTTCCTTCAAATATAATGCAACTCTGAGCAGACAAAAAAGATCCTCTTGAAATAAAATAAATTTAACAATTCACTGACTATATTACATCTCCCCAAAGAGGTAGAAAGTTGTAAGGACATTCACGGTCCCCACACTGAGAAAATGGATGGCTTTATGGTGACAGGTCAGGCATAGCGTGCATTGAGGACACAGCATAGAGATTCCGCTTGGGTGCAGAGGCTCCTGAAGTAACCAGAAGGTCTGAAGAAGTTTGCTGCAGCGAAAGAGCACCATTCATCCAAGGCACGCAATGAAGGGAGAGAGGCTCATCTTCATCATGATCCAGTGGACAGGTCCAGTGTGTGGATGCAGAGATGATGACCTGACAGGGCCCTGCATAAGTAGAGCATGGAGGAACGCAAATACGTTTTCTTCCCTTTTGACCTTTACGTACAGTCCCAGGCCTGGGCTGAAGCTCTGTACATAGCTACAAAGCATACAGTCACAGCGAGGCCCTCACAATTACGAGCTTGATTGCTAAATGAAATCAAAGGAGCCAAGATCCCTGGGTGCACCATCTCAAACAGCAGGAACTTTACCTCTGGCTGTATGAACATAGAATTAAGTTGTTATGGCAGAGCTGACCCTAAAATTGATAATAATTCTGCTGAGGCTCAAGTATAGCAAAACCAGACTGACTATTATTTTTTTGTTTGCAAGAATGCCTTTGGCATTAAGATCTTAAAATTCAGTGGAATTTAAAAAGTAATGAGTTTAAAGCGGTGTCCTTTTGAAAAAATGATTAAAATCATTCCATAGGAAACCCTGCAGTTGCCCTTCTCTTTGCTTGTAATGGCAACAACACTTTCCACCCTTAACCTCTCTGTCATTTACAAAGTTTCGTAATATGGCTATAGACATTTGCTCTGAGGTTGAATTTATGTCAGATAAGTTCTGAGCCCAGAAACAATTTGGGCTTTGACTTGCGAAATAGAGGTACCCCAGGGTCTTTAATCTTTCTGTGAAAAAGCTTTTATAAGTTTTTTGAAATGTCATGTAGGAAACCCATGTATATATGGTATAGGGACCAGATTATGACCTAATTATCACCTGTGCAAATCCAGTGTGATTACACTGAGTTCAGTGGAGATGTTGAGGATTTAAAATGATGTCAGCTGGGATCAGAATTTAGCTTGTTGTCTTTTGTGTTAACTTCAGATCTAAACATTCCAGTAGAAACATTAAAAGTTTAATTATACGCTCCCCCCTCCCCCCCCCCCCCCCCCCCNTATGCATTGCTATTTCATAGTGGCTTTTTTTTCCCCTAAGATAAGCGATAGTGGGGGAATACAATTTTCTGTTGGCAATTTGGTCTTTAATAAGCTCTTTAACATTCCAGCTATTCAAAGCTCCATGAAGCAAACTTACTGCTGGTTGCATTTTGCTCTAAAAGGTAATGATGATTATCAGCTAGGTAGAGTGCTGTAAGATAATGCAGGTAAACTGAAATGGCTAATGTAGATTACAGTGAATTAATTATTCAGAGATGTTCAGCAAAAAATTGTTAAAACTACTGTAAAGTCTCTGGGGCAAGGACCAGGCTTTTATTCCGTGCACAGATTCCAGAACAACACAACCTGTGACTGTGACAGCTAGACACACATAATACAAATTACAAAAATATAATATCACCCAAGCAAATCAACAATGGGTGATTCTGATCTCAGTGTATCGAAATTGCGTTAACGGTGTTATTCCCTATTTACTGCAGTGCAACTGTGGCCTACTACACTTATTCCCCTACCCAGCATTTTAATTTTATAACAGCAATAATGAGTATGGCACAGGGCATTTTCGGTTGCTCTTTATTGTGCTCTGTCACAGCTTCAGTGCTGCTGTGGGAGATGCAGCAGCATTTCTTTAAAGTACCAGCCCCAGCTCTTTGTTGACTCAGAGCAATTTGCCTGGTACAGAGGGAGGCATCCGACAATGTGTCCTACCCCTCAGACACCGTATGCTCCGCAGCATTCAAGTGGTTAAATGATCAAATATGTTTAATAGCCTCTGCCAGCACCTCAGGCCATCAGATTCTTCCCAGCTGGCCATTAATCCCCAGGAAATGCCCTACAGATAGTTCGTTATTACTTACATACACAATTAGGGATTTACGGTACGTTGTTGTCTGCTGAAAAATAACAGGGAAAGGGGTACGAGTTCAGAGGCATTTGAGTTAAAATGTAAGTTAGCTGTAGTAGTGACTTGGGATCCCATGGATGAAGGCATGTAAATGTCTGCCCAGCACTTTGCGAACATGCTGCAGGAGTCTCCTACAAGTTCTCTTCAGTTTCTGCTTTTTTCCCCTTTGCTTCATAGTCTTTCCCACCACTTTCCAGATGTCATTTGCTGTGGGGATGGCCAGCAAAGCCATAGCTCCTTTCTCCCCAGGACCCTCTAAGTCACCCGTGCGTTGGTCTAGACTTGCAAACAAGTTCCCCATTGCTGATACCGGCAGAGACTCATCGCGCTGCTGAAGGTGGAGCTGCATCGCCAGCACCACAGCACAAGCTGCACTCTTTGGTTTTGGGACATCTGTCTCCCAGATTTTCTTTTCTCTACATGGGAATAATAACTTCCCTCCATGAAAGGTTTGGCCCCATGTTTTTTCCACCTGCAAGTTGCAAATGAAGAGCTCTAAAGCAGACTGTCTTCCCTCTCTTTTGAGACACTGTCTTGCACAGAAATTTGCTGTGACACTTTCTCCACAGAATGAGGTGAAATGAACGAGTGATAAAAGACAGAAGACAGCTTTTGGTATAGCAAGCTGTAAAGGCTTGCTGGGGACTGGCTTTGTAGGAACACTTTCTGACTGTTCTCACCCAAACTCCATAATATTTTTTCCTAAACAATGTTCAAAGCGTGGGGTTTTGGCTCTCACAATGGGGCTTTGGATCACCCGGTGAAAAGAAGGTACTGAGTCCCAAGGTTGCAGACAGTCGTGGTATGCCTGGAGCGATGTCTTTTTTGGGGGTGTACATGGTCCTAATAGATGGCCAGGCCCCTACCAGAGGTGAGTGATGCCTTGCTGGCCACTTGGTGCCTGGCACAGGAAACAGGGCAAAATGCAGTGTTTCATTCACATGTGCTGAAACTTCAGGAGCTGTAATGGCAGAGGGCTCCCCTGCAGCGTGTCTCAGGCATGCTGACAATCACACAGGAGGTGGGAAGTTATAAGATCCCTGGTGAAATTTTTCAGTGCGTGTTCCTTTGCTGGATTCTCTGGACCAGAAAGGATTTCAGGTGTCCTCTTCCCTGTTTTCATTACACAAGAGGGAATTCAGTCGCAGGTTGGAAAAGCTTAAAAAACACTACACAAAAATCAAAGCTTCTCATCTCTAGGTAACTTTATTTTGTGCGGTTACCATTCTGTTCATCCCTGAGGTTGATTTGACCCCAGTAAGGGCTATTCATATGGGAGCACATCCAAGGAACAACGTTCCTGGACTTCGCGCTATTTGGAGTAGGTACTCTTTCCTCAGCTTCTGTAAAATGCTGTGTATATCTAAGGTGTTGTAACAAGTGCTTAAATAATACTGCTTTGGCATTTGACCGAAATGGGTTATATTTACTGGGAAGATCTAAAACACTTCAGGTATCCTACATTTAATAAGAGATAAAAGGGATAAGAAATTTTTTTTTTTCAGTTAAATGTGTTTAAAATTCTTTAGTCAGAGGGGGAGAACTCTGAAATTATTTTCAAGTACTGCAGGATCTACCAGTCTCAAATGAGTTAATGCAATTAAGTTGTGAATTAAATTCTCAATGAAAGGAGTGAATATGGACACAATTATTTATACCACTTATTTCTTACGTAGACTTTTTCTCCGAGAGAAAAGATACATTGAACTATTTGAACAGGTATATAGAAGATTTTGATACGTCTAAAACTGCAATTCAAAGTCTGGTGCTTGAATGTTGCTTCACCGTGAAGCCACTTGGATGCTTTAGTTTTTGACATGAAAGTTCTAATGGACCTGTATGTGGCAGGACGTCAAGGTCTCCTGTGCATGGAGGACTCAGTTTGTGTTTGTTTTCCAGATATACCTCTTAGATAGAGATACATTAAATGCAACTGCTGCTTTCCTTCAAATCATGGCCTTTTCATAAAGAACAATTGTGTTTTGTACAATGTTAAGTGGGTTCCCCTACATCAAAGAAGTTCTTGGAGAGATGGGGTAAGGCGTTCTCCTCCTAAAGGGACATAGCCTTGGCGAGGGAGTGGGCTAAGCAGCATCCTTGGATGTTACTGACTGCTTAGAGATGACCACTTTCTTCTAGTCTCTTCACTTTGCAGGGGATGGGGGTTATCCAGATCACTGAACCAGGAGGTGAAACTCTTGAAGTACCCTAAGGAATAGGGCTCATGTGGGAGCTGGGAGACCTAACCTCAGTCCTTATCCAAGAACACTTCATGCAGTTTACAACAAATAATCTGTAGATAAAATCATTAGAGTAAAGGCACAAGTCCTCCCAAAGGAGATGGCCCACCACAGCTTACCCAGTGAATCTTTGAGGTCAGCACAAGGTCAAAGAGCTGCTGGGGAATTTTCAAGTGAGCAGTGCCTTCCCTTAGGAAGGACTGGCAAGGTGTTGGCACAGTGTTTAAGATGTTTTCCTCAGAGATTTTAAAATTCTTCAGGCAGAAAAGGGAACAACCAGGCGCAGGGCTGTCATGTTCTGAGTGAGAGCACTGACAATTGCTTAATGCCAAGTGAGCTTTGCTTCCTTCTGCACTGCATTTTGCCCAATATGAAATATTTGAAAGGAAGAGCTTTGTCCTTCAGTGTCAAGTGAGAGGTCAGGACAGTGTGTCTTAGTTCAGGGAGTTGCCCCAGGGTATGGTTGAGTAAAGGACAGGTATTTCATGGACAGGAGGAGTGTTTTGTGCTTGACGGGTTAGGTAGCTCTCAAAATGCTGTTCAGCCTGCTACCTTCATGGACCCCATTCTGAAGTGACTAATTCTTTACGTTCAGGAAGCTGGATGGAGGAGGCCTTGTTCATTAAGACAGGGTCTAAAACAAGGATCATGTATGCAAAAATTAGGGAATAGCCATAGTCAGGGTGGTTGCAGCTATTTGTGGATGTGAGGCTGAGAGAAAAAAATACAGCCTACCCCTTCTGCTATGTGCTTCATTGGATGAACAGTGTTTTGCAGATTGGTAGGTAGATTTGTTTTGTACTAACGAAAATGTTAGCAATAGCTAACTTTTATGTTTCATTAGAGAGGAAAAATGTCCAAAATTGGAACAAAACAAATTTGAATTTTCCCATGAAATAAGATTGCAAAAATTTTTGACTTGCCACAATAAATTTCAGAAATATTAAAACTGTTTCATTCAGAAACTAATCATGTACTACTTCTGTGTTTTTAATGTTCTTTTACATTAAAAGTTTAATTTCCTGAAAGTAATTTTGAAGCAAAGTGAAACATTTCATTTAACAAACATAGACATTATCGAAAGGTTTTACTTTGATTTTTCCTTAAACAAAAAGCTGTCAGAATTGACATTTTTTCAAAATATGTGAATTTCAGGAAAGGTTGTATGGTTTTTTCCACTGAAAATCCATATTGACAAGGGAATTCAAATGGAACCTAATGCTTGTGGCTTTTGTGTAAAGTACTAAGTCTTTTTGAAACTGGCATTGAATTTGGATACATAAGAAATAATTCGTAAAGAACAGGTTTGCAGTCTGCTGCTGAAATTACTTGGCTCCCGTAACATTCACTTGAAGAAAATTTGGATCAAAAAGAGGCCTGAAAGCACCAGAAACAAAAAGATATAATGTTTCTGATCTGTAGAATAACAGCAATTTTCTTAAGTACATTTTTTAGAGAAGTCTCCTTTTTTAACCTTCTGCACCAAAACCTATACTTTGGGTGAATGGCTTTGCAAGTACTGGTCCAGCCGAGCCAGCTGTGGGGATAAGCAACCAAGGAAGTCTACAAAGGAGAGTCCACATGGGGTCCTAAAGGGATAAGTCCTTCCTAAGCCTCCCTGCCAGGGGAAAAGGGCTGTAGGTTTGAACGCTTGCTGTTATCCTATGTGTGTAGACAACCGTCACATCATTTCCTGCTGTTATTAGGCCCATTGTACACTTTTTTTTTTTGATCTGTGACTCAAATCAGTCATTAGTATGGAGAAGAAAAGCTGGTAGTGTGTGATTCCCCGTGACCATGTCTGAGTTATTTTTAGTGTGCCGAGCTCCACCAAACACTTGTATGTGACACTGCATTAAAACACTGAGAGAACACAAATCTTGAGTAGACAGTAGTTGTCCTGTGCTTGAGATTTCTGCTGAAAAATTGAAACACAAGACCTAAATGAGAGTCTCTCAGTGTGCATTCAAGGCAGCTGTTCTGACAGAAGAGGCTGAGATCTCCAGAGGTTTTACAGTGATGTATTTAGTTGTCAATAATTAATGTTTTAAAGGTTTCCTAAGAATAATTCACATATACAAAGTGCAGACACACAGGTCAATAGTGTATATTTGAAAGAGTTCATAAGCATGCAAGATCTATTAGAGTTTAAAGGATCAATAATTCTCTTAGGAGCCCATACATATGCATTGACAAGACAGGGAGGGCTGTTATTATAGTCTATCAAATCAATAGTCCACATTTAAGAACTGTATGAAAGGTAGTTTTAAATGCGTATCAGATCAGGTGTTACCATGTTGGTAGAGATCTGGGGATCAATAAGTGGGTTGTAGCCAACTCTGAGGTAATAATAATCCAGGAAAGAGCTCACGTCTGATCTTTTGGGTTCTTCCAAACATTTTGGGACCAACTGCCAGATGATATAGCTAGCTTTACGGCGGCAGAACTGCTATTTTAACTGCACTGATGATATTTTTGTTTCACGGTCCCAAGTGGGTTCTGAGCACTACCCTTTCCTCATTCACATCAGCACTGCACGTTTTCTAAGCTCTCAAATGCCAGGCAATGTTTAATGTGCGATTAATAAATGAATTCAGAACTGGCAACTTTTTCTTGTCAACAAGATATGTTTTATCTTCAAAACAAACAAACAAACAATGCAAAAAACCCCAGCCTTCCAGCAAAGCTCCAAACAAATGAAATATTTTTAAAAATGGATTGACGTAGCTGAGAAACCTGCTGAATTATCCCAATTCCAATGGATTTCAGCTACAGAACTAGTATGTGCGAATGTCAGATAGAGGTCCAGCCCTGATGGATTTAATTATCAGTATCTTCCCATGAGAAATCTGATTATTCTAGGCAATGCTCCCTAAGAAAGTTATTATCTTGATTTGATCTATTTAAGAAAGGATTTAATCTATTTAAGAAAGAGGTTATGATGAGGCAAGTAGAGGAGGGTATTGCTCCTTTTGTTGAACCCTGATGTGTTTCTAATTCATTTGCAGAATACCAGATACTGTGGAAATGCACATAATGATGCAATTACTGAAAATTCAATCATAATGATGCCAACTGACACTCCCACTAGGGCTCCTCTCTGGGGAGTGAACCCAGGGGAAGGAAAACTCCGTGTTCCTTCTGTTCAGCTTGACATTAACAGGGCACATGACTAGAAGGCTTGAAATGGGTTCCCTGGCCTGTCTCAAAATGTGAATTAAGCATGTAGGAGACTGAAAAGTGGATGTTGTCCAAGGAGCAATCAGTGGGGAAAAGGGAAAGAGAGAAAGTGAGGAGGAGTGTGGCTGGATAGTGGCTAACCCACAGATATAATCTTTTTCCAGTTCCTGCTTTGCAGTCAGTAATAGACATTAGTTCACACCTTCCTAAGATGATGGTAACTAACTTGTGTCCTGAGGTGCCAGGACACAAGTTAGATATTTTACTGCTATTTTAAACAATACATCGCAGTGTATCGTGTCCTCAAAAAGACAGTCAATGTATATGCTGTATTGCCTGTGTTGACAAGTACAGACTGGCCACAGGAAACCTGCCTGGCTTTTGAATCTATCACCTAGAATGGAAGCCATAGACTCCATACTGGTCAAGAGGACTTTCCATTTTACCTTTCGCTTTCATGAAGAAACTGCTTAATTTTTTATTGTACTGACGTATGTTTCACCTATGAACAGTCAGGTCCATCCTCATCCCAGCAAAGAAGTCCTAAAGTTATGGATGTCTATCTTGGAGTGCCAGAATAGTGCCACAGTGCTGACTGATTTCTTCTGCGTAGGAATGTTTTCAGCCTGACTGTGATCAGAATCAAGTTCTGGGTGACTCAGTACTGGAATTTGTTAGCTGTAACTTCCAAAATACAAAGGAAATCAGAACAGAACCTGGCTTTTGAAAACAGCAGTAGGTCCCCAAATGAGACAAAAGTACTGAATAAAATGAAACATTCTAAAAGGAGATTCCACGTCTTAAAATTCAAGCACTCTTCAGATGATAGAAAGGAATACATTAAGTATAAAACAATAGGAACTTTTCTAAAATATTTTCCTTTCTTCTCTTTCCGAGTCTCCTTCTACTGCATTTAGAACCTATGTTTACACAGTATATTCTGACATCTTGAAATAACACTGGAAACAAATATCATTCAATATTGCAGTCTCACATGCTATTTTATTTACCTGAAATAAACAGCAATCTTCATTTCTTAATGGCAATTTGCCGGAAAAGGTACATAAAACCTTGCCAGCTGATAAACCGAACAGATCATAAAAGAATATTAGTATCATAAAACTTTAAAAAGCATAAATGAGGAGATAATATGAAGGGTGGGATTTACTAGTTGAAAGGTGGGGGCAGAATCTAGAGTGGTCTACTTTGTTTCTTATTAAGTTACTGGTAAAAATGCAAAGATGATAATTTTAATAAAGGAGATGTTGGCTGCAGTCAACCTTTTTTGTCTCAGAGGTGAAATCTTAAATAGTCAAATGAGCGTGAGAATAATATGGCCCCCATTAAAGTGATTTTAAATTTAAGCATAATTTTTGCTAATACCACTGAGCAATGGGAATAATTAGAATGGTTTCAGTAACGCTGAAGATTTGAATAATTAAAGACACAAGATTAATTTGAGAAGAGGCATCATTAACCTAAATCAAATATTAGATTTCTTGTAACGGAGAGGGGGTTTAGCCATAACCACATTTTTCAGATAGGGAATCTCATTAAATACCATGGTTTGTGTTTTACTCTGCACCCACAGGATTTACTTGCATGAATATTAAATCTGTGTGTATTGAATATAAGCTTTTAAATCCCATGATATGGCCCAACATTTTTGTACTATGTAAAGCATTAATTGAATAATCTTGTTTTCACTTTGGATGATAATAGTTACCTAAAGGTCACTTTCAATCACATTTTCCCCAGTAAAAGAATAGTAAAAAATTCAAACCTGAGCTGGTCAAAGCCTTTTGTCTGCCTGGAAATATTTCTCTCTGGGCTCCATTTATTATTGTTACTGATGGGGTTTTTTGGATCAACTAAAAGCATTTTCATGAACGGCAAAGCAAAGAGTGAATACAGGACAGAATGTATATGTGCTGTACTGGGAACTGCAGTTATCCAGCAAGAGAGTGAATTCCTCAAAGGAATAATGAGTAGAGCACTTTTGTTACTTGGTTGTTAACAAACATAGTGCATTTGTGTTGATTAAAATGCAGAAGTGGATAATTAAACAAAGAACTCATGATAAAAAAGCAAAGTTTTTCTCCATTTATAGGAAAACAGTCCTTCATAAATATTGATTTGGGCTATATTTTTTTCCCACAATGTGGTGGTTTTCTATAAATACCAGTATCTGATAATGAGCACTTCCACTACTCATTATTTCTCTACTTGCAGAATTTAATGAATAGAAATACATTCATTATATGGAAATCCATCTACCTGTTATGCCTTTGATGAAGCCAGCCCCTGATTTGAAATTTTGTCCGCCATTAATGATATGCAAAGAACTCTGTCTTATCTTTAATGATATGCCTGAAGAATTTATCAATGGAATTTATTAGATGCTAATTCATCTTCCATGCATTACTTGGGCAGCTGCATCTCACTTTTGTATCACTTTTTGGAATATTGTTTCTCTGGGTTTTTTTTTCCTCTGCCCTTCCTAAAAAAAGGGGTTTCTATGATGGAAAGATAACCTATTTCTAAAACAGATTTGAGTTCATTGACTCAAAAAACCTCCTTTCCTTGTCTTGGAAACTCCCGTGAAGTATTGGCTGCTTGTGATGAATTTCCCAAGCCTGTGGGCCAGCCAACTTGAATTTTGATTGAATCATGGTTTACCCACTGCTCCATTTGAAAGTCAGCTTCTTTCACCCTCACTGCCACAAAGCGAGAGCTTACACCGAACCAGGTTTGTCTAAGCAAACATGAACTCTGTATTGAGGCAGCACTTACTGCTACACGCAGCGTTGGGCATTTTTGACTCCTAAGGGTCTTTGTCTCCACTGGGGCTGTTTTGGTGGCTGCAATTCTTCCACCTCTGTACTCTCAGCAGTCTGAACACCACTCGCTTAATGAAGCTGGAGGTCTATGTCACTGCTGATTGACCTGCAAACGCAACACTTACAGCATTTTTGCCTTACTGCAAGCAAGTCTTCACAGTTCTCTACACAGTCCTTCTGTTGGACTTGGTAAATTGACCCTGCTCTTCTAATGGCTAGAGGATGAGCCTTCAACAAGTCCGGGAAGAAAGAGCAGAAGATGACTGTCCATTTAGATACCACATGCTTTTTTCCTGATTATATTCTCCTTGTGCTTTCTCTTTCTTCTCTTCTCAAGTATAGCTACACGAAAGTTTTTCTCTCTGGACTTTCACTGTCATCAGCCTGACAAGCCATGTTAGAAGGGAAGCTTATTCCAAATATAAAAAAGACTCCTCCAAAGAAGAACAGAATTTCATTTAATTTCTTTTAAAACTGTTCAAAACTTTATTTCCTGTTCATGGGTGATCGGATGAAAAATACTGGCCTTAAACTGTAGCTAGGATGTTCAGATTAGATATTAGAAAGGGTCTGATCTGCTCCAAGAGTAGTGAAATATTGGAACGTGCAGGTAAATGAAATCTCCATCTGTGGAGTTTTTTAAAAAGAATTTGAACAGCTTTGGGAATTGATCCTGTCTTGGGAAAGGACTGCCAAGCTTGTTTTCTATGAGATAGGAGGGCAAATGCACATTAAATTACTGTATCATTGTGGTTCCTCAATAAGGCAGCTAACATCCATCACCTCTCATCTGGAAATGCCTCTTCAGATCAGGTCCTTTTTCATAGTGTCTGACTGCATGGGTACCACCATCCATGGAGCGACCCAGGGGGAACACTGACTTTTCCTTCTCCCCTGAAAAGTGAAACTCCCACCTTTCTAAGAAAGGGAAATGGCTATATGGAGGTCCCCTGCACATGCAACCTGGCTGGCAAGTCTCTGTCCCTGCAGGCCGTTTCTGTGGTGAGGAACCATGTCCACAGCTGGCCCTCCACCCATCCTCCCTCTTTCCTCAACCCCTGTTTCCACTTCCATCATGATCCTTGCCCTTGATACAGATCTATGTTTTACCCCCCAAACAAAGGTTCGGCGGTTTTTGGTGGGCCCTGACTGGATGCTTTGCCTCACCCTGTCCAGTTCTCGCTCTCATTCACTTTCTGTGTGAGCATTTGGATCAATTAGTACTGATGTTAGCTTCCCCGGGGCGACAGGCAGAGCAAGTGCTTAGCGTGTTCCCCTGGGCATTCATATTTTTAGCCCCTCCTCAGTCACCTTCACTGTCACCAGCAGCCACAGCCACAGCCACAGCCCCGGCATCTGAAAAAGCCGCAGCAGCAACTTTTCAGAAGAGACTGCATCAGCTAAGGCTGTCTCTTCTCTTCCTGATGCTTTTTGTCCCTGTCAATGACTGAAGAGCAGGCTGATCAAGCGCTGCAGTGGGTTTTTTTTTTGCTGAGGCATTTTTTCTTTTTTGTGTGGAAGCTGACACAGTCTCAGAGATTGTTTCTTCCAAAAATATTCAGGACAACTCTCAGATTCAAAACAGTTCTGTAGAGTGAAACGCTCTTAAATTCCCTATGTATACGCCAGATTTGGTCTGCTTGGCCTACATACACGTCTTGACCTATTCCTCTTGCAACTACTGATACTTGTGAAAAATATAAACTTGCAGCCAATTTTGAAAATGTTACATTTCTAGATTCAGAAATAAATCTACATGAATCAACATTGCTCCACCTCAGTTAAAACTGAGGGAGGATCTGGGCTATGTTTCTGACTTTAAGGCTTCACTTTCCTACAAAGTTTATCATGCTGCAAACCTGTGGAGAGGTGGTTTCACTTCTGTCTTACTGCTCCTTCTTCAAGGGTCCAACAGTTACATTTCTCCAGGACTGAGATCGCATCCTTTTCCAGTTAATTCCTCAGGCAGCTAATCGTCTAGGGCATCTACATCGTTTATAGTGGCCTGGTCCCAGACCCTGCAGACTTCGGATGCAAATTAGAGCAGAGCTTCAGCACTGCTTTTATGTCTCTCACTCACACGTGTGCATGGGAAGATTCACCATGTGATGAAGCCAGCTCTGGCGGTGGCAGTGGTGTCTGGCCTGTGTGGCACTCAGCCTTAATCTCAGCCAGCTGGCTACATGGGCATGGGCTCACACACCCTCTCCCCACGGATGCCCCAGTGCTCCCCACACCAGATGGGAGCACCATGCTGTGACGTGGGCTGGATGTGCCCTATGGCCTCACCTGCAAGCTCAGAAAGCTGGGAAATTCTAGGGAGCAGAAACTCTCCATCAATACATTTTACTCTAGATCACATTTTTGTTATAGCCTGTGAGACCAGCTGCAAGCAGAGAAGGGAAGTCGCTAATTGCACCAGTGTTGAGTCTTCCTTACAGTAGCACACCAGCATGAAGCACCTTCACAGGACCAAGACCCTGGTCCAAGACCTAAGAAGCTAACCTGTTAAAGGTCCCTTTCATTGAAAAATTTTTCATCTTCATCATGTGTTTTTAAAAAATCACCTCACAGTAAGTCAAGCCAAGCTTAAAACATTCATTTCTTCCTACATAAATATAGTGGGTCAGTAGTGCCAAATGTATAATGCTATTTAATTATGGATTTATTTTCAGTATTTTTTAAATTTATTTTGGATTCCTACAGAGCGTAAAAAGAGGGCAAAAATCTAGGCATTAAGAAGCCACTGACATAAATTACACAACACCTCCCAGGATGCAACATTGTGCATTGCCTAGAAATTTGCTTTCTCATCAAAACCCAACCAACTCCACCTGCTCGATGAATGTAGCAGACATTTCAGAAATCGTGATCGTTTCTGGCTGTGGGATGAACTATGTTTCAGGGCTCAGTGTCACCAAGCCCTCTCATCAAACTGCCTTGTCAAGCTTTCAGTTATATATGTCATTTAGGGTCAAGTTTTTAAATATGTATTGGGACCTACACATATATAGACAGGTAGTGTCTGTCCTTCCCTACTCTGTTAACTAGGTGGTTCAGGAAGGATCTTCGAAAGTATGTATGTTGGCAACTGGCTCGGGAGGTAATGTCTAGAACTAAAAGTTATTTAGACCTCCAGCTCCTACCAGGCTTAAATTTGGCTTGTAATTACCCCTGTGGGGCTTTCTTTAACATCTTTTGAGTGTGAGATTTGAGCGCTTCAGTAAATTCTGCTGCACCTTTATATCTGTTCATGCCTTTACACATCTTTCCATTAGGGTTTTATGTATAGTACAATCTGGAAGATGATGGACAGTATTTCACTTAATTGTAGAGGCAGCCGGACTCTTAGATTATGACTGTATTAGTGGATTAAACAATGTCTGGGACAGTTCCCAGGCGTTGCAGTGTGACTACGTATTCTCTGCCCCCAGCCTGCTTTTGGCCCATGCTAGATAACTCATTCCCAAATCCTTCCTGAGAGCTCCTGGAGCCGTTTCTGGTAGGCTGTTGTACATTGCCACCTTGATCTAAATCTAAGGGAACCTACAGGCATAGATGCAGCCCATTCTCTGCAGGTTGGCCTCTATGGTAGGGAAAATTTCGTTTACTGGTGGAAAGCTATAGCCCTATTTACCAATGCTCACCATTTCAGAAAAGCCCTACACCAATATGTTGTGCGTGTGTGTCACACACCTCTGGCGACATTAAAGCATAAACTGTATGTATTATTTCCCACTTGTATTAAAAATGCTGTAAAATTTCACAGTCCCACAGAGGCTTACGTTTTCACATCCAATAAAGCTTAGTACTATTAAGCATGGTGTGACCATCTAATTTCATTGTCCTCTGTTGTTCTGGGTCACTAGTACAGTAAAATAAGTATCTTCATGCATTAAGAGCATGCTTTGCACAGAATGAGAGCTCATTTTTCAGTAAGTTCAGATGGCAGGATATGTTCGTCACCAAATCAAAGCTCCGGAGATCAGTTCAAAGAAATTGCGCCTTCAGGATGCTTTTTGTTGTTTTTTTTTTCCCCAATAGGCAGGCTTGGCAGACAGTTCAAAGAGTTTAACAACAACCCGAACAGTAATTATTATTAACAACAACAACAACAATAATAATGCTTTTTATAATACCCCAAATAATTGTCTGAGAAAGGCATATGCCTTAATTGCAAAACTACTGCTGGTGCAGAGGGAAAAAAACCCAGCTTATAGTAAATGGATCTTTGGAGATGACATTTTCTCTCTTTTTCAATCTATTTTACAGCATTTCGGTGACTTTGTTACTATTTTGTTTGCTCAGCTTCCCATTTGCCAGATGCTAAAGGCAAATTGGCTGAGGCGGTATCTCTCTTCGTAAGTAATATAGATGCATAGATGATCTTTACAGCAAAGCAGTTTGGAGCTGGGGGCATGACGTCTACATTCTGCATGTTTTGAGGAAGTAGGAAGGAAGGAGTGGGGTAACACTTTGGACAAACCCTAGTCTGATCCCGTGAAGTGGAAGGCCATTAACTGTTAGGTACCTCCTGGAGTGTACCTTCCAGTTTAGCAGCAGCCAGGCTGCATGCTCTGCGGCTGCTCAGCCATGCGAACTCAGCAGAGTAAGGGGAGATACTCCGGAGTTTTGCTTTACAAGTCTCTCCCTGTTCTGAATTAAAGTGCTAAGGAAGGTGCACCCTGTTACCCTATTGCTGTGAGATTAATACAAATTGAGCATATCCCAAATGCTGCATATCAAAAATGATGTAAGCAAACACTCTAGGTGCAAATTCCATTCATGCTCCCTTATATCACTGTTGCTATTTGTGATTGCTGCTGGCACACAAATGAAAAGAGTCAAAGCAGTCTAAAATAAAGCAAATCAAATATCCTTATTAGTAATGAAATTGGAAACGTCCAAGTTAAATGACTCTCTTGGTAGTGAATGAAGTGCTAACATTATAATTTTAGATTAATTTTTCTGTTTGTTGACAGCTGGGGAGTAGCAACAAAAGGAGAAATAGTGTTTTTGTGCAAATCAGCTATGCTGATCCACGCTTATAATGAGTGAAGAGTTGGGCTTGTGAATATACCAGGGTATGTGTTTGCTATCCAAAATGGGTGAATCTCCATGAGTTAAGAGTATATGTCTCTCTTCAGTGGACATATCCTTATGAACAGTTAGAGGTTAGGTCCTGGCTGGAGATGTAGGCAGCAGTAAGCAGAGTTCCCAGATGGCTTATTTTGCTCAGGTTAGCTGTTGTGATGGAAAAACCACCTCGGGGTTACAAGCAGCTTGTCTAGGGCTGGGATTTTGTCCCAGTATTAGTAAACGTGCCCAAACGTTGACTTTTCCTTCATGTAGGTTGGTAGACTGCAGGATTTACAGGTGTCAGGGCTATAAGCTCAGTGATGTTTCTGCCTGCTGCACTTTCCTTTCTGTCACATCAGTACTCCTGAGAAAGAGAAAACAGAGAAAGCTGCTCAGAGAGAAAAAAAAAAAAGGGTTCAACCCAAATCAAACTGGAATTACTTATTCCATTTCATCTTCTTCTTTAACCCTCAAGAGTGGAAGTTCTGAGAATATTAATTTTTGGAAACACTTCAACAAACGTTTCTGGCATGAAATAGCTCCCCAGAATCTGAAACTGCCCAGTGAAATTGAGCCTTGTCAAATTGGAGACTGCTAATAGCTGTCTTTTTTCTATAGTCAACCCTCCCGTAGCAGAAATTAGGTCCCTGGGGAAGTTTTATGTCAGAAATAAAACCTCCTGCAGACCTTTAGGCACCTCTAGACAGCAGCAGTATGCAGGTTTTGAGATTAAAATTTTGACAGTAGGTGCTCAAATCAGATAGATATCTAAGTAGCATCTGCCTCTTGGTGAAGAAGAGCCAGCATAAGATAAATTAATTTTTAATAAGGAAAATATTCCTGATCTGTGTGAACACAGGTCTCAGATCCAGACACTGAGAGATTCAGAAAAGATATGTCATCACCTGGACTTGAGCCACATCTTTGTTTCTCCCATAACCTCTCTAGTTAAAATCACAATCTGGATTATGGCACATAAACAAAACAGGAAATCATAGCAAAACCTAGTATTTCAAAATAACAGAGGGCAAAAATATTTCCAGACCTGAGATTAAAGAGGTGTTGCATCTGACACTGCATCCTCTAGTTGGAAAAGAAATAGAGACATCAGCTGTTTTCTCAGTGCTGCTGTTACTGATACAAGGTTTGACACCGAGAGATGAAGTGGCTGACAAAGCACTGTCAAAGCTGGAACTTCAGATGGTGTAAACTGGCATCATTTCATTGCCAACTGCAGAGGTGGTACCTCGGACAAAAAAGCAGAGAATGTTTTCCAATTTGCAAACAAAATCAAAGATTTTCCTTGTTTTAATGGCTTCCAATTCCCAGGTTGGGGGCTGCCCTGAAAAATTATTTCACTGATCTTTGGCTGCCTGTATAAGCCCTGACAAAGTAGCCAGAAATGAAAAATGACTTGGCACTACTTTTGTATCAGCGGTACACGGTGTCACTTTGACTCATGTTTCCAGAGCAATCTCAGCCAGGGAGAAGTGGAGAGGAACTCACTGGATTCGTAGCAAAGCAGAAGAGTCTCTGCACTGCTCAAAAGACCTGCTCAGCAAGGGGCAGGGAGTCAGAGGACATGAGAATTACCTATGGTTCTCTTTGGTGAGGTGCCTTACCCCAGCCAGGATTTGGGGCTGCCCGTCTCTTGCGGGGCTATTAGGGACAGTCTTGGAATATCTGTTGCTGTCAGGTATGAGGGTTCTACATCCCCATGGAGAACTGGGCTATTGTCCGAGTACTTCAAGCATCCCAGATGCCTGAAACACCAAAAGAAGTTTTTCAAGTATGTTTAAGAGCCTCTATGACCAAAGGCAGGTAATCTGTTGTGACCTAAAGGGGAAAAGCGAACAGGATCTAAAGGATCTTTTAGCTTAAATTCACTAAGCCTGGTTGGCTATATCCATCCTGACCTCCTGGTAATTTCATAAGAAAAATAAAGGTGAGCGTAGAAATCTCTTTTATGCTTTCTATGTTTGGACACTAACAGCATTTTGCCATCTGCTACAGTTGTGCATAACTCAAGCCTCTATGTACTATGATAACATGCAATTCAAAATAACAGTTATCTTCAATTTTAAACATGTGTTAGAGTGTGAGCAGAGCACCAGGGAACTGCCTGAAGGTACCTTTTCAGTGGAGGCTATCACCTTCCTTAGAAAGCCATTAATGCCCTAGAAAAATAAACCTTGCCTTAGAAAAATATAGGTAATGTAATCAAAAGATTACAGGATAATTCAGGCTGGAAGGGATCTGAGGAGGTCTGTAGTCTGATCTCCTGTTCAAGGTAGGGTCAGCTACAAGATCAGACCAGGTTCCTCAGGCTTTATGCAGTTAGGTCTTGAAAAACATCCATGGATGAAGACTGCACAGCATCTCTGGGCTCCACTGCTTGGCTGTGCACATTGCCTCAAACTTTAGTGTTGCTTCTTACTCGCATTAATGATCTTTATCCTCCACTTCAGAGGAGGAAGGAGAGATATCAGGTGTGAAGCATCTTTTAAAAAATAAACAAAGGTTTGCTTATTCCGCTTAGAATAGTTTGATCAAGTACCACAGAAGCGACTTTTTTTCCATTGGATGAGGAGCATTTTTAGGAGAAACTTTTTATAATTTTCCTTATAGAGTAAACATCACTGTGTTGCATGTTTATATTATATCTGATTTAAAGACAATTCTCCAGTATATATTTGCACTGATTCCTAATACTGCATTTAAAGAATCCTACTAGTGTCTGATGCACCTACTGCTCTAATTTAACAAACTTACTCTCACTAAATTGCATTTCTTTATGGAGCAGGCGAATGGGGTGTGTAGTAATTTAAAAAAGGTTCTTGCTATGAAGTCAGGGACTGTTGCCTTGGTGAAATCACATATTTTAAAACCTGAAACATTGGAAAATCGTTTTATCAGGAAAGGTAATTGATTCAGCTGGTAGTGAATAAGGCTGGAACCTGATGGTACTACAAGGATAATTCAAATAAAATACTGAAGTGAAAGTAAGATTAACTTTATCTTTTAAGACTTCTGACGTTCTGGAAAACAACAACAACTGTGCCTTGCTTTCATTCTGATGGTAAAGCAACAATGATGTTACTGACATTTTCAGATATTTGATCAAACCTGGTAATTCAGTTTACAAAATTCAGGTGTTTTCCAAACCAGTCTTCTTCCTCCGAAATAATTCATGACTCAGAACCATTTACAGAAAGTGGTGGGAAGAAACTGTGCTGGAGGATGCCCTGTGGGTGCCGAAGGATGGGGCAAAACTTTGGCATTGTCAAGAAAGGAAAAGGATCTTCACATAAGGTGATTTCTTGTGTCCCAAACACTCTTTTCACTTCTAGTCCCTCTCACATTTTCAAAAAGCAATTTCTCTTTTTCCTAGGGTAAACTTTCAAACCAAACAATACTCAAACCAACGGAACAACCAAACCTGTCCTTGAAAACACCCCGAGAAAACAAAGAAGTAAACTGTGGTGTGCCACTGTTGGGAGGCCCTTTCATGACTCGCCGGCTTTTCAGCAGCATCCAAGCCGTGTTTAGGCAGATCTTGCTGGCAAGCTGGAGCAGTGCAAGATCTTTTTGGGTCAGCTGCAGTCCAGCCCCATTGAAACAAGTGGGACTCCTGCCACCCGCTTCCTTCTGCCCTTAGTTTTGACATGAGACAACTGGTATGGTTTTCCCCACCTCCATTCTCTTTTATATGCAAAACAGCTGAATCCCTTTCTTCTTTGCAGCAGAAAGACAGCTGCAAACAACAGGAAAGAAGAACTACTTAGGACTAAACCAAACCCAAAGGATATCTGGTCTGTGAAATAGAACTGCCAGCACTTCCACTTTTGGCAGGAGACTTCTGATGTCAGCATTGGCCTCTCACACTCTGGGTAAGCAGGTTAATTTTTATTGCATATTTTCAGAAGTTTTGGAGCCTGCGGTGCTGAACTCTCGTAGAGATAGGCCCACTTGATACTGCCAGTGAATTTAACAGAGTCTGCATCAGACACTCTGCTGTGAATTTTCCTACCAATGTTGTCAAGTCTAAAAATGTGGTGAAAATTGTGTGTATGTAATACAGACATGTACATGCACTCTCATATCTACTGTACTGCAATGAATTTCCATCTTTTGAAATCACAGGAAAAGTATGGAAGAAACCGAAGTGTCTGAGTGTTAGAGATTGAATGGGGGGGGGCACGGAGGAGCTTTCATCACCCTTCAGTACAAACTTTGCTATAATACTCTAGAAGGCAGTGCTGCCAGAGTAAATTAACTGCCAGAGTAAATTAACATAAAGTCTATAAAACTCACTTATTTACTTCCTGACACATGAATAATGAAGCCTGAAGAAATGTCAGTCAGTCAAATGGCATTTGAAGATAAGTACACCTCCATTGGTTCCAGTTTGTTCGTTGAAAACTAGTATTATTTGTGTTCTACAAGGTAAGCAGTTTTAACTGACTCTGTTTTTTGTCTGTCCTTTAGAATATTCATTCTAAAAGGCAAACACTTTTGATAAATTGTTCAATTAGGGGAGCTGATATGCCAGTTTCATTGTTTGAGAAATTTAACAATCAAGAGAAGTAACAATACTCATCAAGTAATATTGTGACAGAGTGTGTGAGTGTGTAGAAGGAAAAAAAAATAATTATAGGTTGTATCAGCTTTATTTTCAGTGAATACCAAAATTTATTATCTCCTGGAGTACATAGTGCCCATGGTTTGTGGTAATTGATTCTGTCAAGCCTTTTTGGGTGAATAAAGCTTTTTTATTTTTTTAAATAATCTAGTAATCTACTTTTCTTTATACATTGTTATCTTAATATCAGAATTTAGAGCAATTTTTCCTTTAAAAGTTGTAATGGTTTAACCCCAGCTGGCACATAGCCGTTCCCTTACTCCCCGGGTTGGGATGGGGGAGACAATCAGAAGAGTAGAAATGAGAAAACTCGTGGGTTGAGATAAAGACAGTTTAATAAGTAAAGCAAAATCTGTACATGAAAGCAAAGCAAAAGAAGGAATTGATTCACTAATTCCTGTCAGCAGTTCGGTGTTCAGCCATCTCCAGGAAAGCAGGGCTCCATCATGCGTAGTGGTTACTTGGGAAGACAAAAAGCCATAACTCTGAACGTCTCTCCCTTCCTTCTTCTTCCCCCAGCTTTATATGCTGAGCATGACATCATATGGTATGGAATATCCCTTTGGTCAGTTGAAGTCAGCTCTCCCAGCTGTGTTCCCTCTCAGCTCCTTGGGTGGCTCCCGCCTTCTTGTTGGAGGGCCAGTATGAGAAGCTGAAACGTCCTTAACTGCTTAGAAACAACTAAAGCAATATGTTATCAACATTATTCTCATACTAAATCCAAAACACATACGCTACTAGAAAGAAAATTAACTCTATCCCAGCTGAAACCAGGACAAAGGTCTACTATAGTTTTGCATAATTCCAAAATGCACTTAACCCCATTTTTATATTTTACAATATTTAAATGAGTGGAGCCTAAGCAAGCTCAATATTTATTTCTAGGTTTACTGGGAGAGAAAAACGGTGGGTTCTGTGTTGTAATCCAACAGTGGCTGTAGAAATTTCTAGAATGTATTTCATAGCTCTTAATGAGAATAACCAAACTGTGCATAGTTATGCAGATGCTGCAATAATGTCAGTCATGTTTTGTTTTTTCTTGGGGGGGGAGGAACATTGAGAAATGTTTCTTTATGGTTATACTTCCACTAATTGGGCACCTCCTTTCCTTGCCCCCAACACGTATAAGAAAGAATTTCCTAAATTCCAATAAAATAAATGAAAATAACCCAATTTACATTAAAGGTGTGTTTTGTAGTACTCTTGAAAAATAAACCGTTTCCCTATGGCAAAATTCTTCATTATCCTGATATAAAGATTCATAGAAAAAGGAAGAGGAGGAAGGCACCAAACAAAAAAGTAGAATTAACTGTGCTTCTTGCAACGTAGGATTTTTTTCCAGATTAACTGATGATTCAGGATCCCATGTTATCCCTCCTCAGTCAGAATGGAATAGGAGGAAAAAGGGGTTGCTGCAGGTGTGGAGGAAATACTTAGAGAAGATTGTATATAAAATTCCCTTAAACTAGTCAAAAATCATTTACTGTAGTCCAGCTGTTCATTTACTTATTTTTCTTTTAAATTTGGCATGAAAATGAGTATATTATTTTTGCAGAGGGCTTTTCTTTTTTCTCTTTTGTTGTTGTTGAGATGAGAATTATCAGATGCAGCTGGGGGATTGCTGTACTTGGGAAGCTGAGAACAGCAAACTTGGGAAAGAAGGAAACAGGATATGGGATGCCAAGAAAAATACATTTCTGTGGCACTAATATGTAGATTCTCAACATATTTTGTTCACTTTAGGAGAGAAAGAAAAGCAAATCAAAATGCTAAGCAAAGACAGCTGTTAAATTCTGTATCAGAAAACTATATTTTATTTACCTCAAATTGCCTCTGAGAATTTCATCTGAGTAAGAAGTTATGCACCTTCAACCATGAACTATTGGATAATGGTGCTGTATATGGCTGTATTACTGACTCTTCCATTCCAGTGGTGGCTTATTTTCAATAAAATGCAAAATGTTCCTCATAGTCAGGTCTCTTTTCTGTGTAATCTTTAAGGCCGTGATTCAGGAAAACATTCCTCTCCAGGAAAACATGCATATACTTATCTCTAAGCAATTGTAGACAGCAAGATACAGGAGTAAAGATAGAATGGTTATGTATCACTTCATGGCAACAATTTTCGCTTTGAACAAAGTTAACAATTTAAAATTGTTGAAGCTAAGATAGGAAAGATTTTATTTTGGTACTGAAAAAAAAAACCAGCATTCAAATTGATTTGTCTTCATCTTGCTCCTCTTTATTTATCTACAAAGCAGACCCTAAAATCTGGGGTACAATTCTTGTCTCCCTTTGTAATAACTGAAGGAAGATGGACTGAGGTGATTTGTCTGGTTTAGATATCTAACATAGGATAAGAAAAGCATTGCTAGGCTAAAAGCAAAGAACAGGTGTGATATATGTCCAAAATGATGAATAAAATAAAGAAGAAAAGCTACGTCTTGGTGTATGAAATCAAGATAATAACTGTGGAAATTACAGATAGAAAAGCTTTTTGACAAATGTGTTGTGAACATCCTTCACACTTCCCAGTGCTGGTGAAGTGCAAGGCAGGGGCTAAATTGCTCATATTACAGAGCAAAAGTTTGGTACCAGCTCCTTCTGGATTGTGGCAGCTGGCAGGATTTGGGTGCGTTTCTCCCCATTTGGTGTCTATCTCCAAATCTTTGTCTATTCCTGACCTCCTTGCTTGTGTCCTCTGCCCACCTCAATAGCTCAATTGCTAGGCATGACGCAACCAGTCTCCTACTACTTGCAAGAATAATAATCAACGTGACATTTTGCATATGTTTTATACTTCTATTAATTATAAGCCTAAATATATCTTAGATAGATATTTAGACAATTAACTCCAGCCATGGTCAACTGCTGCTCCTTGGCCACTTTCTGCATCATGGGACATGTAAACCTAACTGAGCAGCAGACTGAGAGAGCATGTTAAACATGCGGAACCATGAATTTTCTGTCTCCATAGGTGTCCAAAAGCCAAGCTGTGCCTTGGATTCAGGTATACACCCTGGATGGATTCATTTGACCAAATGCAGGCATCCGCAGTGCAAATGCCAACACCAAAGCTAGCAGCTCTTCTAAAGGTTTCCCTCTAAAGCCAATGTACAGAACAGCATGCTTCCAACATACAGTTCATTTGATCTTAAATTACTCATGTAAAATAGGTCAGATAACTCCTGCCTGTAAAACACCTGTTTCTTTCCGTGAACTAGGGGGATTAGCTCAGTTGGTGTCTACACTGAGCTAGTTGAGATAAAAGTCACCTGAAGACTCATCAAGAATTATATCTGAGCTCTCTGCTGGTGGACAGGCCTGGAAGGTGCTTAGCTCCAGCCTTTCTAGCTGGAGAAACTGGGTTCGCAGTTACATGAGCTCTACTTACTTATCCACTTAGGTATGCTCTGGAGAACAACGAAAGTCTGTGCCTGCAGGTGAACAGTATAGGTGGTAGGTGGGACCAGGCTTGAGAGACCAACAGCATCAGTACGCCCATCTTGTTACTAATACCTGCTTCTCGTCTCCTTAGTCATCTCCTTTCTTGACTTGCTCTAATTTGACTTTCTATCTGTTCTAAGAAATGTTATGAAGATGCTTCTAAGTTTCAGAGGAAGGAAAATTCTCTTGTCTGGCTATCAGTGCACTTTGAAGTGGCTGACATATTTGAATGGGCTGGAGTGTTCAATTATTTGGGGAGACACCCTTCACACAGAGGAGGTTTGTTTCCATGTTTGTTTTCTAACCCTGTTTCTTCTGCTTAAGAAGTTCTTAAATTACCAGTAAATAGAAGATCTGTTCCACGGAGTTTAAAGACAGCTAATGCATGGCAAACTCTAAAAAAGAAAAACAAATGTAATCATGATGTCACGTAGGAGCTACAAACTTTATTGCTGCTTTAGTTCAAGGACTTATGGGACCCATGAGTCCTCTGCTTTTTCAAAATCATGTCACCATAACTGAACTTACAACAACTCCAGTTCATCAGTACAGTTTTGAAGTGTTAGATTGCAACCAGCTAGCTGGCAGTATCTAAATAACACTTTAAATGTCACTTCTTAGATCAATTATATGAGATTATTAAAGCAGGTGAGGAGACTGTACGGTTTCTTTCTATTATCATTGTCATAGAGTTTTTAAAACATTTGTGTTGCAACAGTCTGCTAAGAGGGGTGGAAGTGCATAGTCCTCTCACTTTTTACACTGTGTCCCTTAGGGATGACCCTGTTCTTTTCCTACAACGGGTTGTTGTCGTCGATATAATCCAAGATTGAAGAAGCAGAAGGAAAAGAGTTTATTACTTCTTCCCTCTTGAACTGCTGTGGTTTCCAAAAGAGTCTTTTTGTGGGTGACACCAGAGCCCTGTTTGCCCAGTTTTCACTGTTACATGCCCACCTTACGTTTCTGAATAAATGTTCATCTTCTTTTGTTAGATAAAGGGAGCTTTGCAGGTAAACCTTGTGTGAAATATCAAAAGCCTGAATGACTATATCTGCTGCATGTTGGACCACAGAGCGAAACTTTGTCTTTTCCCTTCTGAATGCATAAATGAATTAAATTTGTACAATGAATATAATTCAAAAAAATGTCAGGAAAACAATAAACTACTGTGATGAAGTCAAAACTATTGCTGTGGTTTTAAAATGGTTCCACAAAGAAAGAAGTTATTGTTTATGTTCCACCAATGAAAAATATGGTCAGGTCTGAGTGGGTATTTTCATACAGGATTGTGTGTGTGTACTCTTGTGTTTTGTTTAAAAAGACAGCAGGATGATTCACTTAAGCTATTATCTGTCAAATGATGCTACAAATAATAAATATTCATAAATTGTTGTTTTTATAACAGGTCATGATGGATACAGTTAGAATACACATCAAGAAATGTAGTAGCACTAGGTGGTAAACTAATGCAGGCAGAGATAATTTAAAAGAATTTTTAACGTAATTTAAGGCAGAAATAGTACCTATTATTGCCCTCCTTCTGCAGATGAATAGGCCTATACAACTTTAGCAGGCTATCTGCATTAAAATTTGACCTTATGTCTCTCCCGCAAACCTCCCCTTCTTCCCCGATGCCTGGACAGCCCTGTTATGGGGAGAAGACCGTGATCACAGTGTAGGAAGAGGGCTGGTGCTCTCTGAGCTGCTTCTTCTTGGTAATCTCAATACCATGTGCTGGGAGAAAAACCATCTGACAATTCAGCCCACTGTCAGAGGTCCCACTGCACCAAGAGCTGAGCTCTGCAACACTATCCGATAGTGTCCTTTGGACTCACAGGCCATATCCCTGACCATCAAGGTATTGCCTAAGATGTGAGGCAGGAAGGGATACTAAATTATTGACAAAGGCAAACATGACTTTCAAAAACCAACCAACCAAGGATGCATAACAAAATCTCCTGTCCATGTGTGACTTACCTTCCGCTCCGTTTGTCCTCTGCTGTTCAAGGTCCAGCAGGGGGAGAGTGAGCTGGCTGGAAACACCTCTTTGAAACCTGCACTGGCACGGAGAGTGCTGGAGCAAAAGCAAAAATATAAAGAAGTTGTGTTAATTTCAAGGTCCATTAGGCACAGAGGACCTGCTCCTATTCCCAATGAAGTTAAACTCTCATTGATTTTAAAACTCTCATTGGTTGCCGAGGTGCAGGATCAGTCCACGGAGAAAGAATAATCAATGCTCTGTATAAAAAAAGATCGTTATTGAGCTAGATATTTTTTGTAATTGTTAAAGGTACTGTTTTCCAAATTCCCAGTGTGGTGGATACAAAACTTCAATAAGGTAATTTACCTGAATATAGTTGCCACATAATTACAAGTTTACCAGGTTTAGGGCCTGAAGCTATCCAATATTTTAATGTGGATGTCTGTATAATAACATGGATTCCTCCATCAAGTGTCTAGTCTGCTTTCATGATAATGGCCTAAGGCAAGTATAAAAAAATAGAATTACGTTGAGAAAATCTGACCAAACAAAACCTTAACAGTATTTCAGCCAGGAGCTCCTGATTCACTTCCTCACACGTGTTGTACATTTATTGCAGAGTTCGTGTGCAGCATAAAGGCAGTAAAGTATCTATCTATCAATACCTTTCCACTTATTTGACATTTAGAGACTCTTCTGTTCCATTATCTTTGCTTTACTTTGTGACATTTTTATCAACTTCAACATTAACATGGCAGATTTTACAACTAATACACTTAAAAGGTACAAAGATGTCAGCAACATCAATTACAAAAAAATTACAGCTCCTGCTTTATCTCAGAGGTAATTAAATGAGCTGTAATTATTAGCCTAGATTCATTAGATTCATGTTCTCATGACCTCCTCAGATTGGATTATTGTAATTCTTGGTACGTCTGTCTTCCAAGGCAACGCATTGGCAGTCTTGAACGCAGTCAAAAAAGGCAGAGGTAAGAGGACTGTTAAAACCCAATATTTTTAGGCCCTTTATAATTCACTGCAAATGAATTCTCTATTATCTGTTCATGATGATATTGCCATAATTCCTCAGTGTTTTGTGGGTAAGGACCCTCATACTTCCAGGTTGTCATCACTTCTGGAGTTGTTATTTAACTGGTGTTACAGTTGTGTTCAGAGCGCAGAGGTTTGGAGTGACAAATCTGATTTGTACAAGTGGCATGTAAGATATGCTTTTGGGTGATATGTAAGACATGCTTGTATCTTGGCTGCATTCATTTTGCTTATACCATGACAGTATTACTTGGACACGAGAACTAGAGCTAGTTTGAATTTAGTAACAGAAGACTTAAATCTGGGGGTTAAGTGTATGGAAAGTGGGAATGTTCCATGCAGACAGTAGGGAAAGTTTACCCAAGAAGCAAACCTGTGTGATAATTAGACAATAGATATAGGACTAGCAGTATATTAGATTATATTTAAGTGAGTGAAATGTAGCTTCTTAGGCATCATCTAACATGGTTTTATTTAAATTTCTGTATTCCTGCAAGTTTCTTGATTACAGTACTATTGGCTCCCTGCCTTTAGAGACACCGTTTTGCAGAACTCCACAAGCTGAAGATGACTCGGCCTCCAAAAATCACATATATGACTTATCTGTTGCTGGTTTTTTGGCTGAAGATCAAATCTTGGTCTGTTATTAGAACTGTCCAGGCAGTGCCTATGGTCACGTAGCTATTGCCAGTGATATAAAGTGTGATGTCACAGAGAACTTTATGGGATCACACTCATTCTAGTCAAGTGCCTGTGCTTTAGATCTTAGCAATTAAAGAACAATGTTAGCAGAATACAGAAATTACATTAGCTTTGATGTGTAGTTTCGACATTTTCCCCCTGGACAACAGCAAAGCCGCTTAATCTTTTGAAATAAAATCTCATCAGATGTCAATTAAAAAAATCCAAAAACTCAGAGCAAATTAATGTTTTATTTTTGTCAACATATCTTTGTATTCTAGATGTACTTTGGAATCCTCTCAGAGATGGGGGCCAGATCTGGCTTTCACTGAGACAAAAAGAGTCATTGTCATGAATGGCAGTAGGAGCAAGAGCAGGCCAAAGGAGATGAAATTAAAACATTGCATGCCCTAAATATCGTACCTGTCCTAAGGTACCTCTTTCACTAAGAACTGATGGAAGAGCTAGAAATTCAATTCCTTTGAATCTCCAGAGAAAGTAAAAATATTTCCTCTGATGTTACTGCATGTGAAAAGCAGCTGAAATAATATAAAAATAAATAAATAAATAAATAAATNACCCACAACAAAACCCCAACCCAGGTCATACAAGTTAGAAAATCTAATATGGAGTGATACAGTGGAGCAACCTACAGCAATGTCTTTGGACCAGACATGGTCACCTTTACTCTCATGGAATAGCACCTTACTCAGAAATGAGTCTCATTAAAATTAATGAGAGTGCTCCCACGGTATCACTCCATTTGATTGTGTGCAAGCTGAAACTGGTTATTTGTATTCAGAGAAGACAGAAAGCTACCTGTAGGAACTCAGAAGGGTACCAGTGAAACCACACATGTTTTCCCAGCACTTGCGAGGACACGTTTGAACATGTCCATTTGTTTGGGCAACTACTGTGCCTACAAAATTAATAAAAAGCATAAGCCTGTGCACTTTTGTCTGTTGTCTACTACTCTTAACTCAGGTCCAAATGCACAAATGTGTGTGTGGATGGTGCTTCCCAAAACAGAGGACTGCTGTTTGAAATTTTGACCCTTTCTGTGTGTGATCTGACTTGCTGTCATTAGCAGAACAATCTCCACGAAAAATGTCCTATTTGGGGAACTTACGCTGGGGTAGAGCAGACACTATTTAGTTAACTTGTATTGATAAAAAGGTCAGATTATATTAATTCATGTAATAATTCACAATAATTGAATGTATATTCTTAAATAGCTTCCTAATAGAGAGCCAGTGTCTCATTAATGTTTAATGTACCAACCTGAGAAACGTAGGGAGGTCATGTGGTAACTAAAATTTGAGGAATGCCATATACAGCCCGCTGAAATTATTAAACACCGTAATTTAGATGTAAACAGAGTACACACCTTTCTCAGCAAGGTGGGCATCTAAGCATGGGAAAGAGGTATTTATTAATGAGTAACATAATGAGAAGCAATCATAATTAACTACACTCTACATTTCCTCCCTAAGATAATAAGCCCAAACTAATTTAAAGGCCAAATTCTTCTTGCTTTTCTAAGCTAGTTTTCATATCTTCAGTAAGATGACTTCTGGGCTCAGGATGACAGGAAATTGGTCCTTATACATGATTACATACAATACTCCCCTACTCATTTAACTTTAAGGGTACAACACTAAAATAATATCCAGAAATGATTTTTCCTGCCGTGATGTTAATTTTAACTTTTTGCACGTTTTCCACTGAACAACATACATGGTACTGTATTACTCAGTGTAACAGGCAGCAATCCTGAGAGCTGTGTAAAATTCATGCCTATGCCGATAGAAGGCCTCTGTTCCGCTAACCAAATCACATTTCCAAGGGTAAAAGGAACCCTATTTTTCTGTCCCAGCCATCAGGAGTCCCGAAAAGTGAGTTTGCACATTATAGCCAGTTTGTAGGGAAGTGTCCTTTGAAACCCAAGGAAAATTTCCCACTAAATTCTCTGGGCTTTGGTTCAAGGTCAATATGAGAAAAAGCTTCAGATGTTAAGGGCAGAAAGGACCACAGTGGTCAGACATCCTGTCTTCTTGTAGTGCAAGACATAATTTCACCAAGTAATAGATACATCAAGACTGCAACTTCTGATGAAGGCAGCGGACATCTTTGAGAAAGACAGCCAATTTTATTATAAATAATTTGAACGATAAAGAACATATAATATACCAATACAGACATTAGTTAATTAACTTCTAGTTAAAAAAAGGGCACTTTGTTTCTAGCCTGATTTTTTCCACAATTAGCCAATCTCATAATATTTCATAAAGTAGATTTTTTCAAAGAGATGCCCAGTGCCATCATTATGCTGCTGGCATGCTGCTTCCTTACCCAGTGATGGATCTGGCATTACGAATATAAGGACTAGTTTGAAAAAAAGTAAAATGTTGTTTCACTTCCCAAAAATATTTTACTGGTGTACTTTGTGTAATGCAATCAGTTCAGTCGTTTGAAGAAGATGACTCTTCAAGGGCACAGGTAAAGAGTTCTGTGAATAAAGTGCAAATGAAAAATTGATGCAGAAGACAAGTGATACACAGAAACTCTGCCCTGCATTAATGAGAACGCTGCCAGGTAGCCATAAAGTCACTCCTATCTAGAAGCAGGAGCAAGACCAGATCAGGCTTTACTTTACTACATCTCACATTTGAGAAGGCTGAGAAGCAGATGCAGCTTAATTTTGCCTCAGACGTTGCCTCTTTGCAATCTTGTATGACCAGGCTTAGTTTGGGCCCTAGCCATACAGAGTGATTGATTTTCATAACTTCTTAGTGTGAGCTACTGTCAGAGTCTGACCCAGCTTCCATTGAAACTGAGGAGGTTTTCCACTGGGAATATAACTGGGTTGTGAGGGCCAGTTCCTTGATGGTATTCAGATGCCTAGCAGAGTATCGGCTAAGCGGAAGGTAAATTCCATGTGAACTTTGATTTACATAAAGGGTGTGGGTTCAGCTCTGCTGACTTTCTCTGTCTCTGCTCTGGTTGCTTGCACCTCACTCTAGAGCAAACAACTACCTCCGATGTAGGAATCACACTGTTAACTTGTCGTGGTTTGGGCTTCACGGAGTTTGTTGATTATTTTTATCCACTTGCTGTAATCAGAATGTGTATGCCCAGCTGAGCTATAGATACTTACATCGGAGACACCTGAAGTTAGATGGGTTGAATTCTACCCTAGGTACCTAGCTGCTTTGGAAAGTCTCTCTAGATGCTGGCAAACCGACCAAGGTGCCCTTGGTCAAATTTATTGCAACAAAAGGTATGGGCTTAAATGCCTGTTAGGTTATGGGCTTAAATGATTAAATATCTGTATAAAACTGCCCCACGGTGCAAGTTAGTCACCTGCAAAGGGTGACTTAGGCTGCCAAAGGCATGAATCTTTCATGAGTTGCTTCCCTCTCTACGTTTACGATATAGAACGGTAACAGTAACTGCCTGAAGCTGGTGGCATGAATCCTGGCTATAACACTTGATCTTTTGTGTTCATGTGTATGTCCTCACAGCAGTGCCTACTTTGTACTTTAAATAGAGCATTTGCATCACCAAACTCTGTGCAATAAAGGTACTAAAGAGGCAATATATATTGTTTTACACAGTTGTAAATGAAAAAAAAAATAGATTAACCAATGAAATATGCTAAATTCAGCTTAAACGCTTCCTGGTTTCTAATATTTAATACATATACCTAATTATCATTAATTCTCTCTTCATTAATATATAAGCTGAAATACTGTATTGGTATTAATTGTAAAAATTATTACTTCAGGCATTTTGAACAACATATTCCACAGAGAAGAGATTTTTAAATAAAACTGAGTAATAGCAAACATATAATGCAAAGAATAAAAGTTTGTTTTATTACCAACTTGGATTTGCCTAGCCCTAAAAGGAAACTATCCCTGCCACAGTAATACTGTACTCCGTAAAGAGTTTGCTAAAAATTAAAAGCTTTCATTCTCCTCTGGAGTCTTGTTGTAGCAAAGAGGTTTCACAGTCCCCTGACTTCCGTGGTGCTGATAGCAATACGTTTGTAGTCTAAATATGCCAGGAAAGTGTTCCAGTAGAGATTATGGGGTAGCTGGAGCGCTCCTGTGATTTGCTTAATTCAAAGTGGTGCTTGAAAGAGACTTTTAATCTGCAGTGGACAGAAGCTGCAATGCTGATACTGAAAATGACATTTAGCAACAATTTCTGATGGCTTTTTGTGAAAGTGGCTTGGGAAAAGCATCTCACTGATACCACTGGTGGAGTTAAGCTTCTGAATTTTACATATGAAGATGGTGGAGGGAGAGCTATATTTAGATGAAAGGGATTCACTTCTTTCTAATACCATGCAACCAGAAAATCTGAGGTTCTCTGTTTCAGCCCTGACTCAAAATGGTTGATGTTAATTATTTCATTAGTTTAACGGACCTCTCTGGAGGACAGTAAAAAGGCCTCCAAAAGATCAAAGGTGCAGAATTAAATGGTATTTACACATGTAACAGCCATTCATTTCATGCAGCGATTTAGCTGATTTTAATTGAAAATTAGGATGCTAAATACTTTCAAGGATCAGAGCCTAAGTGATTTTTAAAAAAAAATTACTAAACAAAGTTCTGTTTAGGACTGTGTACATCCTTTCTTCTTGAACATTTGGGTGAGTAGTCCTATTACACCTGCATTAACACAAACATCTTGCACATCTATGTGTTAAAGGCCAAGGTGGTAGCTCCTAAAAGTCAAAGAAGGGAAACTTTCTGCTGGCTTACAACCAAAGCAACAGGGCTGCATTGCACGCTTCAGATCCAGCCTCTGGCTCCACCTCCTGCACCCTGATCCTGTTCGTCATGATATCTCACTCATCAGTCACCTTGTAAAACTCAGCAAAATGCATCTCCTGTTTAACAACATCTGCCCTGAAATTTAAATGTGTCATTAACGTAAGTTTTCGTGGATAGTGATAGAACAGGCGGGAAGGATTCAAATAGAAGAAGCAGTTAAAAAGCTGTAGTTTTAGTGTAAACAGATTTTAGAGAATTCATACAGACTAAAGCAAACTTGAGTTACTGTTGCTAGTAATCCCCTTTGGAGATAGACATGAGATACCATGTATGGAATACACTTAATTGAGATATATAAAGAACTTAAAAAAAAAGGGAAAAAGGGAAAAAAGAAAAAAAGAAAAAAAGAGAAAAAAAAAGAAAAAAGAAAGCCAGAAACAAATCAGAGGTTGAAGCTTTATAAGAAAAATCTGATGAGGAGAAAATATTGCTGGAGGGGGTTTAATATTTCTGAGAAGATTGCTGATTACAAAAGGAAGCAGTCCAGGAAAAAGAGAGGTTAAAAAACTATTGCAAACAAGTATTTTTAAAAGCTTGTCATGGTTTGAAAGCTTGTACTTTGGAGGTTGAAGCCATTAATGGGATCCACAGAATATCTTGCTGAATAACCTGAAACTGAAAAGGTGAAAACCATGCACTATCCACATTTCCCACAGGGGGCACGCGGAATTTCTAGGGTAGAAAGTTACAGAAGGCAGCGGAAAGAGGGCTCAAAGTCACTGTGAGACACAGAGGATGTGCGTTTGGTTTGCTTTTCAATGAGGCTTGCTGATAGAAAGGAAAGATTTCTACATGCACAGAAAGGAGGAAGGGAAGGGGATAGGAATAAATTTAAGTGAGTTAGATTTTCAAGAACCAAAGCAATTTCTGTCCAGGCACAAAGAGACAGGAATGAAGATTGATAATGCAGCAATAGAAGCAGGAGCACAGTGCAGAAAGATAGTTATGGATGGTTAAATGTTTCTAACTAGTTACAGATGTCTGTTGCCAGGAGAGCCTATTTTAGGGCCTTAAGCACGTGCTTGATTTTAATGAGATTTATGCTCAGGCTAAATGTTAGGCATGGTGCAAGGACTTTGTGGAACTGGGATCAAAGAGAGAGAGCTGTCATTTAATTCAGGTATGGTGATTTTGTCATATTCTTTTGAATTTATGAGAACAAATTCCAAATTTTTGTCTGAGGTAACAGATAGATTAGGAGGAAGATAAAAACCAGACTGAGTACAACCTTCCTGGTCTGGGTTTGTATATGTGGACGTGAGATCAGAATCAGGGTTTAGTTATTAAAGGCTAGAAATGAAGAAGCAACAAAAGCAAACACTGCCACCAATTGCATGAGAATTGTGAAGAAATGGGGTTGAAATGATGGAAAAAAAGAGGACAGAAGCTGTGTAAGAAGAGACTTTTAATACAGAAGAGCATTAAAAATGAACATTTTATAAACAGTCCAGACACAAAGTTAGCTAGAAGTGAAGTCTGGGAAAGAGTCAGAGGAGAGATACAGAATGAGTCTCACCAACACCGGAGGGAGGAAAATATAAACTGGTGGTGGACAATGGGGTTGACACACAGCACAGTGTTCGCAACATTTCTGGTACCTCCAGGGAGATGTTTGTCCTACGTTTTCATGCTGCCATGAAACTGTGTGCTGCTGCTCACCAAACAATACTTCAGCCAAGTGCCCCCTTGTTCGTCTTGGGTCTCCGCATCTCACGCTCCCTCTGTCTCTTCCTTCCTCCTTCCTCCCTCTCACTCCCCTAGTACCGTCCTACTTGCATGCATGCAAGAGTGTTAATACCTCACACCCACGTTCTTCCACCCCTCATACCACATTCTGCTACAGATAACTTGGCATGAAAATGAAAACTAAAAGGCAAATAGGAGTGCAAAGACCAAGACAGTTCAATTGGCCTTTTCTTTCCTACTCAGATACTCTTTCCTACACAGATAGGAAGCACGCTGTTGAAATGAGGCAACATCATCTAACCAACATGAAGCATCTCTGCCTAACCTTTTCCTATGCCCCTTCTCTCTTTAGGTCTTAGGGTTCTTCTGGCAGAAGGGAGTGTATTTTGGCATGTTTATACAGCAGCTAGGGCTGGAGGGCTTTCATATCATTATGGTGACTTCAAGTGGTGCCGGAACATGGGTAATATTTATAATACTGATAAACAAAAATTTATGTCAACTTCCATTTTATCTGTCTAAATAAAAGAATAAAGAAAAGAAGCAAAGATGTATGCCAAGTTTTATTTTGTTTATCTAAATAAAATAATAAATAAAGGGAAACTTCCTCCCATCTAAAATGCCAGATACATAAACAAACACAATATTTAAAGTCTCCTCATTGTTACTAGGCAAAGCAGTGAGGCCGGCAGCTGTCATACGTTTTGAAATCCCAAGCGATTAAAAGAAAATAAAAGAATAGTTAGGAATAATCTAAAATTGGTGCTGCCTAAAGAATAAACAAACAAGTTTGACCTGGTTTCCTGTGCACGTAAACAGACACAACGTTCCCAAATTTAGTAAAGCTACAGGTATTTCTACCAGCTTCAGTGCTCTTGTATTACTCTTACCAAGGGCAGAGACAGACAGTTTATTGCAAAACAACACTTCAACTGTAAACCAAAGTGAAATACGTATGTAAAATATTATATGTTTACCAGCAACTGTGCAGTAAATACAGCACAGCCCTTATGAAAAATAAACACAAAATGTAATTACACAGGCTGTTTGTCAAAATATGTGTTTGAGTCCTGTAAGCACCTGAGTTCGTACCAAAGCTAACATTGCTCACCCTGCGGAGGTGCCCAGGACTTCCAGAAATGTCTTACAGGTCTTACATGAAGGTACTGAGCTAGACCTCACAGTGCTCCAATTATCATTTGCACAAGTGATAACATTTTGAGGTTAAAGAAACCAGTTCCAACAGTTCTCCTGAGGGTGGAGTTACGAGAGAGCTTGCAGTGAACCACCCAGGTGCCCCATGGAAGGTGGGTTTTGGAGACCTGCCTGTGGCCAGGGGTCCTTGCATGCACTCAGAGCTATCAAGGTCAGTGAAGGTTCATCTCTTCCGCAGACCTACTGGGGCAACTGCACAAAGGGCTTGACTGGGAAGAGTTTGATTACAAGGCAAAATAGATGATCCCACTCTGATTCACTCTGCAGGGCTTCCTGCTCTTTTAATTTATTTCTGTAGACTATATTCTGAGTGTAGGCACAATAGGCAGGTAATTTAGGTAATCAGAGTCATCTTGCTAGGACCAGGCAAGGGCATTTCAAGTATTGATTGTAGCATCTATGTGAGACAATTAAAGCCAGTAGGCAGAATCCATCCATAAATCTTGGGTGAACTGGAACCATTCTTCTGCCCTTGCTTGAGGATATACACAGTTTCTAAATGTACCACAAGTATCTTACCATGGCATTTTGCTGTCAATAGATAATTAGCTGCTAGTGTTGTCCATGTAACAGCTTTTCTTTAAAGAAAATATTCCGCTACTGAAATCAAGATAACAAAAGCCAAAAGCCCCCATCTAATAATACCCACCTCTCTGTGGGTCAGTGGTAAGGTCACTGTATTGTAATGAAATATGCATTTCATTACACTTGATGAGATATATGCATTAATTTCTGAGGTAGCAGTGGACAGTTTGTGATGGCATCTATTCATTTCCTTGCTTTTAAGTGTTTGTGCTTTGTTAGTAGAGAGATAGCTAACTAAATTGGTTTTTGAAATCGGGTTTTAAATATATTGCAAATGCATTCTTTAATCTGTTCCCACTCGACACTGGAAGGCTGGGAAGACAAAAGCGCTGTCTAGATTGTTGTCTGAGGCAGAGCACCTGCACGGTGCAAACCCAGACAGAAAGCCACAGGGTTCAAGGAGATCACATGGGGGAAAAAAATCACGTATCTTTTCCTTAGAGACTTCAGTGTATAGCCTATGCTGGTCAGGTGGGCTCACTTTGTTGGAACTGTAGAGCAGAGTAGGCACTCCAGGGAGTAATGCATCTTTACTTACCTCAGACAATGAGCTGGGCGGCTAGTTTGGACTCGAGTGAGTGAGGGCCAGCTGGGCCAAAGTGTGCATGTTTGCTGCCCCCGGCAGGAACAAGGAATGTTCCCTACAGCCACTTAGCTGACTGCACCCTGTATATCAAAAGTGTGTTGCTCTCTGTTAATAGGCTAAAAGAGCTCTTTTCAGAGTAAGTCTGCATTCATTTTGCTTTCTGCTAGGCTCATAACCTTCTTGTGTCTTCATTTCATAAACCTATGAACATATGGCTAGTTTAACCTTTTTAGTATGATATATATTTCCTTTGTGTATACTGTCCCTGGTCAAGATCACAAGCACTACACAAATACTCTGGCCTGGATCCCAAAAGGTGGATTTCTGGGAGAGGAAAGAGTAGAAGAGTGAGCTAAGAAGGCCTTTTTGCTTTCATGACCCTCATGCTGTATTGTGCACATGCAGGTTAAACTGACAGGGCTGTTGGTGCTCGTATGCAGCTCTCTGCATTAACATCAGATCTGCACTAAGTACTGACTTAGGGTGCTCAGTTTCTCGGGGGACACTTAACCTTTCACTGAAATATATATGGAGAGTTCACGCCTAAATGCTTTTGGGGATGTGGCCATACAAGGCAAATGATGAAAAAATACTTCTTGCCTCTCTTGAATCCATGAAGAATTAAGGAAGAGTGAGAGGAAGAGATGTTTTTCAAGGTCATTCAAGAACTTTTTGTAGGCAGACAGAGAAATGAAACCTGTATCTCCAACCCAGGGCCCAGAGCAGAGTGTGAAAGGAGGTGGGTACACCTGATATACCCTCTGCACTTGAATCTGTTCCCCACACGTATACGTGTAGTACTGTATAAGGTATAGTAGTATCTTCCTCAACCCTCAGCTGGGGCTCCAGAGGGAATGTCTCCTTTTGTAAGCCCTGTGTTATATTTGCCTTTTCTATGTGGAGACTCTGAATATCTTCAGGTGTCTTAGGTGGCACTATAGATTTCTGGGCAAGAAACTGAGCCAAGTTCTAGATGTTTAAAGACTAATCATAAAACAATTAAGTGGTGGAAATGAGCCACAGAATTAAATATTTGATTGGGTTACTTGAAACAAATTTGAAGAGTGGAGTAAGCTGAGCAAAACACAGCAAAACAGAATTGTTCCCGACTTATGTACCTAATGCAGTTTTTTTTCAGAGAAATCTGGAAGAGGGATTTATATAAAGTAGACAAATAGGCTTGGATAAATAGTAATTTTTAAATGACGAAGGGGACAAATTACGATACCTAACTTACGACACTTAATCTTTAAAACCTTTTAGAATCCTTCAGAATCCTCTAAGGTACATTTACTGACAGCTTGAAGACGTTTACTTTACCATTAGTTACTTTTCTAGAAGCTATGATCTATATCTCTAATATGGATTGTCTTTCCATGATGCTGCTTCCTTTTGCTCAATTAGGAAATTCCTCTGAAATCTATTTGCGTGCAGTCACTAAACTTGAAAAAAGGAATCCAACTCTGACTGCATTTTGACAGTATAACTTTCTGAACCATCTTCCAAGAAAAAAATTCCTTCTTAACTAGGATTATAGCAAGATAGATACTTTGTTATGCAAATATGTATTTCTGTGCAGACATTATAATCCATGTTGGAGGTTTCCTTGAACTCTAAAGCCACTTTATTTTGAATTGACAGAGATATAGTTGCAAAACAAAATAAGCTCTGAGATAGAATTTTTGAGACTGAATAGAGAGAATTAAGTGGATAGTAAAAGTCAGCAATGTCAATGTTTCCTAGTATGATTTTGTTTTGCCTGAGGATCAATCCTTCTCAAAGGTCTGGATTATTTTTTTCTCCTGGATGAGTCAAAAAATGAACGTATGTGAATTTCGTTTCCCATTCTATATGAAAATCTCTTCTGTCATGGAAAGTTTTAAGAATCGTATTTGCAAAATCTGGTTTCAAAAATAATCTTGATGCCTTCGGTTTCCAGAATATCAGTTTTATGATGTGGTTGTTGCCCAGAATCTGCTGTAACTGACTGTAACATAACTGGTTATGCAGCTGACCACATGTTAAATGATCACGTTGTTCTTTATCTGACCCTAAGGTACTGGTGGCTTATTTGGGAGCTATGACTCAGTTTGGACATGCGGGTAAGAGTTGTCTTCAGTGCTTTATTTCTTTCATAGAGTCTTTTAAGGATGGTAATATGTATTTTGTCTATGTTTTCACAGGCTCTTCCCCTGGAGATCTATAGGACTCCATCTGTTCAAAACAGCTGCCAAATACTTTTGTGAGTGTGTGTGTGTCTGTGTATAAATAAAAAATACACTAGGAAGAAAGACTGAGACTTTCCTGTGGTTGTGATATCACCTGCATCGTTATAATGCACAGTTTTATATATTCCTGTCTCTGAAGCAGAGGTATTACACTTTCTCTCTCAGCTGAGATAGTATGCTGAATGTCAGCTATCTGTCTTTGCCTCCCCGTCAATATGCACAGACTTTTTTTTTATTATAAGGAGTACTTGATTGTACAGGAGGGATGGATGGGGGCTGTGATTGATATTATGATTATTAGAGGGAGGTTGTAGGGAGATGCAATCGCTTTGGGTGTCTTGACAGCTCAGAGTTCTTCCGGATTTGTCAGCTGTGATCTTCAAGTGGCTGTGGTGAGTTGGTTTGCAGGTTTTCCTTTCCGAAGCACACTGTTACAGTTATCCATGCCATCACTAACTTCAGGTTAATCTGCTGTAACATGGCCTGTACTGGTCTTTCCTGCACAGGAGGGCAGTTCAGAGTCTTTTGATGATGTACAACACAGCGTTCTGCTTGTTCAGCTGATACAAGTGGATGACCCCTGTCCTTCAATTTCTTTAACAGCTTTCTGTTCCTTCAGAGACACCATTCAATGCAGAGACAACGTTCTGTAAAGCCCTAGATAGGTTGGCACTAGCCTTCTTTAGAGGCACATGGTATTCACAGAGTATATTCTGTTTGTCTTCAGCATTAGAGAGCACGTTACAGGACATTATTAACACAGAGACCTATGAGAAACTAATTATATTAATTTTGGAGATGCTAGAACATAAATTATTATACAAAAAGAAACCTATCATACAGCAATATCATAGAGCAACTTTTTTCAAGTGTGCTTCATGTTATTCAATAATTTTGTCTCTGTTGAAATTATTGGGAGTTTTACAATGGATGCAATGGGAAGATTTTTTTACATTGCTGAATGGTTTGACCCACTCCAGAAAAAGTCTATTTCACTATAGAGATTTTTGGCTTAATGTTGAAATAATTTTCAGCTGATTTGTCCCAAATGAAGCACATCTTCCTGAACTAGAAAACAGATCTCAAACCACAGACTCAAGTTAATGAGCTCGTACAATGAGCTTGTCTTGTCAAGGATAACATGTATGGATAAAATAAGTCAAAGCTAATTATATTCCATTTAGCATACTCATTTACTTCTCATAATTTGTTTTCTTGTTGGCTTTCAATTTGGTTGTGAAATTATGTTCTACATGTTTCACATACACAATGCTTTTCTGCTTATTTGAAGAAATGGAAGACAATACATAAATATGAATTTTTTTATATTAAAAAAATATTAATATTATTTGGCACTTATATTAAATTCTACATAACCAAAGTACTGTAGAAATATTAACTACTGAATCCTTATACTATCCCCAACAAGAAAAGCAATTAAATATTGCTATCCTAATTTTACAAATAAAAATGTGAGCTAGCGAGATTAACTGCATGTCCAAGGCGTCAGAAATATTTGATTTCAGTGGCAGGATTATTTCAGGATCCAATAGGTACTTTCAAACCACTAAAACAGTTGTTTCTCCTTTACTGAACTAATAACATTTAAGAAAAGAAACTGGACACTTTTTTTGGTATAATATACAGTAGCTTTTCCTATAAACCTTTTTTTCTCAGCAAAGTCTGCAAAGATACCTTCCAGTAAGCCAAAAGCTATAATTCATGCAGGCATGTGTTTTTCCACCTTTCCACCTTCACTACCTAAACAATAAAACTAATCAGGACTTTGGTTTTCAGAGAGTAACTTATCCTCTTTACCCATAGTTTCTTGAAGTCTGTCCACTCGTTTGTGCCGAGCCAAATTAAATCCTGCAATATTGCTGTTTAGAATTAACCCAAGCAAGTGCTGTCATGCACAACTTCATTGTTTTTTCAGGACACTGATTTTGCAGAGTTTGGTGTTGCATGTGATTGCATTTTTAACATATGGAACTGTTGCAGTGCTGTTATATACACTTTGCCAAATCAAACGAGCAGTTGGTCTTACTAGTGCCAGGATAGCAGTGTACAAACCATGACTAGAGATTCCCTTTGGTGTTTCTTATCTGCTCAAACTCTGGACAAAACAAGTGTTTATTGGCATGGAAAAGCCACGCAGAAATACCCCCAAAGGACTCCAGGAGGCCTGGTTTTGCTTTGTTTGCAGGTTTACAGCCTACGTTAGATGTTTAGAACAGTGCACATATCATCACACTGGTTTGAATTTTTTTGAATCAGTCAATGCTACAGTGCAGCCCTCTTTTCTCTAAGCTCTAAAATAAGTCTGTAGTAAACGGTTCTCCCAGGCGTGGGAGCTGTTGAACTCAGACTGGAGACCAGATTCTCTCTCGTGTTGCACCATTGCATAGTGATTAAAGCAGGACAAAAGCAGATATGCAGTTCTGGCTAAAACTGTGGTCTTGCAAGTACTGTACAGTGATGTTTTCTTTCCCTTATCATATTACTCAGAGGAAGTGTCTCATTAGACACTGTCAGAATGTCAAGCGGGTCAAGCGCCTCCCTGGTAAGCCTGTTTTTGGCATAATACAATGTACTGATTTGGTACCATTTTGTGAATGTTTTAGAGTCATAGAATCATTTAGGTTGGAAAAGACCTTTAAGATCAACGAGTCCAACTGTTAACGTAGCACTGCCAAGTCCACCACTAAACCATGAGGTAAACAGAGATCTGTTGATGATGAAGCACAACAGCAGCAAGATGTTTTGTTAAAAGTAGGTATATACAATTAAGGCTCTGTAAACAGTCCTGAAGATTCTTTTCCATGATAATCTAATGTAATTTAAGGATTATGGTGGTGAAGAAATTTCAAACTTTGATGTGGACATTTCTTTTTAAAGCTTTTGTAAGCTTTATGATTATAGTATGATAAGCCTGTTCTGTTTGTGAGAGCAGCTGTGGTGTGTGTGACTCAGGAAAACTTTACGCATTTGAGTTTGGTGTTGCTTTCATCAGAGGATGACTAGTTGCTCTTTATTAGTGGCAAATTCAGAACTCCCAAAGTGTGAATGTGTCCTCATATTTGCCAACCTCAAAGTTACTGTACAATGATCTCAGGTATTTGTATAAACCTTCAGAATTATCAATACTGGTCAAATTTAATATGGGCAAATCTGTACCATCATTACTTAGGATCCTCTATGATTTCATTCAATGAAATCCTCCATGATTTCATTGTAGACTTTTAATGACATAATCTCAAAATACAATAACATTGCTTGTTGTGGTAAGTCAGATATATATTCTACAGGCTGGCTTAGAAATCAGATCTAAAGACTAACCAAGGACTACTTTAAATACTGTCAGGTTTAACCATACTTTTCCACTTGCTAATGACAAATTTTTCATTTTTATCTGGAGGGACCAAAACTTCTATCTTGATCACAGACTTTCCTAGGTATGTGTGATACGGATTTCATTTATTACACTATAATTTTGTGATTATTCTAACAAATATATTTGTAATTTAATTTGTTGACTTTTTTAGATGGAATCATGATTAGCTATAATTGTTTTGCATCAATAACAGCTGCAGAAGCATTTATATACTGAGTTAATTTCCCACCATATCTTATCTTTTATTTATTTCATCAGTCTTAAAGGGATAAATACTCTGGATGACCAGGGCTGTCATCTATTTCTTGCATTAAGGTTAAGAATCAGGACTATACATTGGAATGAGTGTTTAGTAAACCCAACTTATCTACATTGTTACTTTTTTTTTTTTTTTCCTGGAAAATCACAGCTGATAGTTCAGCTAATCTGAATTTATAAAATTAGAAAAGACAGACACTAAGATGAAATCTTTCCTCTGGAACCTGATAACATTATGTCTACTCCCATATCTATTTACAGTATTAACAGGGCATAGTTACATTAAATCTGTCTATCAACCTCAGTCAGCAACTGTGAAAAGAATTAACCCATTTTCAAAGTTATTCCTGCCAGTGAATTTTGATAATCATTCAAACCTCCTAGTATGAATTTCATTCACCTCGGATGAGGACAAGTGCCAAGATAGATCCATCATAACTTTGTGAACTGACATATTAGGCCCATAGTAACTGACCCATGGCTTACACAGGTAAGAGGTAAAAGATTATGTGAAGACAAAACAACTCTCGTCTGAAGGCGATACATTATTCTGATCTGTGAGGCAAACTCTGAGCATGGATTCAGTCCATTTAATATTAGGGATGCAACTGCAATGCTTACATTTGTAGCCTACTTGCCCCAGGCAACCTTTATTTAAAATGGAGATAGGCACTTTCAAGGAGTGATTCAGATCTTAGGTGGTGAGATAATGGGAGCACAACATTAAAGTACTGTATCACTCACCCCTTGATATAATCAATTTTATGTATTCATTTACAATTAAAATCTCCGCTTTGAAGTTGCTATCTCTATTTGTTGCCGAAGTGTTCATACACCAGGGAATTTATCTGAAAAATTATTTATGAAAAATCAACAATGCAGGATATCCAGGCACAATATTAAGAAAATGCAAATAAATCCCAAAGCAGGCTGCAAACAAAGTCAACACTAAAATGCAAAAAGAAGCATAACGCCACACGGGCTGCAACTAAACATCAGGATTCACAAGAAAGGAATACGTGACCTGTGTATGGGCACACCCTTATGGACATGCATCATCATCCACCCAAAACTGTACAGTACCTGTAAAAGGTAATATTTTGAAGGAGAGGCTACAGACAATGATGCAGTGAGAGAGAGGCAGACCTACTTTCTGTGCCTCTTTTGCTGTTGGTTTTTTTTTTACTTTTTTGTCTGACTACTAGCTATTGTGCCAAGTGTTAACTAGAACACTTCCCTTTATTCGTGTTCTGTGATTTACAGTTAGCTTTTTGTCCATGCACACACACATTTAGTAACATAAACAGATTATTTGCTATCAAAAACCTAGAGTGTCTGCTTAATTTACATGTGTACTAGCTTTTACAGGTTTGTAGATGGGGGAGTTGAGAAAGATTCAAAGAAAGATGGTTGACGATGGCTTTTGGTTTAATCCAGGCTATAGTGCCACCAGAAAAAGTTATCTCCCTGGAGACCTTTTCCAGAAAAAAAAGTTGTGCTTGTTCCATGCTTTTTAGTACCGTGGTATCATTGATCTCATTCACTGGCTGGTTACTGGGGGCAAACTAATGACTAGAGTGGAACAGTGAGCTCAAAGAGGGACAAGTATGTTTGTCCTGTAAAAGGCTGACTGAGGAGTAGGACTCCCACCTGAAAGAAAAGTTCGGCATGTTTATTGAGGGTGGCTCAAGCTTCTCTCGCCTAATGTGTTTGCTAGAGTAGAAGCTTGCAACGTATAGACAGACCAGATGTATATCTTCATAATATGTTAGCCATGGAGAGACATTGTCTACCAGACTGGTTGCCTAGACAGTCTTTGCAAGGTGGTCTAGTAATTCTAATAATCAGGAGGCCTCTAAAATACTCAGTGATGGCGCCGGTGTGTTAAACATGCTCGTACAACTCAAATCCTTATGACTGCACGTATTATCTCTCTTAAATTAATCATTTGTAACTGTGTACAAATAGCAGTGGGTAACATAATGAATTCTTCATATTTATTGGGGAAGGTGGTTTTTTACCTTTTTTGAAGTCAAGTTTGGTTTGCATGTGGTGGTGCAGAAAAAGTAGAAAGGAATAGCAGAAAAAAATACACTCAACGAAAAGCTGGCACAGAGCAGTCCCTTTTATAGAAACAAAATTAATCAGAAAAAAAGCACATTTTTTCTGTAGTGAATGTGTCACGAATGACAGCAAAGGTGGACTTCGTTTATTGTTCAACTATTCCTCCTCTGCCTCTTCTCTGACCTCATCGTTCTTCCACTGGGCCTTTGGTTCACGCTTCTCCCACTCCAACCTAAAATTCCTTGAATGTCCTTTCGTGTATGGATCCTCTTCTTTTGCTTAAAAAAAACTAGGTCAAAATATGGTTATCCAGAGGCAAGCATAAGCAATATGTTATATAAATTATGAACCAGCATAAAAGGGTCATTTTAAGTGTAGAAGAACAGGGGAGATCGGTGGAGAGACTCCCTGCCCCTGCATGGCTCAGAGTAACATGTTTCCTATTCTGAGATTCCTGACATGTTTAGGCTTTAGCTTGTCTAAAGCTGTGTTTAGGTTGTCACAGATGTTAAATGTGTCTATGCTCAAGTAAGAACGAATGTGTAGACAGGAACCACTCTAAAATTAAATACTGCTATCTTTACTCACTTTGAAACCCTATATATCAAATAATTGTCACCTACAACTTCTCTTTCCACCTTTTAAAACTAATTTGCTTATATTTATGATTAAGTAATAACTTTAGAATACAAGTTCACTGTTTTGAACACACCATGGCATTTTCAATTTATAAAATACAGACTACATTTAAGATTTCTGCAAGGAAACACTGAGGATCCAGAGTAATTTGCAAAAGTATCTGTCTAGGTTCTCAAATGAATGTATTTTGATGTCCAGAGTTCTTAGAATTAAAATGTTTGCCCAAATCCCAAATACTTAGCAAGAAAGAAGTCAGGAAGAAAGGAGGCAAGAGTGTCAGAAGTTTGAGAGACTTTGCAAAGTCGGAATGCTGCGGTTGAAAGCAGAGCAGTATTTTAAATAAATACTTATATTTCTACTAAGAATGATTATCATTTTGATACAAACTCACTTTCCTTATCCCTAGCATTTGAACCTTGTGATAGTAGAAAAATATTCAGCTGAATTTCACTGGATTAAATTAAGTACTATTTGAAAATAACACATTTAACTATAACCGTTATTCAATTGCTTCTTTGAAAAATATTTTGTGTCAAACAAATGACATCATACAAATAGTTAAATATAAACTACTGGTATCTACTTGTGAATGGTAAAGCTGAGCTTTGTTATTTGGCATCACACTGGCTTATTTTGTTGTTCAGAGTGTTGGCATTTCTTGAATTAATTTGTTCTTCTTTGTGGGCACTGTCACTTTCTATCCTGAAAGTCTAGGTAGTAGTCAATATGCATATACTCCTGTCTCATGCTTATTAGTTTATAGAAGTTGTATAGATTAGGAAGTTTAGAGTTTGGTAGGGATAAAAGAGAGGTGAGTGCTACTCTTTTCTTCCATTAACAGAAGAAAAGTAGGAGTCATTGTCCCAGGAAAAGCATTAAGTGTTTCTAAATAAGTGGTAATAATTGCAGAGCTTGCCACAACATATTGGAAGGCTCAGTTTGGTTACCAATAAAAGGGAAACAAAATTCTGTGCTACCCACTCCTCTATTTGCAACTTTCTGAGAAGTAGAGTCTACCACTAGAAGTTCATTTACATAAAAAAGCAAATTCACATAATGGTAGTTTTTAATAGACCTTGTAAAAAAGACCTGCTTCTTGTTTTAGTTAATCTGCAAATCTTCACCTAAAGAGATGTGCAAATATTCCTGAGTTAGTTTTAAAGGGCCTGAGTCAGACACATATATATGGAATTGAGGACCTAGTACTGGGAACATCCAGACATCCTAAAGTAAATGTCATTGGCAAGGTGCAAGAGAAAACTTCCAGAAGTCACATATTACATCCAAAGCAGGGGGCAAGCTCTCTCATTTATTTGTGAAGGAAAATGCTAGAGACCTACTTCTTTTCAACACCCAGGCCTCACACGTCTGCTTTTAAGAGACTATGCATAGCTTTTCACCTTAAGCAAAAAGCAGACAAACCCCTGAACCTTATGGCAGCACCTTGCTTTTGTCCTTTTCCAACTAACCTTGTAGTCCGACTGCTTGCCCAGGACTGAGCAGAAGGTTCTCTACCTCTTTGTCTTGAGCAGGCATTTTCATACAGTACTAGCACAACTCTCTCTGACATTTTTTTAAGAAATAATGGTACAGAAAGTCCTGGGAGAAAAGCCCAGAAGAGTAGGACATTGCTCTAATCATTATGCTGGAGTTAGGTTGTTTATTGCTAGCTCTGTTTGGTCCTGTGAACTTTTCTTTCTTGGCAGCAGAGTGGCTCTACGGTAGCAGAAAATGTCAAATGTTCTCATTCTGAATTACTGTGATGCAGGGCTTTGGGCCAGCAATTTGGCTTGAAACATGCCTAGGATGGCTATGCCCAGAATACAGGTAAACCACATCCTTCAGATGTGCTCTGATTACAAGTATATCATGAGAGAGGCAGCCTCCATCATTACTGACATTGGTTGTGATCAGGATCTTCGGTAGCTCTGAGGACCCATGCAGAGCCTTGGTAGTTGTCCACCTACAGTAAAATCACAACAGAGCTCTAAATCAGGATAATAACAGAGCTCATAACCCAGAACAGATATTTCCTACCATGTATAGCGGCTCAGAAAATCTTCATGGAAGCTGGAAGTAAGAAGAAGGTCTCTGTTAGGAGTCAAGGTGGATCTCCACATATGCAGACTTAGGTGCCAAAAGGGACAGTCCTGATTTTTAAAAGATTTTATTTTTGTGCTTCCAACTGTTTAGAGCAGTTAAGCCCTAAACATTCTATTTAAATCGATCCTCTATCTGATACGGGCTGCGTCCACAAAGGAAAGTAGCTTTACTCAAGCATATACAACAATTTTCCGTAGTTTCAGTATTATTCTGTAGTTAGTTGGAATGAGAATACTCCTGGGTAGGTTTCAGCTCACTGGTGTTACTGGAACACCAGCAGTCAGCAAGATCTTCACTCTCCACAGTTAGAGTGCTGAGCGTATTCCCACTTTTCTGCATATCAGCTGGTGCAGTCATACAACTCAGCGCATCAGAGATAAAGAGAAAACAAATTAAGCAGAATAATTGCTCCATTTTTGTCTAGGTTTAAGTGCAGGAAAGATATTTTAGAACAAAACCATTCTTCACACACTTTACTAAATAAATTCTCACACTACTTTTCATAAATTCATACACTAGCAGAGTCAGTCGAAACATTTGATAACAATATTCAGGTTCAGAAGTCATCACAATTTTTGGTGTATCTTGATATGTATATAGAGAAAAAATTGATTTAAACCAGCTTCCTTATTTTTTCCATATAGGCTTCCTTCAGGCAACCTCCTGACCACAATATAAAACAAAATGTACCATGACCTGGGTCATTGGCAGGGATAAGGATGTCAAGAGAACTGTTGCACTTGCATCGGATGGAAACTGGAAATCTCCCTATCACAAAAAGAAAGTCGGTTGTGATATGCCACCCAAAGCGTTTCCAGATTCCAAACCTGACTCAAAGGAAACACTACACAGTCAAGTGGCTATAGAAAAGCAGAGTAAATTCCTATGGCTGCTTCCACTGATCAGCTGGCAATGAAGGAAAACCTCTCAAAATATTCCCTAGACAGAATACAGTGCTTTTCAGAAAAAGGCCAAGAGGGTTTAATTCATTTAGATTTACTCAAACTAAGAAACAAAACAGCTAAAAAAGGGCTTGTACAGAGTGGATCCATTTGCAGATACAAGTTACACTCCGTAAAGAAATTCCCAAAGAATTAGATGTAGAAAATTTCTTTTTTTTTTTTTTTAGGTTATCCAATCAAGGCAGTTGGACGACTATAAGAGGAGTATTTTAAATACAGGCAATAGCTCACAAAATTGCCCACAATTAAGGGATGACTGTATATCAATCAAGAGATCAAAAAGATATGAGGACAAAGACTTCTCTAAAACAAACGTTAATTTCAACAGCAATTCCCTACTGAATGCTTAATCACAATATTTTAAAGCAATTAGTGCTTTGTCACAGTAGCGTTAGGTCACCGCAAATAAAGTAATGTGAATTCATTGCGGTATTGTGTGAATAATGCGAGCAGCTAAGGAAACAGAACAATCCATTGATTTAGATCTCATTCGGCTCTAATGTGTTTGTTTGGGTTTTTTTTGTGGAAACCCCAGGCCTTGATGGATAGCCATTAACACGCGTTTCTTTACCTCTGCAATGTTTGAGCTTCTTAGCACTTTATTTGTGTGTCTTGTTTAAAGCACAAGGAGTGAAAAAAAGAGTCTTTTTAACAGATGGTGCCTGACATATGTATTAAATGTAACAGGTGTACGAAAGCCCTGTTAGTCAGAACAAGTTTTTTCTCTCCGTTTAAGCATGGGCTGCGTATGCGTGTGTTTGTTTATCCCCTTATGGAGGACGAGGAAGCCATCAAGATGTCAATCGCCTGTTGTTAGATTCATACAGAGCCGTGCACGTTCGGAGCACAGGACATTATCACAGTCGGACACAAAAGCCTGTTGTCAATGATGCGAGCAAGGGAAACAAAGAGAATATGTTTAGTTCATCAAAAAGATGAAAGTTTCCATGTGGTTAATGTGTGTTCTGTGCGTTGCTGCTAAAGCCAAACAAACTCAGAGAGCATAACAAATCTGTAATAAAAATGAAACCTTTGGTGAAACCAGGTCAAAGATTATGATCTTTATTGAATTTTCTTTCTCATTTAAACTCTGTATCAAAAGATCTCTGGAGTAGAGCAATATGATTGCTTTTCCATTTGCAATTTTTTTTTAATTAAACACTCAGTCTGGCTGTAATTTATACTACAGAAGACTAATAATTCCTCTGCTGTATAAGAAAACTGAACTCAGCATATCTTTATTTTCCATAAATTTTCTGCTGCCCTTTTCTAAAGGAAGAACTTTGAAGGTAGAGTGCCATAAAAATTATTAAATTGATCAAAAAGTAAGATTTAATATAGGCATCTGAGAAAAATCAGAAGTTTGCACAATGGATCACCTCTGATTTTTTTGCCTGGCTTCCAAAAGACATTACACATTTGTGAGTGTGCTGTGTGCCTTTATGGCAACTTCCTGCCCCAATTATTTTTCAGTATATTGACTGATTCCAAATGCATTTTGATAGTGAAATACAGAGTAATTTCCAAGAAGTTTCTGAAAATAAGTATCTAAAGAGGGAGGAGTGAGGCTCACATTAGTGACCTCCTTGAGTAAAAGGCTTCACTGTGAGCTAACTGAATTAGTGGCTGCCAGCAACAGCCCCGGGCTGACATAATGCTTATAGAACTGCTTGTTTTTATCAAGTGCTTTTTGCTTTTTGCACTTATTGAGTGGTGTTTGCTTTTCTCCTCCCCCCCCCCCCCCCCCCCCNACCCCCCCTCCCCCAATCTAATAGAGGAAAAATAAGATACATGACAAATCCTGCACAATTGTATCTCATGGAAGTAGTACATTTAGTTCTTTGTTTTCAGTGAAATTACATGGATATGAGCAAGTATACAGTCTAGCCTACACTTTTCAGTGGATCTTGTTAAGCTTTTTAATGAAGCTTTGGCAAGTTTCAAGCAACTAAGGAGACACTAGGATTACTGTGCTACGTGACTATTAGTACCCACTGATTTCTCCCTTAAGGGTTTAAAGTTTGTTTTGATGCATGAATGTTGTGTGAAGGAGAAGAAAATGCATACATCTTCGACTTTCTCTTCAGCATTTGTGCAATGGTTTGGAAGAAACTATTACATATGAAGACTTAGTATAGGAAAGATAAGGAGAGGAGGGGGGGTTTCTTGTAGATAAATGTATTGGTTAGAATACATGCCTGTTCTTAAAGCATTCTTATTTCATGTGCAGTATTTTCTCTAGTTTTTTTTTTTCTTATTCTGAAGAAAAATCCATCTCCAGCAACTAAGCCTCACACATTTTCTAGTGACAAGATCAGGTGAAGACATCACCATAGAAAGAGGTTACTATCACGTGGATCTAGTGCCATTATTATACAAGGCCATGAGAATTACTTGAATAATCTTAATATGTTTGTTTGTAAAAAATGGGAACGAGTTTATGGAACAGCTAATCTGGCAGTGATGTGCCTGAGAACTGGTGCTAGCTACCTACGTTTCTCTACTTCATTTTTAGGTATAGGGAAACACACGGGATGAAGCTGGAGGGAAAAAGGAAGTATCAGAGAACCTACCAATGTCCAGTAGGATTGAGCGCGTCTCTGGATCGCTGTTATTGATACCTGACCCTCTTTGTCACAGTGGTTACCTGAGTGTTTCATCACAACACACAAATGAAGGAGATACTATGATTTTGTGTCTTAAAAAATGCATATCCTTGTATATCCTTTAAAAGGCTTTAAGGAGATTAAAAGAACCTGATTATTAAATGCATGTTATCATTATATGATATTTGTTAGGATATGGAATACTTTATTTTTAGCGCATTGTTATTTCAAAGTGAAAGTTCAGAAGTTTTGGGAACCTGTTTAATATCCTCCCATGTCTCAAGCCAATACTGTGTCAAAAAATGCCTAGCCCTGTAATGCCTGTATTCAATACAGACTTCACATCTTCCTCTGCCAATTTCCTGGCAGCTAATATTAGCCAACCATTTCTAAAGTGCCTGTTTGGGAGAGTGACCCAGAGTCTTCCCACCGAAGCCCAGCCCCGAGGCAGGGTGAGGCAGGTTAATGCAGCCTCATAGCATTTACAAAGAGCGTGATTTTGGTAGGTGCTGCCTACCTTTGTATAGTGGTCAGGTAGGTGTGAAAGAAAGAAATAGGTCTACAGCTTGATTGCACCAAAGGAAGACGGGGCATGCAATTGTCACGGCCCCAGAGTTTGCCAGGGGGTTGGTGAGCCCTCCCTCTTGGAGCAGCCTGGATACGATGGATCACTCATAATCAGAGAAGGCACCAAGAGGGTGAGTGCCTGGCGAAGTTAACTCTCACCTTATGGGTTTAACATTACCTAGGAAGAACAATCATTGAGCTTTCATATCCAGCTCTTTACAATGATATATCTCTTAAATGAAATTTCTGTTGGGTAAGAAGTCCTGAGAGCCAAGTCCAGAACCTTGTTGCTGCCTCTCATTTTCCCTCCACAAGAAACACCTGTCTGAAGTGCAAATGTAGCAGACTTGCTTAAAGCGACCTGTTTGGTCCATGCTAAAGATCAGCAAATTATGACCCTGCTGAGGTACTTGGCATGACTTGCCCAATTTCAGCAGGATCATGGCTTGATTTGCTGTGCAACTACCACCAGAAAGATGCAGACAGCAATGGCTGCATACATGAAGTTATATTCACAAACACAGCTTTCGGTTTATGCAGTGGAGAATGCAATAGAGGTAGGGTAACCCGTCATGTTTTTGCTGTCCTTATTCTCACATATTTTATCTTTAACATGTATTCAAAACCCAGAAATACCATATTTTCATTTGGATCCATTTATTAATGTAATTCTCTAGTTCACTGATTTTTTTTTTAATCTCAGACACTTCATTGTGTGTCTGTTACAGTTCTGGGTTGAATTTAAAATCCGTGCTGTTATACCGACCATTAGTTTATTTTGTATACATGATTGAATTCTTTTGTAAAAGAGTTGAAATATGACAAATACATCAGACCCATGTGTTATCAACATATGCAGGCAATTTCCTTCCCACTGCATTTTCCCAAGTTTTAACTCTGTTATAGTCTTAAATAATATAAGAGGTGCAATGATTTTTATTATCACAGACAACAGAAGGGTACTGATACAACATCTTGCTGTACAATGACATACTATATTAGAGAGGTGTCATGTTTTTATATTCAGATTCAGTTAATATCTGAGACTTCACATTTTTTCCCTTTCTTTCCAACTTCTCTTTAAACTAGATATTCTGAAATGTAAAATGTGCCTTGTATTTAAATTTCACTATTTGTACAGTATCTTGCAGCTAATTGTGTGAGCTTCACGGTGTGATAATTTCAAAAACAAGTGCAGAACTAGGTGGGACAATATTAAAATTTGTAAATTGTTTTGTAAGAACAGAGGTCCAAAGTAGAGTATAGTAAGCTGGAAATACTTGACTTCAAAACGTGTAATATAGTCCACCTGCTAAATACAGTTGGCAGCAAGAACTGTCTGATTCAAGTAGATAAGAATCTTTCTTAAAACTGACAATACAAATGTTTTTAGCTTCTAGCTAGAATTCTAGACTTTATGGGACTTTCATATATTTTAATGGGAGATTCTAACCCTCCTCTGGTCTCACTGAAATGCGTGAAACAACCAAGATTTCAGTAAGTTAAACAGATTAAATACCCGCCAGGGTGATCATTTCAAAAATACACGGGAAGTAAATAGTCAGAATCGTGATTCTTCTTCTACAGAGCTGTGAGAATATTCAGTAAGAACATTTTGGTTTGTTCACATCACTTTTTAAATCTATGGTACAGGAAACCCGAATGGCAGTCATGAACGTTTGCCTGCAGAAATCTGCTCCTGCGACAAGCACTGGGAAGTCTTTTACACTCTGTTTTCTCATCCGGTACTGAGTGTATGTGTAAATAATACTGTTAGAAGAACTTGAAGCAACTGTCCAAAGTTTGGATTTGTGTATAAATGCAAATTTATACAACTCTCGTACCTTTGGGGGAAGTCAAGATGGGAAAGAAATTGATGGGGTAGGATCCAAGAATAAGTGATTACCTCTAGGATGTCTCTAAAGGAGTGGTCTGATGACGACCCTTCAGACTGGACTTCTGACCTTTCTGTTTTCCAGACTTCTGAATTCAGTGACAGGCACTGCCACAGCACCCCTTGTGCAGGGTCTTGCAGGCCCAGGACGCCGTGGTGGATGAGGGCACTCATGTCAGTGGCGTGCTCAAGGCTGTCCAGGAGGCAGTCATCGTGACAGAAGGGGAACGAACCGTAGCACGTGCCCTGCTTACAGTTGCTGTATAAACAGAGCAAGTACAGCCCCAGGACTGAATTTTTAACCCCAGGCTGTGTGAGAGATGGTTTTCTTCTCACTGTACATTGTATCCCCTCTTCTCGGTCAGTGGGAGAGAATAAGGACCCCCAAAGGCATACTGTGTGCAGGTCTGGATGCCCCTTGAGGCTGGTGGGCAGCCCAGGGAGCTCCAGGTTGTGCCCTCATAGCCATGGTTCTTCACAGGTGGAGCGAGAGCGTGGCCTTCTGCTGCTTGCACTCAAACTGTGGGCTTCCAGGCAAAGGCCTCTACACCCCTGGTGGAATCTGGAATCCATAAGTAGGATTCATCCCTTTCTCTTGTCTGTTCTTCATGTCTGTCTTTTCTCAAGAGATTATGATGACTGACATAGGACTGTCTTTTAATTCTAAGTGGTGAACGGGTTGTGCTCTGCCTTCTCTTTAAACCACTTCTTTTCTCCTTACACAAAGGGTAAAAAAGAGGTGAACCATAACTAGAAATCTCTTTTATAACAAGTTACAGCATTTATTATTTCTCATATTGCAGAGAATATATTTTAAAAAACAGAAGTCAGCTCATACAATGAAGTGCAGTACATACTTATGAAATCTGCCTAAAATATTAACTCTTTGCTTGCATATTTCTCTATGAAGATTGGTCACACAGGTCTGTTATGTGCTTCTATTCAGATGTTATTTTTATCCTAATATTAAAAAGAGTCCTAATAATACTTCATTTCAAAGATTAAAAAGTACTTTTAGCTGTTCAAGTAGTTGTTGATCATAACTGTGATGAACTGTCAACTAGTTTAATCTGCATCTAACTCAATATATCTTTTTTTTTCTGTCACAATGAGAAATATGTTATCCAATCACAGCTGCATTGTTCTTTGGTTAGGGTAATTTGTGGTTTGTTTTGTTTGGTTTTTTTTAATCTTCATTTTAGCCCACTATTTCAGTAAGAACAGAACTTACAACAGACCTCCAGAGCTTGTTAGAAAACAGCAAAGCAACAAGAGAAACAGGCATGCAATGAAGGGCTATCTTGTACCTTTAATAATAACAACTATATGAGACAATAAATAGAGTTCTTTCCTTCAGTGTTACCATAGTCAGAGGAACAGCATGCATGAAATGGCCTTTCTCCCTTTGCTGTTTGTATTCCTGAGCTTCAAGCCAAGATAAACCGAGCCCCGGAGCTGCCCTAGGTAAGGAGGGCTGTCGGTGCTCAACCTCAGTAATCTCCTGTCACTCTCTGAGCAGGGAAGAGATTGAGACCGTGAGGGTGGCTTAATGGAAAGATATGGCTCGCCTCAGTTTCTGCTGTACAGGCTCCATTGGTACTTCATCACTTTTTTGACATGTTTTGACAAATTTGACTTCAAAGTGTAGTTCCAGTCTGGAAAAGCAGTTTTGTAGAAATAGCATCATAGTGTTCCGCATTTATTGTCTTTGAATTTGTTCCAAATTGAATTGCTTGTTTTACCTGGGAGAAAAACAGGACTTTTTTTCAGCTTTGAGTCCTGCAAACTCAATCTGATTTCAAAAGTCAAATCAGATAACATTACTTTTTTTTACCATTGAAAACCATAAAATATTATTTCTTTTTTTCCAACTATTCCTTTATCTTAATAAAATTTTATTTGCATGACCACTTGGTCACTCAGTGAAAATTTGGCAAATAATTTGTGATTGCCCAGGTAATAAGAAGTCACGTCAGCTGTTTCAGAGGGGTTAGTTTTTCAGGGCCAGTAGGAATAAAAGGTGTTAGACACTTATTTTCTTCACTGAAGGGAGCAGAATTGACATTGTATGCACATGGGGAGAAGACGCATCGTTTTTTACTGTTCTGAATAGAGCTGCTCTTTAAAATACACACTGGGCAAAAACAGCTTTTGAGAAGTCCTGTGGTTATTTTGCACATGGACCAAGATTTCTTTAATGGGAGTTTTGAATCCTGAGCAGTTGGAATCAGAATTAGTCAGGGCTGATAATGCTTGCAATTTGATTTTAAGTTGAAGTTTCTTGGAGATCTAGCTGCTGGAACAAAAAAACGCAAGATAGTGATGACTGATGAGTGTCATAAAAAGAAAAAAAGAAAAGGTACGAAACTCACCAACTAACACAGAAAAACCTAAAAATGTAGCACAAGTGCAGCCCATGGGACTACAGGCTGGAGGCAGAGAATGACACATATTTTTCCTTTTAAACTGCGTGATGCCTGAAGTATCCTGTTAATTTGGGGACCTAATGTTTAGGTCTGATGTTCTAATGTTTAGGACTGACACTGTTCCTTCTGAGCGCAGGAGAGGCGGACAGGTTTTGCTGAGGCAGTGAGGGTCCCCAGGAAAGCCAAGCTGTGGCTGAAACAGCCGTTGGCACCGAGCCCTGGGCTACAACCTATTTTGTTGATGTGAATTGCCAAAAGACACCAAAGTAAGTTCTAATGCTCTATTTTGCTAGACTACAACTAGTAACCCAGAAAAAGTAATGCTATGAAAAGAGAAAATTCAGATCTATTAGGTGACATATTAAAACACTTCAAAGCCTATATATCTCCCACGGATGCTATGTTGGCTGTGCGCTGGTCCTTTTCTCATGCTTTCCTATCTGAAAGATTTCAGTAGCTTTTTGAACTGCAGTAAATCTTCACTGTTCTTTCCAGGCTCCAGAAATGTCTTCTCCTTTTCTTTGCCTTGGTTGGTGTTTGCTGCCAGTGCCAGAAGGGTCCCCAGGCATCTCCCACACTTGCTGGGGCAGCTTCTCTGCACTCAAGCTCCTTGGTTCTGTCCAGGAGCTTTTGCACAGCCAGAACAATGTAAACTATGGTCCTGCTTCCCAGCTTGATGGCCGTACCCTCTTTAATAGTATTTTTCCTGCACTGTAGTCCACTAATAGCTTAAATATATCATGCAATACATGGAAGAAATGGGCACAGTTGAGACATTTTTTCCCCTGATAAAAAGTTAAAATGTCACCTGAAGGAATGTTCTCTTTCTGAGATGAATATTTTGAATACAAAACTTGGAAGCAGTCCCAAGTTAACACCGACTACATTTGTACATCTCTATAACTGTCCTTTCCATTTTAGACCTCATACCTTAGTATATTTAATCAGTTATTAAGTAAAAAGGAATACATATCAATGCCTAATGCTTCAAGTTACCTACCATTACCAAAACAAAAAATATACATATTTATGGTTTTTGACATCAATTATTCTAATGTGAATTATTATACCAATTATTATGTAAATTATATGCAATTTGCAATGATTGCTATGAAAATGAAAGGTAAGAGCACATTAGCATCCTATTAGCAACATGTTAGATGATAATGTTTGTTAATCCTGAGATCTATGGAATTCTTTGCATTAAGAAGTATAAAGAAAGAACTCCAAGCTAGAAACTTTAGAAAAATACCTGAATTTATATTTTATTTGTTTTTATTATGGTTGCCCATGTGATTTACTTTCAAATTAATTCCACAAGACGTAGTCATTGGGAATACATACTATCTACTGCAGAATAACCTATATCTTTTATGCAGTGGCTGTCAATATTTGATGAGGTTCAGCTGTGAAGTTCAAATCTTCAGCTGCTTCCAAACTTTTTCAAACTTTAAATTCACATTTTTGGTGAGAGAACTGACAATGGTGTTTCGAACTGAGAGACTGTTCTTTCCCTTAATGCTCAAAGACTTCAAATCTAGTGTTACAAACTCCACTTTGGAAGCTAAAATAAAATGTAGTAAGTTGCTTGTGAGATTTTACATTTGTGATAGACATACTTGCCAGAGCTACACAATATGTTTGGGGTTCTGCAATAAACCCTTTGTGCCACAACTAAGAATGAAAAATAACTTCCAGCTTGCGAACCATCCTGATCATTAGTCAATACTGATATTTATTATTATATTTACACAATTTAAGTTTGCTTGCAAAAATAAGCTTTAAAAATGAAAGGAGATCCCTTTCAAAGTCCTATTTAAAAAGCAGGTAAGTGAATAGGTCATATAGGTATTTTTTTTTATGCAAAATGAAGATGACATTGTCTCCCCATTTCTAGTTTAAAAACCTTTTGTTTGTGGGGAGAATGATATTGTAAATGTGGTGTAGAATGAAATACTTTCTAAGTGACTGCATTTTGGATGTCATACTGTAGACACAACACGAAACAGTAAACATAGAATCCTAATTACTATTGCACTGCACCTCCCCACACTAATCCCTATTATTGCCTCTGGCTCTATTCTTCACTAATAATTTATTCAAGGATAGTAATAGGGACATAATTGAGTCATTGCTCACCCGACATAAACAAAATTGCTACTCATGTTTGTTTTCCAATCCATCAGCTGCAGTATTATCACTACTTGATTTTGATTTTACCCTACTTCTGTCAAACTTAAGTCTGGTTAACACCTGAGCATTTTACTTTGTGAAGTACAAATGCTTTCTTAAATCTGTTTGCTGGACTGTAGCTTCAGCCTGTGCCTTTTTCACTAATTCTATTTATTCAAGGTTTACAGAATTGTAATAACTTATAATGAAAAAATTGAAATAAATGAATACTTTTATGAAATAAATCTGGAATGGAACATGAGAGGTTCTTCCAAGTTACCTGTACTTGTTCTGTCATGCTGGACAGATGTCTGTCTAACATGAGCACTAAAAAACTGCCAGCAACAGAAAGTTCACAGGATTGATTCCTTGGTGAATCAATCTTCTGAGTAGAAAATCTTTCTAAAAACTAACCTAAATCTCTCGTGTCATCAATTACTCCTTGTCCTTTTCTCACAGATAGGGAGAGCAGACTACTCCTTAGTTTCCACAGCTTCTCACAAATTTGATGAACGTCATTCTACTACCCCTCACTTTTCTCTTGCAGAATAAACAGAAAAAGTTTCTTCTAACTTTCCTTAGAAGTTGCATTTTTAGACCACCACTCATTCTTCTTGACCTGCCCTGGAATACCTCTGAAATTAGTGCACGTCTATCCAGAAGAGTGGTGCCCAAAATTGGACATAAAATTTCAGCTGCAGTCCTACCAGTGCTGAATGAAAGAGAAATTTTCCCTTCTGTATCACCTGTATAAAGTATAGTCTTGTGTGTATGCCCTAGATTGACTTTTACCCTTTTTGCAGTAACACGGTGTTATTAATTTTCACAGAGTAACCAGACACCTTTCTGCAGAACGGCTACTTCATCTGTTTAGCAAAGTCTTGCATTCACAGGGTTGACCGTTCCTTCTAGGCATGGAACCTGCCACCTGTCCTTACACTTGGCTTCCAAATCCTTATTCAGACCACTTACACAGCTAATCCCGCTGTCCATCAGCTCTCCCATGAGTTGTTAGGAAGCGTATGGTAGGTTAGCAAGCTATTGCACAGAAAGCAGGCACATCCCCTCATTCCTTCTGTGAATGGTGCATTCCTCTTCCAAAAGCCAGTTCTTTACACACAGAGAAGCCTAATCAAGACTAATGCTGGTAGAAGGTGAAGGGGGAGAAAGGTTCTTTTCCATTAAAGACTGTGTATCCATTGACATAGTAAATCAGAAATAGCAATAAAAATTGTCTTTCCGAAGCAGGTCCTCTTTATTCCAAAATATTATTCCAATTCCTTTGTACAGGTGGAAAAGGAGAAATTAATAAATACAGGAAGACTTCAGGAGTCTGTTATCCTTCAAATGACACCAAAAAGAGAAGTTAGAAATCATGTGCAAACAATTCCACCTCAGAATGACATGTGGCTCTCAGAGACTATCCGAAAAAAAAAGTAAATTCTCCTTTAATTCATTTCCAGACTACAGCAAGTCAGATGTGCAGATAGGAGTGGGGTGATTCTGGCAGGGCACTTTGTTTTCATTGCATTCCCATTAACTCAGGAGGTGAAATCCCAGCCTGCTGGAAGCCAAGGGATATTTGCCATAGATTTCAACAGAACCAAATAGCCTGAGCTGTGTTGCAGGCAGCCCTGTGCCCTGCTGACCCCCCCAAAACTGCCCCTTCCCCACCCCTTCTATACATTGCAGACAAAATACATAATCATTTGCATGGCACAAGCTCAACAAGAAAGACTGTTCTGGGGTTTTTTAATCTTCAGCACCTGAAGTAAAGGTCTCTAACACTTGATCTGACTAGTTATATTTTTAAATGATATCATATGCTATTATGTGTTACTTATTTTGGTCAGTTACAGCAATGTTCAGACTGAAGCATAAATGAATCTCCTGCCTCAGACTGTATAAGTTTACAGTCTCAGGCTTGTGAAGATCAAAAATGTATTTCACTTCTGGAAGCAGAGAGCCACTGAGGTGACTGAGACTCCTGAGAAGGTTTAACATTCAACGCAGCTTTGTGAGGTTTTGCAGAAGCGGGGCATGAACTGAAACAAAAGGAAAGGGGTACAATGGACAAGAATAAAGACTGGGTGATTAAAGAATGTATGAGATTTTATGGGTAACAAGTTAGGTACATGCCCTAAACTGCAATGATCTGTGTTCAGCTCTTAAGAACAGCAGGTTGCTTTTCATCTTTGTGTCCCTTCCTCTGTAGATCAGCAACACCATTTACTCACCTGAATAACCAGAGGTGATATCTGTGTCCATCCAGAGGGGTTAGGGAAGGCTCTGGCATCATTCGTTGTCCTTTGCACCTCTCTTCACAGACTACAAAGAGCTGTCTCACTGTATATTTTTGGCATTACTCTGTACCTATGTCCTATGTGTATCTTTTGGTTGTTCAATGAGTACTGAAGATGACACCCGTGATGGTTTTTTTTTGAAACGGGAAAAAAAAGTGAGACACTGTGAGCTGAAACACTTCCTCTATTGTGGTTTTGTACATGCTCAGAGGGTAGTTAGTACTTTAAGGGTTTATAGAAAATAAACTTTGAACGTAGGCTTCAGTGAACAAAATGCTTCAAACACAAACACAGCTTGCAAGCAATTCAAAGGCTAAAATACATTTATATAAAGGCTGAAATATTCTGAATTCTTACCAGTAATTTATGGACAACAGAAAAGACAAAATTCTCCAAATAAATTGTAGCACATAATTTGTGCTGGTTTTGCATAAGCTTGGCATAGGAAAAATACTCAAGAGTGCTTGCATTTTTCAGTAGCAATAACTGCTACACTAAAATGTTTTAGTGTTTCTTTTCCTCACATTTAATTGTGAGTTAAATGACTAAGAAAAAATAGGGGTTAATGTTGATATTTCTTTTTGTTACATTAAAATTCCATCTGTCATCACACTCCACCTTTGCAGGCTCAGGAGGAAAATATGTGTGCACAATTCAGATCTGTTTGGAAGGTAAATGTATTTGAAGTTTGTTTTCTTATAATTTATTTTACACAGTTTGATGGCTTCATGTCAAATTAAGCCTATGGAAGTCTTAATGCTGCGTAACATCTCACAAGTAATGAACTGTATCACAATTCCTAATGTGGTCCTGACTGATTCAGAATGTTGACTCCTTCCTGGCAATTTTGAAATGTCTATTTAGTAAAAGATTCATGGTGTGGTGATATTTATCCTCAGAGAAACATGATATAGGTTAATAGAATTTATTGCATATAGCTGTTATGGGTTAGACTGCAGGGTATTTGCTTCAGCTTATGTGTGATTTAAGATCTAGTGTTAGTGGACTTGCTAGTTGGCAGGATAGGGTGACAGTATTAAAAGAATAACAGATGACATTTAGTACACATTTTAATTTTGTTAGTCGTGTTCTGTCACAGCAAGCATAGAAAACAGAAAAGATGGTAATGTTGCACTGTATCAACTCAACTTTAATTGCTGCATTATTCAAAATAGAATTCTGTCAATTAATTTGACAAAGTAAAGAAAAGAAATTAGCTTATTAATGTTTTTCAGCACAGAATTTTTGTTACAGATGAGACAGTAAAATAACACTTAAGTTACTATTAAAACTGAATTTGACACAGATGATGGTTAGTTCAATACCAACATAAAAATAAGTGACCTAGGCTTATCTTTCCACAAAGAAATATGCTTGCTTAAAGGCCATGTCTTGAATAAAAATGCATATGGAGTTACACTGTGTGTACTAAGAAACATTTACAATCTGAGGGTTCCCACCGGAAATGTAGCCCTTCCAACCCCCCCCAAATCAGGATTTCACCTATATTGTGTTGCCAGAGAGAATTCACTGTGATTTCTCTCTGTTCTTCACTAGATTTTTCTTCTTTTCAACTTACAACTCTCCCACCACATGTTTTCCAGGACCCCCACCAGACTGCTGTGAGATTCTTACGTTATTTCAGTGCAGAACAGTATGCCACTCACACTGCTCTTGGACTGTATTGTGTGCTTCCTAGAACACAGACAAATTGCATACTTTCCAGAAGTACTTTGTTTCAGGTTTTATTGTGTTTACAAGCCCATTCAGCAAAGTGCTGGACTTTATCATCATGCCGGGCTGGTTTTTCCCTCCTCTCTGTGTTTAGAGTCCTGCAAGCTCTCTAGTAAGACAGGCTGGAACGAATTGATAAATTAAGTTGTAAGTTCCCAAGACTGAATGCTTTGCAGGGCTTTGAAAAAAAATACAGACCAAATACTGACCTAATAAGGAAAATGTTTAAAAAGCTCATTAAAATCAGCTACCATCCTGTGGGACTGGGAAGCAACAAAAGTCTCTCCATCTTGAAACCATGTGGATGCCATCCAAGACAGAGCAGATCACTGAACCATACTTTGGAATCAGTTAAATTGGCTGAAGTAAATAGAAAGGCTAATTATCACCCACCTGCTGGAAAAAAACCAACGTGGTACAGGTGGAGCAAATAGCAGTTGATGTCTTTTCCTGCATACTAGAATCAGAGCATTTCCATGCAGAAACTGATTAATGTGAAGATCTCTTTCTCTGAGATTGTCAATATAGATATTGGAAATTAACTGCGCATTTAAAATCTATCAACACATTAAGTATATTAAGAAAAGTACACATTAAGTAAATTAAGAAAAGTCTATGTAATCTAAACTGCAACTGGAAAGTGTCAGACTGGTGCGCACTGCCATAAAGCTTTTCCAGCATCTTGTGCCTTCCCATCAGTTGTTTTACACTTAAAAAAAAAAAATAAATAAAAAAAACTCTCCAAAAAACACATCGTAGCACAAAAGATAAGGTGGCTTTGTAACAGGAATCAAAACCTGGCTCTTAACCATGTCTGAAGAGCAGTCAAGTTGCTGACCTCTCTACCCTCTATGAATGCCAAATCATTTTCTATGTTGTGGCAGATACAGCAGGGTAGAAAAGAGATATAAGCATTCACACTTCAGTATATAATTGCATCCCTTAAATGACAGATCTTATGGGAAAAAGTGTCTGGTAAACAGCTCAGACAATCATAGAGTCCTCATACTTTCTTTGGAAACATCTGTCATTAACCGCTAATAAAGACAGGATACTGAGCCAAATAGACCACTGAGCTGATCAAGCATGAACATTTCTATATTACTATATTCCACTTTATTTTTTGATAATTGCCACATGCTGGTTCTCAAGAAAGAAATATAATAGAGTGACAATGATAATTGGAGGTTTCAGTATTTCTGGTGTTTTATACATATTCTCAAGCCTAGAAGTAGTATTAGTCTGATTTTAAAATTTAGGCTAAGTTAGGGCTCTCATTTCCTCATTTGGATGCTTATGTCAAGAGAGAAGAGTAACTGGGAAAGACGAATGCTTCAGGTAATACATATGCCAAATGTAATAGAAAGAATAAGTTATTCTGATGCTTCTATTTGCAGGACAACCCAAGCATTGTAGGACATTCTCCTGATACTAACATAATTTTTCCTTTTTATGGAGGCAGCCTGAAACAGTGTCTGAAGTGTACCTGTGTGTCATCTTCATAAGATATAATTTTGTGATATTGTAATGAGTACTGCTGGAATGGAGAATAAAAAACTGAATTCAGAAGTCCCTTGTCATTATTTTTCATTAGCTGCATTTCTACATAAAATCATTAAAATGGTTCATCACTGGGAAATGGGCACTCTTTTGTTGAAACAGAATATTGTAATAATAAAAGGCATATCAATTGTGTTAGAAGTTAACAACCAATTTGCCAGATGTCTGCAATGATAACACTTCATGAGCGGGGAGTTCATCTCAGTGGTGTGATACCAATATTAGTATTAATATCAAGTTTAGAATGACGGGTAATTTGTATCTATTAGTCAAAAAGAAGCTGTGTATTTTCTGAAATATTATTATCAGGCAGAACTTTACTTCTAAATTACATTGTTTGATTTAAAATTGTAGATAGTTTTTGAGGAACATAATTGAGTAGATACTTAGTTTGATTTATAGGAGGCTCCTATACTGTTAAAACTTAAAGGGCTCACTCAGATGTTATTAGCATTTCCACATGAGGCTTCAGAAGCACAAAAAGGCAAAATTGCCACAGGGATATATCAGCAACATATCCAGTGAGAGCTCAGGGATATGATCTGCAAAAAACACAACTGAATCTAAAAAAACGGTAAATTAAATGTTTCCCATAACATCCCCAAACAGCTCGCATCCTAGGTTGTAACAAACGTAGTATAAGACAGAAAAACAGAGGTATGCACAATGACTATAATAAAGAGTTGTTTTTCAACATGACAAATACTGGAAGTGTTTTGGAAACAATGCAAGATATCAGGCAAAGCCGGTGAAGCATGAGGCAAAGTCACAGTGAGACGGCAGAAGTGGCTAATGGTGAAGGTGGGATCATGGGACAGCCCAGACCAAAGCACTCGGGATGTTATGCTTTCCAGAAACCTGGAAATTTGTATCCTAAAACATGCTACAGAGTCTCAGAGGAACAATATTCAGTGTGTTAGAAAGTAGATAGAGAGGGAATGGAAATGAAAAAGTCTTTTGTCACCCCAGAGTGATCCTTATTTATGGAATTACTGAGATACATCATGGGACATTTCATTTGGTCCTCTTCAGTGAAAACAGACGTAAAGAAAATACAGATGTTTGAAAGGTAATGTCCGGAGTGAATGTAAAACAATTAAGAGCCTTTTAAACAGAAATGTTACCTGTAAACTTCCCCTTTTCATTATAGTTTCCCATGCATCAGTCTGTGAGGGAGTGGTTAAAATCCAAAGCATGGTTTCCATGATTCCTTTGCATGTTGAGACCAGTTTGCTCAGTATCAAACTCTCACTGGCTCTCTCACTGTACCTATGTTCAGCCTTTGATGTCAGTATGAGACTAGAAATGCCAGTAAAACAAGGAAAATGCAAGTATGTGCCTTATATTTTGTAAAGTATATGTTTGAGACAGCCAGGGAAAGTGAAACGCAACTGAAAACTCCTGCTCTGCTGGATGGATGACAGGATATAAATGGGTAATGGGTTCTTCCTTTGCAAAAAGGTGCCAAAGTGGTGTGCCAAAGCAGATCACATGCTATGGGTGCTGTTCTGTTGGGGAATGGCTGCATGATCTTGGTCATAGCTCCCTGGAAAATCTGTGTGAGGCTCGGCTGACACAACTTAGCCAAAGTAGGCCTCAGTGAGGCATGCTGAGCCATGCTGATAAGGAAGCTCTGCAAGAACATATCGACCTTGATGATAAGAAGAAAATAACTTTGAGAAAGTATCCCACGAGAAAGCAAGGAAGAACCCTGCTCTCAGATACCGCAAGTAGGAGAAATAGAATGATGTAACCTTTAAAGCTTAGCCAATGAGTGAATGACTAGTATGCGTAATTATGTGTAACAGTATAAAAGTGTAATCGCACCGCAATAAAGTTGAACCACGCTTTATCACTCACATTGAGTCGGCTGCGTGTTTTCCCTCGCTTGTCGCACTGTTCCTCTTCTCCCATTTAATGTGGGATAGAATGTACTAAATTGGTTCACCCTTGAAGCAACATGGCCTGTGTTGCATTAAAAAGAAATCATGTTACCCAGAAATAACTGCAAAACAGTGCTTGGAGAATTTCGACCAGAGGAATTAGGGCAGTTAACTTTTGAAGAGGAAGGTTTGGAAGCATACCTGTAGAGTTCTGCTGGTCACAGAACTGCTAGATGCTAGTCAAGAGTTCTGCAACAGATAGTAGGAAATAGCAATATGTCATCACTAGCCATAGGATTGTAACCCAGGACAAATACAAATTCATAGCAGTTCTACCAATGATTTTCATCCTTCCCATTGTTTTTCCCTTGGCACTTCTCAGAGGATCTCCCTTTCTATGTGGTATTTAGCACAGAGCTACTGAGGCTGGAAGCTATCTACCTCCTTGCTCTTCTCCTAGGCTGAAGAAGCCTGAAGCTTTTCTTCCCCCCAAGAGGATTGTGAAGGCCTCAAGTATTTCTGTGGATGTCTGCTTATTGCACAGGCCACTGCCTTTTCCCTCCAGGTAGCCTGGAGTGAACCTGCATGCACCTTGACGTGCTGCAAATGAAAAAGGAGTGTTGACGCTCTTCAGCCGTTGCTGGAAATCAATTTAGTGAGCACACTGGGGCAAAGAAACAAGAGAACTGGGGGGAGGGGGGGGGGGGGGAGAAAAAAAAAA